>PVIJ01001689.1:61235-187395 GCA_004024925.1 Scalopus aquaticus
TTTTTTTTTTTTTTTTTTTTTTTTTTTTTTTTTTTTTTTTTTTTTTTTTTTTTTTTTCTGTATGGCTTTTATGTCTTATGCTGGCTAGTATTGTTTGGTCCAAAAAGGATGTTTTGACTATCTTGAGGCTAATGTAGCATCTGTGTTAAGAAGAACATGCGATACATCGGATACATCGGATACTTCTTAACATGTGATACATCGGATACCTATTATATAGCGACAAAAGATATAATCCCATCAAACATTTATACCTGTTTTGCTGCATACTTAGTTTGCTTCCGCTTACTCCCTCTCATTGTGTATTTATTAAGATAATGGAGGAAAAAGAGGAAACAGGGCTATTGGCAATCTCAGAGACTACGCAGTACTTACATTGTTCAATAAACCTAATAATCTTCATGGACTAATTCTGACTTATGGATGTCCTGCTTCAGTAAATCAGGGTGATTTTCTCTAGTGAATAATAGACGAGTGCAGTGTGCCAGTACCTTAATTAAAGAGTGGCTCTCTCAGTCTTGATCTCATTTTAATTTACAGGGTAATACTACAATAATATCACTAATGGAAGGTACATTAAAGGGCATCAAGTAGCATTAACTGTATTAAATTATGGTACTTGTGTTAATTAACTGCTGAAACAAGATGGTTCTAATGGCCAAAAAGGTCGACTAATGCATAAATAAAATCTACCCAAATGAGGGGTGGGAGGAGAGAAGAAAAGTAGATGTTTGTTCTGAATATTTTTTTTTATATAGACAAGGGTTTAGATGCACAGACTGTTAAATATAAATAATGTCCACACTGTTTTATTAGTTACACAATTGGAAGTTTTCATTTTTAAGTGTTTTGTTTCCTTCTAATGTTTCCATAACTAAATTAACTGAAAGTAGAACATTGCATTTATCACATATATAGATTTTATAGAATACAAATGCAACTTTATTTATTGTTTGAGATAAGCAGTTTTAAAGAAGTAACGTGATTTCTTGTAATAATTATTAAATCTGAAAGATGAATGAGCTTCTGGTAATATGCTCATTTATTTGTAAAATATGCTATCAGCAGTGTATCAAGGAATGGGTTTCAGATATAAGATACCAGAAATCCTTTTTGAACAAGAAATTTAGAACAAAATTATAAGCACTTTTCTCAGTAGTCTAGCCCACAAGCACAAGTAGTTAGCCCACTCTAACCCACAACTCCATTACTTGTCCTGTTACACAGTATTCCTGAACATAATTATCAATAATTTCTTTCTCGATGGATGGTGTTTACTCATTTCTTACCCCCTGCAGTGCCTATCCAAGTTCCTTACCGGAAGTCAGCTGTTAGCTACTATTAACAGAATTGACTTTTCTTCTCTATTTTTTATCTCCAAAAATAAACAGGCTAGGGAGTCTGAGCACAGACGTTCCATTTCAACAAACTTTTGGGTGTGACCTTCCCTTCACTGTTACCCCAACTAAGAACCACACCCTTCCTGCCTAATCCAGGATCACACCTAGGACAGAACCCCTCTAACTTGATGTCAGGAGTGAGGAAACCCGCTGCATGTTATCCCAGAAAAAATCAAATATTTGAAAGTCCCCACTGAATATTACCACCTATGTATTCGCTATTATTTGGACAAAGTGAGAATGAAATTCACTTTCTTGAAGCAAGGCTACAAATGGTTAGTGCAACAATGTATGATGTCTCTAAATCAAGAGCTCTTGAGGAAGTTTGAAATATAAAAACAGCAGGAAAAATCTTCAGATTTTCTCAAATCACTTGGAATAAAACACTGTTGAGGTTGTCTGCTGACTATGAAGGTCTAACAATTATCCCGCAAATTCTAGAAGTCATTTTTCTCATCACGATTTGAATCAATCTAACAAAATATTTACTTTTCACCTCTCTTTTGAGAGGCATCCTGTAGGATGCCTTTAAAGCATTGAGTCTGGCACTTGTTCATATTGAGGTTTGATTTTATCACTACTTAACAGATCTGTAACACCTAACTCCTTTCTGTCACCAGTTTATACTTTGTCTCTACTCTGGAACAAATTCTGAGTGGGACAGTGAACAGACAGAGGTTCACAGGGCATCCTCAGTGCTCTCAAGATTGGTGTCCAGAGTGGCACAGATAGACAAGCTGACAGGGCAGGTGAAGGTTCCTACTTCATGAATGTGTAAAGTGCCCGCAGTCACAGAGGAGATACTAGCTTAATCTGGGAAACCTAGAAAAGCTTTCATGAGGATGTGGCATTTGTAGTGTCTTGAGATTTGTGACTTGGAATACCAAGCAGCCAGGACAGAATGAATATCCTATGTGACAAATTATACTTAAAAATAGCACAGATATTAAGGAACTCTATAGTTGAGAACTCGTGGAGTGGACTCAAGTCCTAGATGCTCTCCCATCTTCTCCCTCTGAACCTTCTGCATCTCTATGAAGTCTTTTTTTTTTTTAAAGAAAGATTTATTTTATTTATTTATTCATACAAGAACTGGGGTATAGGCCAAAGGTGTGGCGGGTGAGATGATTCACCAGAGACAGAGTGGGGAGTAGAACAGGCAGATCCACTGAAATACACTGCTGAGTGGAGCAGCGGGCAAGATAGGAGAGATCTGCTGTGCCATGTGGGTTAGCTCCCTGGCTAGGAATTGAGCTCATGTTGCAGTGGCTGGTGATAGCTTAGTACTGAAACTTTAACCCTTGCGCCACCAGGGAGCCTCTCTAAGAAGTCCTGAAGGACTCCTATATCTTGCCCTCTGAATCCCCTTTGTCACAGGAAACCCCAAATTATATGGGTCTTCAAATATCAGAAAAAAGCAGGTGAGAAAAAGTTTAAGGCAATGATATTAGAAGATATTCCAGTGCAGCTTTGTTTAACAAGGAAATGGGGAGAGAGAAAGAGAACTTTAGCATTACTTAATTGTGGAGCAGCTATAACTTGTAGGAGTGTAAGGGGAAATTTCCCTACCCATGTAGGTTCTTCTAAGCCTGGATGAACAAATTAACATCAGAAATATTAGTAGGGGAGAATCCCCAAATTTAATAACATACATATGGAGAATTTACATGGCTATAAATTCTAAAGAATTGTGGAGCAAGCCTGGGATATTTATCCTGTGTTTAGGGACCTGAAGCCTCAGCGGGGGGTGAGGGAAACTTCACATGACAGACAAGAAGGGGCTACAACATTCTTGCTGAGAGTAAAGATAAGATTCTTAGAAAGGACATGTCCACCGATAAATACATAATTGGACAAGACCTCACCCTGTACTACATTCTTCTAGTTTACAAAAAGGGGAGCAGTGATTGCTCTCTGACTAGTAAAAAGGCAGGAGTTTAGGGTATGGCAGTCTCTTCTTAGATTAGTGAGGGTGTAGGACTTAGGCAACGACAGAATCTTCTCTTTAGCCTCTCTTGGCTCAAGATACTCCACATGCTAGAGAGGGCAGCCATCTTGAGGAGACCAGTTCTAAGAGTTTTGGGGTGGTTTGATTTGAACACCTTCAAACTCTGAGTCCTTATGTTCAAATGGAGAGTCTAGGAAAACTCTCAAAATTCTATAAAATACCTCATAGCACAAGGTCCTGAGATCTGTCTACGAAGTCAGTAGGCCTTGGTGACCAATCAGATTTTGAAGGATGATAGTTTACGGGAAAGCATTTAATAGAGTCCAGTTAAGGATTTGAAAATACAGCTCTGGTGTTGCAGAGAGAGCTTGGAATTGGAATTATAGGCTTGAAAATTATCGCCTTGCATGTGATGGTTGAAGTTTAGGGAATGCAGCAACATTGATATGATATGGTTTTTCCCTTTATCATTATAAATGACTGTCATTTATAGAACATTCACTGAACTCTATAATTTCTGAAGGTAATTCGGAGGTAATTTCTGAAGGAAATTGAGAAATAGAAGAAAATCAGAAAAGAGGGGAATGAGTTAAGGCAATTCTAATAGTTTCTATTAATATTTAAGTAACCATCTTTTACATGTGCATAGCACTCACAGCACACGGTTCTGGTCAGATAGCTTCTTTCCACTAATCCTCACATGGGATGTGTAAGGCAAGTGTTATTTAACCTCATTTTACAGATGAAAAAACTGAGGACCTAAGGCATTTTATGATTTTTTGGGTAAACATCACACACATAAGAAAGTGACAAGATCAGGTCACTAATTAGAAACCTTCCACAGTCTCTACAGCACGATGCTCTTGCCAGTCTAGCCTGAAATGAAGTCCACAGTTAGAGAAGAACCAGAACATTCCCAAAGGAGCTGTCTTTAAATAGTAGCAACAGAACAGTAAATCCGGTTTCTCCCCTTCTTACAGTGTGGAAATTGCCCTCTCTCTGACTTTTTTTAATGATTTATTTATTTATGCATACAAGAGTTGGGGTATAGGCCAGAGGTGGGGGAAGTGGGAGAGGATTCACCAGAGACAGAGTCGGGAAGCAGAACAGGCAGATTACTGAAATACAATACTGAGGGGTGCAGCAGGCGAGACAGGAGAGGTCTGCTGTGCCATGTGAGTTAGCTCCCTGGCCGGGGATAGAACTCTTGCTGCATTGCTGCCAATAGCTTCATAGTACTGAAACTTAACCCCTAGCATCACCAGGGAGGTGCCCTATATGACTTTGACTCAATCTTTTGCTGTGCTAAGTTGCTGTGTGTTTATCTGAATTCTAATTTCTTACCTCATTATTATCAAGTCTATAATGTGTGATTGGACTAATTTGTCATGTTGTGTTAGATTTAGGTGCTTCACTGCTAAAATAAAATTCTATTGATAGTTTCTCATTTTCTGAGAGGAAGAAAGAATAAATGACTGAATTTTCTCAGTCTATATTAATGTTCCTCCCACATTTCCCCCAAACCTTTGGTACTTGCAAATCCTTTTACTTAATGGGCCTCTAGCAAATCACAAAGGAGCAAATCACCACAAATATTTTGATAAACATGGAAATCGCCACCTGCCTTATCTTATTTTAAGAAAAGTTATCCTTTAATTGAAGGTAGTCAGCTTTTCCTATTAAATCCCACATACTAGTCCACATTCTCTTTGTGGAACTAGAGCGAACAAGTATGCTGTCTCTTTTATAAAATAAAATTTTATAAATTTGCAGTCACTGACTCTATCCCCTAAGTCTTTTTTTAGGTTAAATGGATATTTAACCATTCCACCATTCAAGATTTTAAAATTTCATTTGCTCTTCTTTTAAGGAGTGAATGAAGTTCAGTAAATAAGAGTATTCAAATGAAAAGCTTAGTAACCATCATTAAAAATAAAAAACAACACAAAGCATTTCTGCATAGCTCCAGTGGAAACACTTAAGAGTGAAGATTTACCACATGAACCCATTAAAAGCGGACAACTGAGTAACATTCTGATTTGGTGCGTATTTTTTAAATCCTTGAGGATTTCTTGAATTATAAAGAGAATATATTCACAAGCAGTTTATTTTCCTCTGAGAATTGCACTATTATAAGGAGAGAATGTAGCTAATAATTCCTCCAATTAAATTATGAACTTCATTAGTGCGCAGAAAAACAACCCAGTTTACGAGCTTGCCTCTTTATCCTTAATTCCCTAGAGCCACAGATATTTTTTTTTTTTAAATAGTGGGGTCATAAAAGAAATATCTCTCCTATTTGATGAAACCTAAAGATGTTTAGACAAAATAGCACATAATATAAAAGTAAAATCATCCCTCCATCACTTAACTTAGCAGTTGTGTATGAAGTTACATCCCTCCTGCATCTGCCTCCCCACATGCTGGGAAATGGGGACATAGTCACTTCTGTTGAACTTCCAGAGTCACATTTTATCCTAACTCAGAGGTTGGCATCTTTGGAAGCTCTTGTTTGTTTTGGGTCCCTAGAATCAGAGGGTTTTTTAAAAGATTTATTTTATTTATGCATACAAGAACTGGGGTATAGGCCAGAGATGGGCATGAAAGGAGACAAAGCATGAAAAGAGATGGGCATCAAAAGATGGGCATGAAAAGAGACAAAGTGGGGAGCAGGACAGGCAGATCTACTGAAATAAACTGCTGAGGGGAGCAATTTAATACACTGAGTGGGTGAGACAGGAGAGTTCTGGTCCGCCATGTGGGTTAGCTTCCTGGCCAGGGATCGAACTCATGCCTAAGTGGCTGCTGATCGCTTCATAGTGTTGAGACTTTAATCCCCGCACCACCAGGGAGGCCCAAGAAGAACCAAAGGTATTTTCTGACAGATGACCAAGTCATGCCCATTTGTTGATATTTAGTGTACGTTTTTGGGAATCTGTATGATTAATGGTTTCGATTCATCTACCAGATCTAAGAACAAGTGTATTACTGTCATGGGTTGAATAGTAACTTGGTTGTGTGGAGAGACATGTTGATTTCATTGCAACGTAATTCTGTGTTTCAATTTAGTAAGTCACTTTTCTAATTAAATATGTTAGCTTAACCAGAACTAACTGTACTGCATAAAAGCACTTGGTTGCTATTTCTGCCTGCTTTTATAGGCAGAGAAACCTCACTGAAACAAGATGAATCAATGGTGGCAACGGGGAAAGGAAAATTTAAAAATTACACATGTTTTGGTGTATGAATTGGTTTCTGAAATCCTACTTGAAAAACATTTAATGAATGGTTATAGTAGGTTTTGCATATGTGATATATAAACCCCACAAACCCCGATCCAGAATATTATAAGATTGGGATAACTACTGTCTCAGCTCTTTCTTGCTTTGTGATTCATATCAGAGATAATTGATAATATGTTAGGAATACATTGAGAGGACAGACAACAAAATATTAGAATCTCAAAACGATTATCTGTCTTATTTCAGAAGGAAACATTGGCTGGGAGTTGAGAGAAATAAGTTCCAGCTCTAGTTGTGCTAATAACTCTGAGCTCAGAGCAAGCCCCAACCACTGAAAACAGTGTCCTCATTTACAAAAAACAAAAATGGTGTTACACTGGATTACTGTTCTCAGAATTATTTTTCAAATAAAGACCATCATGGGCAAATATATTTGGGAAGTGTTCTTTGCAATATTTCCTTCTAGGAGAATCAGAATGCATATTAGCATATTAAAGGCCCTAAGATGTCCTACAATAAAGAAAAATTTCCATTTTATTTAACCAGAGCTTCCAAACTTAGTCAAAAAACATCTATCATTATCCCAAAGGACTGACAGTAACAGAACTCATGTGGGGTAACAAGGTCACCACAAGCTCCAATATCATTGGACCATTGCACTCTTCAAATGATAAATGGAAATAGATGAAAATGTGTGTGTGTGTTGTGTGTGTGTGTGTGTGTGTGTGTGTGTACATGTTTGAACTATTTGCAGTGCTAAGAACAGATTGATTTTTTTCACAGTAAGGTCTAATTTTAACTATATCATCCTTCCTATATTGTTGCTACATCGAGTGAAAAAAACGAGACTATCTTAGGGGAAGGCTAGCCTTGATAGGGAGTACCTTCCCTTTTTTAACTGTTGAGCTTAATTTTTGAACCTTGGGGAGCACTCTGTATCTTTCTTTGAGAATTATAGGAAATTAAGTACTGTTTTGGAATAGATAAGGATATTTTTGTTTTGTTTTCCAGCTAGAAAAATTGTAATGAAAGAGTCAGCAAAGATGTAAAATATGAAATGCCAAGTGGTACAATCTGGTGCATTTCAGAGATAAATAGAGACGCCAGAGGACTTCTATTCCCCTCGAATGGGGCTTCTCAGAATCTAATTACAGCAATAAACTAAAATCATGTATTTAAAGGATAATAAGTTTAACTAATATTTAATACATTTTCTCTTTTTTATTTGTTTTGGATGATATTCCTAAAACCAAAAGATGATTTTAGTTAAATGAATGTTGCCTTTCTTTTGCTTCTTGGGTGAATAATGAATAACAATGAGAACCCAGTAAAGCTAAACATAGTTTATAGCTAAGGAATATCACCTTGTCTAGGAATTGTATTGCTGTCCCAGATGCTTTTACTCATTTAATCCTAGTAGAATATTAGGAACACAAAGCTGTTACAACATATTGGTGACATTCCTGTGTAATTATAGATCTTCCAGTGCTACTGGGAACAGGAAACAGATGGGAGGTGGATGGGTCAAGGATAATGGGAGGGGAGAAGCTAAGAGGCCATTGATTTGGCAGCCTAGGAAGGGAGCTCATCATGAACTCCTCCTGTATTGGAATTCTATAGGCAATGTGTCTGCCAAATAGGCAGATAGTCAAGGCATTGCAAAACAATTTCTTTTAGAACTGAAAGAAACTGTGACAATAATTTAATCTAACTCCCTATTTTTCAGATATGAAATGGAATGGTTGCACAAATTAACCAGTTAGTTGTATAATGAAAATTTAGATCCAGATGGAATTTGTGTTTTTCTCATGTATCTGCTCTACCATCCCCAGCCCCTACCTAAAACTGGGCCTGGCCCATAGTGGGGGTTCAGTAAATATTTATTGATGGAATGAGTGGGTGACTGTGGGATACACTTGTGCATCTTCTAAGTATCTATATTCTTCTCATCAGAAGAGTGGCCTCCTTTGTGTATTACTTACACAAGAGTGCAAAGGGATTGGAGCTAAAGCCAATATTTTTAGCAATCCCACTACATCCAGTATGCCATAATTTCAAAGTATCAGGCTTCAATAAGTTGCCCAAAGTTGGTAGATAAAATTTATACGTCTTAGCTACCAGAGTAATGTATTTATTTAGAATCAATAAACACCATCCTATCTAGACAAACATTTTTTTATTATTTGTCTGATTGGTGCCTTTAAGTCCAGTAATTATGACTGTTAATCCCTTTCTTGGATGAGAAAATATCCAAGAAATGGAATGAACACGTCTGCTGACTCAAAAAATTCTTAGTAAGATCGCAATAGAACCGTATGCCCCAAACTTGTCTTCAAACGATATTTGTCTCTTATGTTTATCAATGTATAAAGCCATCTTACAGCTTGTAAATAAAGACTTTGAATACTGAGAGTATCAGGGTAGGGTATGCAAAGAGTTTGAGCTGAGGAGATATGGAAAGCAGATAATGACCTTGTACAAACCTATGTCTTTACTAAAATAAGGCCTCTATACACCTTTAAAAACACTTAAGTAGCAAAACAGGATTAAAATATTAATAGTATAAGGTGATTTTGTAGAGGAGAGAGAATCACACAACTTATTGTATGGCTAATACAGTAGTAGAATTGTGGGTAATTTACATTTATTTGTGTTTTTCTATATTTTTTGCATTTTTTTCCATTGCATATGTCATCAGAATAAAATAAGTTAGTTTTAAAAATGAAATTCAGCTAAGTTGCAGGATGCAAAATCACAACCCTTATGTCAGTCGTGCTTTACACACTAATAATGGAAAATGTGAAAAGGAAATTTAAAAAGCCATTTCATTTTTAAATCACACCAAAAAGAATAAAACACGTAGGAATCAATTTAACCAAGAAGAAGAAAGACTTGTACACTAGAAACAATATAACTTTGCTGAAATAAGTTGAAGAAAACATATAAATGAATAGAAATATCACGTTTATGGATGTAAGACATTAAGATGTCAATAACTCTCCAAACAACCTAAGTCAGTGCCATCTCTGTAAAAAAAAATCCAGTGATAAGTTTTACAGAAGAAGAAAAAGTCATTCTAGAAGTCATATGGAATCTCAAGAGTTTCTGAAGAACTAAAACATCCTTGAAGAAAAAGATATTTGGAGGGTTTACAGTTTGATTCCAAAATTTACTACAAGCCTGTGGTAATCAAAGCCATGTAGCGCTGGCTTAAGGATAAACATCTAGACCAATAGGATAGAGTAGAGAATCCAGAAAAGAACCCTCATATAAGTAGTCAAATGATTTTCCATAAGAATGTCTACCCCAGGCTTTTCATCACATGGTGTTGGGGAAACTGGTTTCCACATTAAAAAAAATTGTTAGCACCTTATCATACATCATATACAAATATTAACTAAAAAGGGATTAAGGACCTAAATGTTGAAGCTAAACTATGAAACTTTTAGAAGAAAACATAGGGAGAAACTTCATGGCACTAGCTTTGGCAATAATTGCTGGGCTATGACAACAAAAACAGACAATAAAAGAAAAAATATTTAAACTAAATTTCATCAAAATTAAAAACTAATGTATCTCAAGGGCATTATTAACAGAGTGAAAGGCAACCCACAGAATGGGAGAAAATATTTACAAGTATGCTTAAGAATAGATTGGAGCTGATGGAAAAGAGTCAGTGACTAGAGTTCTGTAGAAATTATCCAACATAAAGAATAGAGAGAATTCAGTTAAAAAAAAAAAAGCTAAGTACCTTTAGCATAATATTTAACAATTTTAGGGAGTAATATCTGAATGTCTGAAATTTTCCTAAAGACAAAGTTACAGTGAATGCCAAAGTAGATGAATATCAAGGAAATAATTTCTGGGTTTATTACATAGACTACTGAAACTCCATAATAAAGAGAAATTCTTTTAATCAGAAAATGAAAAAAGACACATTAGATGTAGGCAAATACTGAGCCATTGGAAACAGTCAAGACCAGGAGAGAGTAGGACACATCTTTACAAAGCTGAAAGAAAAAAAAAAAAAAAAGATTGTTAATCCAGTTTCACATACTTAATGAAAATGTTTCTTACAAATTTTACTAAAGGCATTTTCTTTTTTTTTTTAAGATTTATTTATTTATACATACAAGCTGGGGTACAGGCCAGAGGTGTGGGGCAGTGAGAGGGTTCACCAGAGACAGAGTAGGGAGCAGAACAGGCAGATCAGAAATACACTGCTGAGGGGAGCAGCGGGCGAGGCAGGAGAGGTCTGCCGCACCATGTGGGATTCTCCCTGGCTGGGCATTGAACTCTCGTCGCTGCTGCCGACAGCTCCACAGTGCAGCGCTCAACCGCTGCACTACCAGGGAGGCCCTAAAGTCATTTTCATGTAAAAAAAAAGAGAGAATTCATCACTAGCAGACTCATACTGGAAGATTCCAGTGATTTATATCCGATATGCTTAGGGGTGTTTTGTTGACATTCATCTTGCATTATTTCTGTAAATATTGTTGCTATCCCGCTTCCTCTCGTCTTTCTTTCTGGGACTCCTGTATCACATGTATTAGCTATTTAGATATTGTCCTAACAGCAGCAATAGTGGAGAGTTGGGGAGAGACATGCAGGCATCTACAATGAATAACCCTATTTTTCATCCTAGAGTGTCAAAAGGATAATAGTACAGTAATTTTAAAAATTGAGAGAAGTACCTATTTGAGACTACAGTGAGGTCATATTTTAACTTAAACATGGTAATGGTCTATGGGAAACTGAATTTATGAGACGTGTAAGCAAATGAAAGAGGAGACTTAGACTTAGATGTGATCAACATTTTTTAGTGAATATATGATTAATTGGCCCATGGACGATCTACAAAAAATTGCAATTTTATATTTAAAAATTTTCCATCTAAAACAAATATTTCTTTAGAGATTAACAAATGGCAACAATCATTATCTTTACTATGCTGCCCTCATGTTTCTGGATGACACCAGAATACCTAAAACTACTCGGAACCTAGGAATACCCATGAATGCACTGAGTCCATTGACAACTGGACCACGGCCAGACTCTTCAAGGATATGAGTTTTCCAGCTCAACTGGGAAATACACTGATATTATAATTATAGAAAAGAGAATTTTGATTGGAAAGGGAATTTCAAAAATCTCTGGGGATGTTTTATTTCTTTTGGAAATATCTTCTTTTAAAGAGAAAAAAAACAGAAGTGGTGATTCTAAGGAAATACGTAAGATTCAAAAGAAGCATTTTCACAAGTATGTTGCATTTTTCTGCCCTCATACCAAGATGGCTAGATCAGCTGAGAAATCTCAGCCACATTGACCTCAAAAGGGATTTCCATTGTCCAACCACATCGCTGACTACAAATGGGAGAATATAAGGACAGAAACACACACCCTTTTTGGTTCAGAGGCACCTCTCCTGCTCATGAGAGCTACTCAACTGTTCTTTGTCTCTCACAGCTCTGCCCACTTTCCTAGCCAGCATGAGTCTAAGAAGCCAGAAGCTCTGTATGACTGGTCCTTCTCTGTGTTCCTTGGTGACCTGTTTATAGGCAGAGAGGAAGCAAGCTGGGAAGTGTGTAGTGGTGACAACAAAGAAGACCTTGGCAACCACCTTCTTGCACTCAGCACTACATAAGAATGCTAAACAAATAAAATTGCATAACACATAACAGAAACTTACATGAAAAGTAGGCCAAGGAATGTCAGAAATAAACTACAGTTGAAAAAGGAAAGAGGTCCATTTTGGAAAAGCAGGAACCATTCGATTAAAGTTATTAGTGTGAGACAGACTTTTTGAAATTTTAAGAGTAATTTGTGTTTATGGGTTTTTTTTCTTTCTTTCTTAAGAAAGAAAAGAATAGCCAGTTAGCTTAGAACTGGTGTTATAACCTTTGTGAGGAGATGGCAGTTGGTAAGAATTAAAAAAGTAAGGTCCTTCCTGGTGGCACAGCGGTTAAGTGCTGCGCTGTGGAGCTGTCGGCAGTGGCGATGCGAGTTCCACACCCAGCCAGGGAGATTCCCACAGGGTGCAGCAGACCTCTCCTGCTTCACCTGCTGCTCCCCTCAGCAGTGTATTTCCATTGATCTGCCTGTTTTGCTCCCCATTCTGTCTCTGGTGAACCCTCTCGCCGCCACACACCTCTGGCCTGTACCCCAGCTTGTATGCATAAATAAATATTTTTAAAAAAATGTCAACAGGTATAATAGAATAGGCTTGACCTGCAAAATCCTTAATACAAAGTGTGTGTGTGTGTGTGCGCATAAATAAATAAATCTTTAAAAAATTTTAAAAAGTAAAAAATAAAGAATTATTTAAGTAAAATGAAAAGATTTTTAAAAATCATTGATTGGGAATCAGACCAGGTAAATTCTGATGCCTGAATGGTAACGTGGGAAATAATTACACCTACTGTACCTCCCATTCAAGAATTTTGAAAATTGCAAAATATAGAGCAAATAAATATTTACCTTAATTTTGTAGTGTTTACTAATTCCTAGCAGTGTACCAATAGCTGGAGATAGAGATGAAAACTCACAGTCCCTGTCGTCAATTTGCTGCCATTGGGAGGGTAGATGGACACCTCACCTGGAAAATTACAAAGCAGTGTGGTCTGTGCAGTGATAGTGATGTGTACACGTTGCTAAGGCAACAGAGGGGAGGAGAAACAAGACCTTTAGGATGGGTAAAACTTGCTAGAGAACTTTCTGATACGCTCATCTTCATCAAGTTTCTCTCTAAACAGCTGTAGATGTTAGTCTGAACCATATGAAATTGTTATGAATCAGTTAAAAATGGTGGAATATTACCTAATGATTGAAAATATCTACTGCCTTATTAGTACCAGTCCACACTTAGAAAGACACATTTTCCTTCCCTTTTCCCTAGTAAAAGTCTTTTCAGAAAACTTTTCACAGTAGAGCTGGTTCCATACACAAAGAAATAATGAGTGAAATGTAGATTTGCAAGATGGTTTGAAGACAGTGTGTTGTTAATTCAGACTGAATGACAGGCTCAATTTTCAATACAAAGTTAATCCTATTTTCATTAAATGTTATTTATGGAAAACAAGAGTTCTGCAGAAGCAAAAGGATATCTCTTAGGGTTACACATTTTATATTTACTTAGCATTGATGAGTTTAAACCAAGAGACTTCTTTGCAATTTGATTATTTCTTCCTTTCCTTGATATTGATTATTCTATTATGCTTTGCTACTAACAATAGCACATGTAAAGATTCCAGTATTATTTTACTACCAAAATAAGATGCCAGAGAAAATTACCTACCACAGTTGAGTTTTTGACACAAACTGAAATAAGAAAACATTAAGTTGAGGCATGTAGTCGTTAACCAACCCTGGTGTAGGTGGAGAGGAAACGGAGGGTGGATTGAAGCAAGACAAACCTGAGTTCAAATCCCCACTCCTCCACTTGCTACTTGATAGATTTTGGAAAATTTGCATCCTTTAAAAATATCACTCTGAGTTCCCATCTTTTGTAACATAGAATAAATGCTGCCTACATTAATGAATTATCTTATAGATTATTAAAGAATGTAAAATGCAAGTATAAGTTAAAGAGGTGGAAGTTATTATCATGGACCCCAGAATGGTAGCTATAATTGAATATTATGGCTTCAAAAGCACTATGGTTTTATGTTCAGTTATTTTTTCAAGTCTCACTACAATTCAGTCCTATCAATATTAAACACTAATATATTTTTTATTCTACTAACTTCACTTTCCAATATGATGCTGCATGGAGTCTATATTTATACTAATAAATAATTCATATTCTATGGTACCTTCATTAATGCTCTTATGTTATCTGTCTTAATTGTTTCCTTTCCCTTTAAAGACTTCAGCAGGGTAAATTTATTGTGACTGGAATTCTAGAGTTTGCCTATGAAAACTAAAACTGGGAATTACATAAAGAACAGAACAAGTTCAGTTTTCTAAGCTTGGCTCTGTTAGTCCTGGGTAAATGCAGTTATGTTATAACCCATTTCCGCTGGGTCGCTGACAAGCATTTATCCTTACTGGTGATGGATGGCCTACTTTGACATTTTGCATGGATGATTCTTGAGAATGAGAATGAAAATTGTAGTTATAAAAGATTCATCAGTTCATCCTACAGTCCTAACATTGTCACCTTGACACACAGTGACAGTACTGTAATGGCTGGTGACCCTGTTAGTCAGCAAAAAGTGGAAGAAAATGTCTCAGGATCCTGTACGACAGGAAAGGGTGTGTTATTGCATTGCTTTTTTTTTCTTTTAAAGATTTATTTATTTATGCATACAAGATGGGGTACAGGCCAGAGGTGTGGGGGCAGCAAGAGGGTTCACCAGGGACAGAGTGGGGAGCAGAACAGGCAGATCGATGGAAATACACTGCTGAGGGGAGCAGCGGGCAAGGCAAGAGAGGTCTGCTGCACCATGTGGGAATCTCCTTGGCCAGGTGTCGAACTCAGCTCGCCGCTGCCAACAGATCCACAGCATAGCGCTGAACCGCTGCGCCACCAGGGAGGCTCCTAGGTTATTGCATTGTTAAAAGCAATAACGAATGCAATTTTTAGTTCTGTTTTTCCTCTGGCTTCAGGGAATCTGGTTTTGAAAGTCTGCAAATGCTCCGTGTGCTGGAGAAGTTCAGGGATCACCAACTTAAGAAGTATGTTTAAAGACAAATCAGTGATATGTGAAGGAATTAAAGTAGGGAGTTAGCAGGTGAGGGAAACAGTTATGTGAGCACACTAGATTGGACAATTTAGTGACCAAGATATGCTGTGAAAGTAATTATATGTAAAGAAATTATATTCAAAGTCCAGTGAGAGTAATCAGTCTTTTTAAATCATCATTTTGGTGAGTAGCCTTATTTTGTACCTATTATGTATTGAGTGTGCCCTATTTTTATTTTTTAATGAATTATGTTGAGTATATTATACTTTATAGACAAAGCAGACATCTAAAATGAGCACTTTGGTGGTTTTAGGATTAACTTCCAAGTATTCTAACATTCACAAATAACATGTGGGGCCTTCCTGGTGGCACAGGGATTAAAGTCTCAGCACTGTCAAGCTATTGCCAGCCACTGTGGCCTGGCCTGACTTTGATCCCCAGCCAAGGAGCTAAACCACATGTTGCAGCAGACCTCTCCTGTCTCACCCGCTGCTCCCCTCAGCAGTGTATTTCAGTAGATCCGCCTGTTCTGCTCCCCACTCTGTCTCTGGTGAATCCTCTCACCCCCCACAACTCTGGCCTACACCCCAGTTATTGTATGCATAAATAAACAAAATAAACCTTTAAAAAAATAAAAATAACATGCAACTGATCTACCAGTGTCCAGGTATATTCTGATATGCTTATGATGACTTTACTGTGGAACAATATTTATATAGTATTATAAACCAATAAACACTTTATTCAACAAAACAGTCGCCTTGCAGATTAAAATAAAAAATGACCAAAGCATTAACAGAACCATGATTGCAACATTATCATAGTTGTAAGACAAATGTCACAGTTCAGATTAAAGTGCTTTGCACCAATAAAACAGTAAACTATAAAAAAATGTAAAACATAGTCAGAGGAGGACTCTGTGCATTGAGATATGTGTCTTTACACTCAACTAATTAGTTGCTACTGAATGTTTTTGCTTTGCTCAGTGGCATGTGGTACATAAATCACTGCAATATGTTAAATGCAAATGGTTGTTAATAGAGGAACCATCTGCTTCGTGCTGGAGAGTTTGTTAAAAAGAATGTGGTGAGCCTACTTTGGAAAATGTTGAAAAACTCAAATACCAAATTTCTAAAATGAGCTGGCTCTGTGAACCGTAACATTACTAATACTCCCCTGGCCTTTTGAATTCTACAAATTCCACACAGAAAAACCACTGATAACACAGGCTATGTGGTTTGAACGCAACCATTGGATATTTCCCAAGGCTGAACATCCAACAGCGACCTATGGTGTCCTAACACTGTGTTTGGGGACTTAGAACAACCAGTAAATAATCAGACCATCCTCTCTAGAACGTCTTTGCTAACATGAATAAGGCAGACTTTCCATCCCTGTCCCTCCTGGAAGCTGTTCCCTTAGAGCTGTAGATCACTGGCAAGTTGCAGGTTGATGATGGATTGCCCCGTGTATCATCAGTGTTGCAACCTCCCATAATCCGCAATCATGTATTTCTCCAAAAGATCATCAGTGCAAAGGGGAACCATGATTCCTCTCCCAACATACTTTATTAGATGCTGTCACATAGCTTCCTAATAATGTGCACCAGACTCGCCGGTGACAGCAAAAAGCATGGGAAAATTAGTATTAGGACAGGAATCAGAGCTTCAGGTTTCCAATGTCACGCTCCACTTCGCAGTTAAAAAAGGAATGCCCCTTAATCCTGCCCTTTCTAATCAGGTCCTAGTCAAGGTTACTATCAGTATATTTAAGAGCCAGCTGCCATGGTGATCTATTACATTAATATCAATTGGAGGTGTGCTCAAATGATGCAATCCTCAGAAAGGAACTTTGCCCATGATAGAACAAGCTTAGAAATTAACTGTGTGGATGGAAATCTTCAAGCCCACAACTTCACCGAAACCAGATGAGAGAGGAGGGATTTTTGGCCCACTGTTAACTTGGCTTTCTAGACCCTACTTGTTTTTTGCTTTATTTCCTTCCTTCCTCCCACCCCACCCCCCTTCTCTCTCTCTTTCTCTCTTGGCTTTTACCATATCTGATTTAAGACTGTGCTTTTGGGGATTCGCCTGCGGGAGAAGAAGCTGCAGGAGAGCTCATTAGCCCAGCAGACGTTTTATCCCTGGATGAATTATACAATGAAAAGCTTGCTTCTGAGGGCCACCAAAGAGAGTCAGGGCTTTGTGGAGGTGGGCAGCCCTGCAGTGCAATACAAGCTTTTTATTTGTTAAAAAGGGATTTTGTACTAAAAACATTTCCCTTTGTTTGTTCTCCTAAAAAGAGGAGCCTCCTGAAGGCTGCATGCATTTGATGACTCCATTTCAAAACGAACACTTGTCAGTTTCCAAACAGAGCCGCTGTACTTGAAAGTCACACAAGACCATTTAGAGATGGAGAGACTGGCATGATCATCAGACAAGCAATACCTTCAAGGCAGAGTGTGCCGACTGTGAATTTGAGAAGCTCGAATATTGAATTGGATTCTAACAATGATCCCGAGCCTTTACAAAACCCACGTTTTAGATTTGGAACCCGGAAAAAAAAAATTTAGGTTGTCTAATTACGTGAGTTTATTGAGCTGTGGTACCACTTTGGTTCCCAGAACAGTACTTTAATTTAATTTAGATTTTGTTACTTCTTCCCCTCCAAAAGGAAAACTTCACCACAGAGACATATTTATTGTTTTTCATGCTTATATTTGGAAACATTCACTAATTCATTTTCCCACTTAATTACAGAGAACAGGAGGGTTGATTCTTTAAGCCTACAGATGATATTTACCAAAGTTTTTACGGAAATACAAACGGAAAGTTTCTGGGATCCAAAATTAGGGACTGATTTTCTAGGTTTTTGAGGAGAGGAAAGGGCACTCAGAGAACTATGGAAAGCCAACAAAAACCAGCTGCAGGGCCTCCCTGGTGGCGCAGCGGTTGAGCGCTGCGCTGTGGAGCTGTCGGCAGCAGTGATGCGAGTTCGACGCCCGGCCGGGGAGATTCCCACATGGTGGGGCAGACCTCTCCTGCCTCGCCCGCTGCTCCCCTCAGTAGTGTATTTCTGATCTGCCTGTTCTGCTCCCCGCTCTGTCTCTGGTGAAACCTCTCACCGCTCCACGCCTCTGGCCTGTACCCCAGCTTGTATGTATAAATAAATAAATCTTAAAAAAAAAAAAAACAGCTGCAGAGACATGCATGTGTCAACCTGAGTCCTCTGCAGGGAGAAGTGCATTTGGGTCATTGCACTTTCCTTCTCGGCACGATCCTAAGGGCCCTCCCAGGACACTCTGCTGAGACCCAGTGACACACACAGCAGCAGAGAGGGCATTCAGGCCCAGTCCATCTGTTGGTGTTTTAATTTTTTTCAAACTTGCTTGATGAGGTGTTTGTCAGCAAACTTGTCGCTTTGGTGTATTTTTGAGATTTGGACTCTTCTTGGACCCAAAGATATCTCAGGGATGCAAAGTAGGATTTCGTAACTTTCCCTTTGTACTTTTTTATACTGTGAATGTCCTCAGTTCTGATGCACTTATCTCACCTTTGCTCTAGAAACTCCTCTGGGTCATAAAGTTCAAACTGTCTCAGGTAAAGATAAGGATTTATTTTTTCTCAGGAAAGATAATTTTTTTAAACTTGCCCATCTTTTGCCATATGAGATCCTGCTTTGAAACAGCAGAGAAAGTTGGTTTATAGAAAAAGTATCTAGTTTTCTTTAAAACAGATCAAAACAATACATTTTCTTTTACCATCAGGAAAACAGTCCCATACTATTCAAACACTTGAGTTCAAACACTTATTCCTGGAGTAATTCCAAAATGGCCTTTATAATATTTTTGCCTTTCTAAGAAGGATCAAACTCAATTCCAAGAGAGAATAGGGATCACATTATGTTGTAGATTATCATGAAAATCTCTCCAAATGTTTTAGTTCATCTCATTTATTTACCTGGGAATTAAAATCTAATGTTCAAATCCATATGGAAAATCCAGGTAATATCAGGTATTTTATCTCTATACTGCTTGATGCCACAATCAGTTTTCAAAGTAGAAACGAATTTCTATTTTAAAATAGGTTATTAGCAGTAATGATTTCTTATTATGTAGTGTTCAGAAGAACCAACACTTACTGTTCTTTGCATGAACCCAAAGAGCCCAGAGGGTGATTTTCAAAGTCCCATAGATCATTCTGGAAGGCGAGGTGCTTGCAGCTCACTAGGCAGGTGTGAGCTTCTGGGCACAGAAGTTACACTCCCAGCAGGCAGGGGAGCCAGCTACTTTGGCTTCCTCCTTTGAAATGGCTTTTTGGTTTTTTTGGAAGGGGAATGTCAGATGGCAGTTCATATTATTCATGATGGCAACCCTTCAACCCAGAGCTATTGTTCTAGAAAACCCACCTGCCGAGGGATAACTGTCCTCATCACCAACAGCCCTAATGCTGCAGTCTTTTAGTTACCTTCGAGATTCTTTCCCCCAACCAGTCCCCATAACAAAGCATGTGGCCTAACCTAGATCTTGCTCTTTTTTTCTTTTAAAAACTTTCTGAATTGAAAGCTTCTCCTTCCTCATCTTGTATCTAGCATAAAGAGCCACACCCTCTTCTCATTTCTAGGATGGGGGAATAGTCTCAGAATTGAGACTATTCCTTAGTTGACATGGTAGAAATCATGCAATTCACTGTTTTCTGAAGAAGGGATTTCCCGGGGATTCTCACACCCCAAGATACCAGAAAAAGGACAGCAATAGAGGTTTATCCCAGTAGCCTGATCTGGAGGGAGCCGGAGTTGCTCAGCCTGGGAGGCCCATGTGGGGCAGTGTAACTTGCCCAAGCATTGCATTTCCAGAGGTTTCAAAAAGGAGAAGTTGTTATTAGACAGAGAAATACTGAACTACAGCCAGCCCGGAGTGGCTGAAGGTTCGGCCATCAGTAATTCCGCTCTGGAAGGAGATTGCTCCCTGGCCACTGGCTGCACAGGCAAACTGCATCTTTTTGTTCCAAGTCTGAATGCAGTCTACTGGCTGGCCAGGGGCAAAATGAGGATTGAGGAAGCCATTCTGGTACCCCTGGGAATTGCAGGCAGGAGAAAAAGACAACTCTGTTGAGAACCACCCAGATGCCTGGTGAGAGTTTATCCTGAAAACGTGTTCCAGGCAACAGCACAGATACAACCTGTGGCCCCTGCCTTGGATGACAGTTCGACTACATGGACAGCAATGGCTGATGTAGATCCAGAATATCTTTCTCTCAAGGTGCACTCACAAATCTGTTATATATTTAGATTTTTTTTTGGCAAGTTTTTAAAAAATCTTCAGAGATGTCAAAACAAGTGAAAAATTTATATCCAAGATAAAATGTTCAGTGCCTGGTTTAAAAGGAAGCTTTGATCAGGCTTAGGGGACCAGAATAGCATTTGGACGGTATTGCGAGGCACTCTTTATTTAACACATTGCTTCAAAATTGCTTAAATATGTCTTTAATCTTGCCCCCACGACAGCCAGAGCTTTTTTATCCCATTCCTGCCACCATTTTTTCTCTGTACTGAAAAAAAAAAAAAAAATCCTTTTCTTTAGGGGACACTGACCCAGGGAAATAGTGGTAGCCGAAGCAGCTGCAGCGTATTTTAGTGGTAGAAAGGAGACAAGTGTTAAAAAAAGGACAAAACAAGCAGGAAAAGCAGACTTCTAGAGTGAGGACAGAATAGTGGCACCTAAGTTACATTGCTTGCTGGCCATCTTTATAGTCAGACAGATTGGATTCAACTCCATCTCCCATTATCTACAGTCTCTCTAACTTGGGCAAATACCTGCCCTCTCTGAGCTATATTTTCCACATCACCAAAGTAGAAATAATAATTGAGCTTCGGAGGTTTTCGCAGTACACAACTTCCCTGCCTTCCTTGTGGTATGTATATATGATGTGTAACTCCTTTCTTATATTGGGTTTCTCTCCACATAAATTTTTCACTGAATTTTCAATTTCAGTGAGTTTATACTTTTAATTTTAAGATTTATTTATTTATGCATACAAAAACTGGGGTGCAGGTCAGAGGTGTGGGGGGGTGGGAGGGTGGTGAGGGATTTACCAGAGACAGAATGGGGAGCAGAACAGTTGGATCCACTGAAGTACACTGCTGAGGGGAGCAGTGGGCGAGGCAGGAGAGGTCTGCTGCACCATGTGGGAAGCTCCCTGACCGGGTATCGAACTCATGCTGCAGGGGCTGACCATAGCTTGATAGTGCCAAGACTCAACCCCTTGTTTATTTTTATTTTTATTTCTTTATTTTTTTAAGATTTATTTATTTATTTTGAAGATTTATTTATGCATGCATACAAGCTGGAGTACAGACCAGAGGTGTGAGGTGGCGAGAGGGTCACCAGAGACAGAGTGGAGAGCAGAACAGGCAGATCAGTGGAAACACACTGCTGAGGGGAGCAGCGGGCAAGGCAGGAGGGGTCTGCCGCGCCATGTGGGAATCTCCCCGGCCGGGTGTCAAACTCATGTGGCCGCTGCCAAAAGATCCACAGCGCAGCACCTAACTGTTGTGCCACTAGGGAGGCCACCCCCTTTTAATTTTAAAGTTGTGTTCAGTTTTTTTCCAAACATGCCTGATCATTTTTGATGCTTCTCATGTTTTTATGTCTTTATTTCTTAAGGCTATAGCATGCTTATTTTTGTATTTGATCTGATTATTCCAATTTCTGAAGTCTTGCTATGTCTTGTTCTTTTTACTTTTTTACTGACTCTCACATTTGGTGGCTTGTTTCCTATGAGCTTTGTCATTTTTTTTAAATTCTTACCTATGATTTATAGTGCTCTATTTGTAACAGTTCTTTAAATAATAAAATGGATTTATCTTTTCTTCTCTAAGGCACTTAGAAGAAACATAGACCCACTTTTTTTTTAAAAGTTATAATTCACAGCTCATAGTTTTAAGGGCCATGCAAATAGAATATTTTCACACCCCAGGGCCCAGGAGAGCTTGGCAGTGACCACAAACAAAGATAATTGTTAATTTAACCACTACTTAGAGACAAAGCAAATAACTTCCCTTATTGACTGTCTCTGGAGCATTTGTAGACAGTATGAGTGTATATGTTTGCACACACATTAATCTACCCTTCCTGGGCTACATTTTTATTTAGGGTGGTTTTTAGCCACTGGCCTCAGGACTTGGTCCTAGTACCATTCACCCCCACCCTCAAACCCTAGGCCATGGAAATCTGCTTCGACATCTACCTTTCACCCACATCCCCCACCCTCAAGCCCTAGGCCATGGAAATTGGCTTCAACATCCACCTGGTCTTATGGTTCATTCTGTTGGGGGAGAAAGGACAGCCTGAACAAACTCACAAATAGGTTTTTACGGACCCCACCCCCACCTCAGACCAAAGAGATACAAGACACCAAGGACTACAAATCCCATAATACCATCATCTCCAAAGGGAGGATTGCTGGGAACTAAGGGTGGAGTTATAGCCAGATTTGGTATATAGCCAGACGTGGGGCTTGGGGGTCTCTTGGCCGTTTGCTGGTTTTTGGTGTGCCACTGGGCTTTCAGCTCAGCAGAACTTGTAGGACATATTCACCAGTTCTCTTTCTTTTCCCCTTCCTTTTGTAAATAAACCCTTTATTTATTGTGTGTGCCTGGAGTTGAGTCTTATCAGAAGTCCCTTTTAAGCACATGGGTGAGGACCCACAGTCAGGCACCCCATTTTATATTGGGGCTGCCCTATAACAATTCTATACTTGAGTGGACTTTCTACTCCCTTTGCAGTCTAGTGTTTATCAAGTCACTTGGGGTTTTATGTCATACGAAGGTTCAGTTTGTGCTAGACTGATGTAGCAGCAGAAGTGAAAGTCTTGATCAATATATTGGACCGTTTCCGTCACTAAGATATAAGTGAGCACAGTGATCTATTCATCCTGTTTACCTTCGTCACCTCCCTGGAAAGTTTCCCAATGAGACTGACATAGGCATATTTTTAAAGCTCTTTAAAGATTTTTTGTTGTTGTTGTTTATTTATGCATCCAAGAACTGGGGTGTAGGCCAGAGGTGTGGGGCGTGAGAGGATTCACCAGAGATAGAGTGGGGAGCAGAACAGGCAGATCTACTGAAATACACTGCTGAGGAGAGCAGCAGGTAAGACAGGAGAGGGCTGCTGTGCCATGTTGGTTCAGCTCCCTGGCTGGGCTAGAATTCATGCCACAGCTTGATAGCTCTGAGACTTTAAGCCCTGTACCAGCAGGGAGACCCTATTTTAAACCTCTTTAAGAAATTTAGATGAGCAGAGAGGGCAAACACTAATTAGGATATTCCTGGTAAAGAGTACACCCTCAATGAGTATTTATTGTATGAATTCATGAGCTGTCAAGACACACCCCCAGGGAAGATTAGGGTTAATTTTCTGGAGGGAGCCCCATCCTTGGAATTGGTGGCAACTCCTTCATGAATAGGTAGAAAAGAACAGTCCCCTGGATGGCATTTTCTAACCTCCCTCCCTCTGGACCTCTATCAGCAATTCCTAGCCAATCAAGACTTTCTAAGTCACCAATTTTGATTTATAAATATCTTTCCTGGCAGTCTCCACTGCAGTCAGAATTGGCCTGACAGATGTGTTCATAGGACCCCCACAACCCCGCAAAGCTACAGGGCCAAGGCCGACAGCATGTAGGTGTCCTCTGAAAACAGTTCTTTGCTGTCAGTCAGATCCATTTTAGGAGGTTGACCTCATGAGACATGATCTCAATGAACACATATTCCTAAGTTTGCATTTAAATGGGCCAGAGGAGATAAGCACACAAG
Source organism: Scalopus aquaticus (assembly GCA_004024925.1). Lineage (NCBI taxonomy): Eukaryota > Metazoa > Chordata > Mammalia > Eulipotyphla > Talpidae > Scalopus > Scalopus aquaticus. Next base: position 85,324 of record PVIJ01001689.1, read on the forward strand.
CAGTGAGCACAAGAAAGGAAAGAGGTTAAAAATGATTCAGGGTGGGGTCTCCCAGGTGGCCTAGGGGTTAAGTCTCAGAGCTATCACCACTGTGGCCTGAGTTCAATCCCGGTCTAGGGAGCTGACCCATCTATGATACAGCAGACATCTCCTGTCCTGCCCGCCTTACCCCTCAGCAGTGTATTTCAGTGGATCTGCCAGTTCTGCTCCCCACTCTGTCTCTGCTGAATCATCTCCCCCTGCACCTCTGGCCTACACCCCAGCTCTTCTACATGCCAAAAATAAGAAATGATTCAGGTTGATAACTTCTGTTCTGTGTACCTTAGTCTTAATATTTGTTTGTCAAAGTCTTGAGGCCCAGAATCTCCATACAGGTATGGGAAAAAAACCCAAAACAGTTTTTAACATTATGTGGCTTATTTCTTTCTCAGTTATTTCACAGTTCCTTAAAAATATTAAGTAATTTCACCCTTTACTAGACTATTCTGACAGGAACATTTGAGAAAAGACTGGACATGCTGGAACACCAATTTAATTTTGGAAAAAATAGATGGACTGCTTTTAAGAGCTAAGAAAGAAGGAAAGAAACTAGGCCACCCTGGTAGCACAAGGGGTTAAGTCTCAGCCTAAGAAGCAATCCACAGCCACCGAGTAATCCCAGGCCAGGGAGCTTCCCACATGGCGCAGCAGACCTCTCTTGCCTTACCCGCTGCTCCCCTCAGCAGTGTACTTCAGTAGACCCACCTGTTCTGCTCCCCACTCTGTCTCTGGTGAATCCTCTCACCACCCTCACAATTCTGGCCTGCACCCCAGCTTTTGTATGCATAAATAAATCAATTTGAAAAAAAAAGAAAGAAGGAGACTAAAAAAAATTTTTTCCTCACACAAAAATATAAAAGTCATTTTTGTTAGTGGTATTTAACAATTCACTTTTCACTGTGACCTATTGTAAGTTATTCATAATAGGCTATCTGGTCCTTAGTTTTTCAGTTATATGTGGGTATAATGGTGAGTTGATATAAAATGAAGGAAAATATTGATTAGAAACATTTGAAATATAGATGAAGTCATATAGTTAGATAGAATATTGAAGTTGCACTTTGTTTCATATATCTCAGGAACATTTAGAAACTCCAGTGGTAGAATTTATAGCATTAGAGGCTACTCTACTCTGTAAGTCAAATTACTTCTTATGAATTTCTGACTATTAAATAATGGATTATTCCATTCTAATATATGATTAAGATTTTGAAATGTATTGAATTCAAAATGAGCTATATTGGGAATTCCATCTTAAACACAGTGAGGAAATGTTTACATGTCCTAGCAATAGAACAGAGATTTGACAATGGATAAAACATAATCAAAATATGAAAATAAATATAAAAGTTATGGATTTTTTTTATTTTTATGGGAGAAAATACTAGTGTCTTCACTAAGATATGAAGTGATACCTCTAAGTTATTTTTAAAGTTTAGTTCAATCAAAGCTTTTTTATAAAGGTGATACTCTAGAGTCATGTATTGAAAAATGACTGAGTGTGAAGAGAGAGTCTAGCTTATATCTCTTGATATCTGCTATTTCCTAACTTGAAACACCAGAATTAACCAACAGCAACTTGCACATAGGTGGCGTCACAAGTAGGGGTTTTCTGTTTTGTTTTTTTAATTCTAGATGAATCTGTCAAAAGTAACATTTTCTTTATCTCCAGATTTCCAGTTCACTTGCTGCATTCCTAGTGTTGATCTAGCCCACTGAAAATGTAGCTATCTTTCCCCAAAGTAATAGCCTATAAAAAAAAGCCTAAGTTAAAGAAAATCAATTTTGAAATGAATTCTCAACATAATAATAATTAATTAAGATAATCAAATCATTCTAGTAAAAAAAGGGGGGGGCCAGAGTTCAACAATATCCACAAGCTGATATTGCTTAAAAACACACAATTTGAACTGAAATTTGAGCATATTTAAACCTTTTAGACATAATACATTTGCCATCGCACCCTGCTGTGAGGACAGCTTTGGTGTCATAGCAATGATAGAGTTTAGCTATGATTAAAGGACTGAGGTCTGTGCCTTGAACTGACAGATTGTTTTTTGCTGGGCTTTCTCTCTTAATTCTAGACTCGACAACCCCACCATAAATTAGTCTAAAGGATGGCAAAATCCTAAAAAGCTGATCATTGTCTTGCAAAAAATCATAAAGCACCATTGAAAATGCTGACATCTCTATCACAGAATACTATTCCAATTTAGTAGAAACAAGAAAATCAAGGCAGTGAAAAAAAGACGAGAAATTGCAGCTCCCAGAGTGCTGGTGGACTTGGACACACAAACAAGCTGAAGGGGAGAATGTGCCTGATTTCAGCCATCGGGGCTGTGTGTTTTGGTGTAGGTCTTCTGGTAGCTCGTAACAATGTAATTACATCTTGCCTGTCCACGTTTTCTCATAACTGAAGTTGATAAATAAAGCCCCACTTTATGACTGTGAATCACAGCCTGAAGCAACGTGGCAGGGACATTGATTGCAGAGAAATATAAATAGCAGATGATAACAGATTGATTGACTCAATCTGAGCCCTATCACAGACCAGTTAGGACATCAGAGAATCAGAGAAGTTTCTGAGATCAATCTCAGCTTGCCAGGAAAAGACCTTGGATACAGAGTGGACAGGGTCAACGATCAAATAAAGACTTTATAGTCTTATTAGCCTTAATCACACTTATAAAATGATCCTCCCTCCGGGAGCATTCCTCTCAGAGGGCTTGAGAGAAGATCTCAGAAGTGAGCGTGGCACTTTCGATTTCTGCCTATCCTTGGCAAGTTCCCTCCCTCCCCATTTTCACAACTGACTCTACATCCTTGAGTTTGGACAGCCCGTTTCTGGGATTAGAAAACCTGGAGATGTGATTCAAAAACCTAGAGATGTTTGCAATTTGCAGTAACTGCTCAGATCATTAGGCTGCTGAAGAGTAGAGAATTGAACCTATACCCTGTGCTAATTTACTTTCAGACCTTAAGGAAACATGCTAAGGAAGAGAAGGGTGGTAGAGAAGGGGGAATATTTATTAGAAACAATATTTTTCTGCAAAACCAACAATCATGAGGTAATCACTACTATCTATAAATGCGTAGGTTGATATAAACTCAAAGCAGTCAGGCCTAGTCTGGTCCTCACCTGTATTGATTTAGTGAGCCCAGTGTTATGACTGTGGGTCAGCTCCCTGCCTGGGGATTGAACTCATTTGAATGCCCTCTATGGTGTTTCAACTTTACGGGTAGTTGCTGTTTTGGCTGCACGTTTTTTTTAAAGATTTATTTATTCATGCATACAAGCTGGAATGTAAGCCAAAGATGGTAGGGGGGCAGTGAGAGGAGTCACCAGAGACAGTGGGGAGCAGAACAGGTGGATCTACTGAAGTACACTGCTGAGGGGAGCAGCAGGCGAGGCAGGAGAGGTCTGCTGTGCCATGTGGGAAGCTCCCTGGCCAGGGATCGAACTCATGCTGCAGTGGCTGGCGATAGCTTCATAGTGCTGCGACTTAACCCACTGTGCCATCAGGGATGCCCCACTTTGTTGTCTTAAACAAGGTCTGCTTATCTGTCTAACAACTGAAGGCATTTGATTTATCACCCCTTTGTCTATACTGTCCAAAAACCGCATTGTAATATTGAGTCTTTGGGGATATGTTTACTGGGATATGTTATATGCCAGTTACTGAACTTGACACAAGCAAAATGATAAATTTTATCATTTCAGACAGTGATGCATACCAGGAAGAGAAATAAATTAGAGTAAGGGAAAGTGACTGAGAAGACAACTACTTCAGAAGGAATAGTCCAACAGGGTGTCAGAATAAGAATTAAGTGATGTAAAGGAGTGAGACTTGCAAAGATCTGGGAAAGAACATTTCAAAAGAAATAATGGCAAGTGTGGAGACCCTGAAGAAAAATGGGAAGTAGAGCAGTGAACATGGAATATGCAAGGTGGAAAGTGATAGAAATATGGGTAGGGGATTTGAACATGTGCCAGATTGTTCAGGTTTTATAGACTAAGACAATGTAAAGCCACTGGCATGTTTGAGCAAAGAAATCAAATAATTTCCTGTACATTAAATAACCACTTTATTATCTAATGAATTGATCATTTCTAATCTATTAGTAGTACATAAATACTTTAACTTATTTTAAATTCAGAAAGTATTTGTAAAATTAAATAATGCTCTCTTGAGATCATTCTCATCAGAACTTAGTATACACAGCTAATCACTATGTTAGAAAACACTATTGAGCACCTACTATGTGCAAAGCCCTCGGTTAAGCTCTGTTTACACTTAATATGCGGCCCCTGAATCAAAGAGCTTAGACACCAATTCCTAATATCCAGTTACCAGGCACTGAGTGTTTCCTGCTGTACTTCTAAAACATTTGTTGCCTTTTTCTTTCTGAGATTATTAAAAAGCAAATTTCAGAACCTTAGTTTTGTTACTGGTCAATATTTATGACTCATAAGTCTGCTTCTAATGGGATTCTCATATCAGTCCTCTAATACTTTTATTAATTACATCACTTTAAAGAAAAGCATATTGCATTATAGAAGTTCACAGCTCCAGGAAAAAAAAAAGGCATAAGATCTTTGAAATGGGTCTGAGAACACAAATCTTTTCATCACCACCAGCACCTTCTCATCCTGCTGAAAGCTGATTCCATTTTTGACACTTGGGAAATGCTTTTGTAGGAAAGAAATGATAAAACAATCTGCATCCTGCTACAATAGCCCCTTGAAAGAAAGGGTTTGCTATTTCCATTCTGAGCATCACTTCAGAATTGTTGAGTCACATCAAATTAGCATCTTGGCTTCTGTTGCCCTATTTTGTAGAATCTTAGAGTGTGACTGACAGGGTCGATGGAACACTCAGCAAGAACAGGCTGGCTTAAATACGACAGAGACAAGGACAGGGACAAGGAAAGCCCCAAACAAAGATGCCAAAGGGTCATCCTACATGCCCAGCCCTTACTTATCCAGGGGTCTCATACAACCACCCAGAATTCCTCAGGCCCCCACAAGCCCCCACTACCTCTATCCACTTTCCTTCATGCCCTCGCTCTAATAGATTTCCCCAAGTCTGTATGCCATGATATTTCATCACAGTGACATAACTGCTTTTTAAAAGGGGTGGTTGCATCTTTCTCAAAGGAGCTGCTTGGTCGCAAGAAATTTCAGGTGCATTATCAGGTTTCATAAGAGACTTACAGAAAAGAGTCTTCCTGTTACCCTTGGAATATACCTTTCCATGACTAGTGAGCACTGGACTAGATACAAATGGGCGTTGAGTGCATTTTACTGTGGAATCCATGGCTGCAGTTGTTAAGCTCTGCTGTGTTCTTGCTTTCATCACTGAAAGTAATTCATTACCCAGTTCCTCGTTTTAGCCACCGCTATGCTACAGCAGGATCGAAGGAGGAAAGTAAACCCATCTGTGCATTATCTCCGTACATGGCAAAGCCAAAGCTGGCAGGCACGTGATGAGGCACAGGGGAAGGGACTTTGGCGTGGAAACTCAGGGCTTGTTCTGTCTCTGCTCGGGCGAAAAGAGAGATGAGGGATGGGTCTCTAGCTCCGAGTCTTACATCATCTGTATGATCCTGCAGAGTTGTGAAACTTAAACACATAATATATGTTAAAACACTTGGTAAACTGTAAAGCACAAGGCAAATGATGCTATTTTCATTCGAAGCAAAAATAGAATAAGGGAAGATGAAGATTTCAAGATATTCTTATCAATTCTTTGTTGTTGTTTCTCTGTCTTTCTTAGTCTGTTTTTATCTTGGCTGATGACGAGGATGTTCTCAGGAGACCCTTACCGGGGCACAGGTTTGAGTTTTAATGTCTCGCCCTCTCGCTTACTTGCTTCTTGTGTTTATTTATGTTTTGACTTTCTCTTACGGGAGATTGGAAACAGGTGCTCCCGAGAAGTCCTTTGTGTATCTTGTTAAATCAGCTGTCAAGGTTCCATCATTTTGATTTTTCTTTGCAAAAATTAATCAAGGAATTAGAGTTAGTTTTCCCCTTTGTTCTGTAAATATGAATTAGTCTGATTATACTTTTCAAAACAAAGAATATACTCAATTTCATGAAAGTATGATCTAGTGAAAACAGGGCTGGGCTTTTTTTTGCGGGGGTGGGTGGAAATTGGATTCTGGAGAACACAAAGGGGGAAAAAGTCCCATTTCAAGTACCAAGATAGTAGAACAGCACCCAAATATAATCCTTAGAAGGAAGGACAGCATTGCATAACTTTTGTGTCAGAAACTGCGTGGGGTGTATCATCTCAAAAACCTGTCACCACAGTGGGGAGAGGATCATCCAGGCAACTCAGTCATCATTCAGAGTACACGGGAACACGATACAGTCCACACAGTGGCCCTGCTAGTAACATCATTCCTAACTTGATCACTCCTTAACTGAACCATAGTCTGCACTGAATAAATAAATAGCATTCATTTTACCAAATAAACAAAGTGAATAATTATCCTGCTATCCTTCCCTCTTCAAAAAAAGAAACTTTTTAATAGCAAGTTTGCTCTCTCTCTCTCTTTTTATTTTTGACGAAGTCCATTCACTCCATGGAATTTTATTTTATTTTCACTTTCTCCTTTCTAGCATGTGGAACATCTCTTGCCATTTATGCAAAGATTGCCTATCCTTCAAATGTCAGCTCAATACTGTCTCTATAAAGAGGTCTCATCCTACGTTGTCCCTTCTTGCCTGAACTCAATTCAACTCTCACTCATTTTATATCTCTACGTTATGTATATACATATATATCTTTTTGAATTATATACAATGCTTCTATTATGAAATAACATAAAATAAAACACACCTATCTTACATCTTTTCACTATTCTTTTGATCATACTATTTTGTGTTGTTGGTCTTTCTGGAAACAGAGAACTGTCCATTTTGTCTCTTTGAAATCCTCACTGAGCTCAATGAAGGGAGAACACAGAGTAGGTCAATATTTGTGCTTGAGCGAAAAATAGAATTGAGTTTCTACAATAAACTGCTTACACTTATTTTATTGAAAATAACAGGTAATGATATTAAATAATTTAAGTTACATCACTCTAACACTATTATTTCTAGTCTTACAAATTACCTTGTAAGTCTTTTTCACATTCAAATTTGTTTAATGTAATTCTTATCAGAGTACACTTATTTTGTGTTCTGAATTTTTCTATTTGCCATCTTCTCTTGAGTAAATCTTATGTAATCTTTATGATTATCAGGTTACTACATAATGATAGCCCTCCTAATAGTCTTTATATAGGGTGAAACCTACTTTCACGAAGCTGCTAATTCATTAGTAAACTAATGACCTTTTACACTTTCTTTCATAATTCACACTGCCAACATGATCTTCATAATAAAGTTTCTTTGTTTCACTTGAATAATTTCATTCCATTATACTCTAGGAATGATGTGAGTTGGTTAAAAATCACATTTAATGACTAAGTTCACACATTGCTTCACAAAGGGACTCTAGCAATCATTAACACTGTGTCCAGCAGGCACAGGGAACTCTCAAATGAAACTCCTAGCAAGTGGCCCCAACGGCAGCCCTTGGTTTCACACTCTAGAAATCATCGCCATGGTCTTATTCCTAGCTTATATTGAGAAATTGCTCTGTGCCGGGTAATATTCTAAGTGTTTTAGGTGATTATCTAATCTGAATCAAGTATCATTCTTCTCCTTTTGTAGGTTAGAGCTGCTAAGTGTTCATTACCTGCCTAACTAAGGTCAATTACATAGTGAAATGCATAACCTGAAGTTCCAGTCTAGAGGTCTGCCTGATGCGCGCCTAATTGTCTCTCCGTGGTTTGTCACAAAATCATCTCTCATTATTTAACAAAGGTATTTTCTAAAATATAACACTGATAGAAGGCAAAATGATTTTGGACAATACAAACTTATACATTCATTTTGATAAATATGAGGAAAACATTGAAACAATATTTTGAATCTATTGGATGTAATAAAATTATTTGGAAAAATGAAATTAACATTAATTTCAGCTGCTATTTTGGCCTTTTTTAATGTGGCTAGTTAGGAAATTATATAAGTGGCCTGTGGCTTGCATTATATTTCTATTACAAAGTGCTGACCTAAAAGACAGTTCAGATGCTTTATATTGTCTGGGATAATGGAGCCTCGTTCTTCTCCTGGAAGAACTTCATTCACAATGGTCAAAGTCAACCCCAGGCTCTTGTCTTCGTTCCCACTCTAACTCTGTAACTCCAGCCTGTAATAGTAAGTGTCCAAGGAAAAAAGAAGAATTGATGATCTTTACCAAGAAAAGAGCCAAAGGGTCACCACCTTGGTGCACATGAATCCTGGTGGCACTTCAGGACGCATCAGAAACAACTGAACTCTAGCCCCATTTTTGAGAAATTAAATGATGATAAAACAAATCATACCCATGAATATATTTATTCATTTTCATGTAGGTAAACCAATATAATTTTTATAGATGCATATTTTACAGTCACTTACCATATGTGATGTAATGACGTCTATACATATAAAAATTCAAATTCAGTCATAATACAGAATAGACAGAATCTTCAATGAAACATAATCATATTTTTGCATATTTTTTCTATATGCCACTTGGCACGAGATATGATTTGTAAGAGCTACTTAACATAATCCCTCAGGATCTGAATTCATAAGAATTTAAAATCTGTTTTAAAAGTCTGAAACTACATTCAGTTTGTTGTGCTTGGGGGAGGGCAGACTTGAAGCATACCATTGCTCTGCTCAAGCGTTATTTTATCTTACATTCTTTCAAAACAATATTAAACAGTATGAAATTAACCTCTCTTGTTTCTCCAGCAGCAGTAAACAATTCCAACAGAAACTCAATTTTCTTTCAGTATATAAATGTACTATATTCCCCACTGTGCCAAACTACCTTCTCTACTTTGCTTCTCCAGTAAGCTGATGACAGATAAAGATTCCGCTACCCATGTCTGTTCGTGCAACAATAGCAGTTGACATAGATCTGTAACAACTCACCTGGGTAGCTCAGTTAGTGTGAGGGAAAATAAAAACATAAGGGAGAGTTAAGTAATATTTTTGAATGGTATTGTAACCATGTCCACTCAGATGGTAATTTAATCTCCACAATTTTAGACCTCCCACACAACAAATTGTTCCTTTTCAGTGGCACAGTAGGGAGAAAAGTGCTGGATACCAGCTGCCAGTTGCTGCTATGGAATCTTACCTACAAATATAGATGAGAAGATGTGGGTCACCACTCACATCTCCGGAGGACATTTTTAGGATAGCGACTGAGCAGATGTAAGGGCACTTTTAATTAAATATAGACCCGAAAAGCTGTCTCAAAGTAAAGTTTGTTGTGACACATTCTCTCTAGAGACCTGGAAATGCATAACTAAAATTAACTTTAGAATGAAAGGGTTTGGAGTCAAAGATGATATTCCAAGGGGTCACAAAATGGCAGCCTGATGGGGTTAAATTCTCCAGGCAAAAGCTCCTGTTTGTGTAAAGCTGAGTGTGAGTATGTTTGTGTACACAAGTGTGTGTGTGTGTTTATATTTAAAGGGTCTCAAAATGAAAGGATAAAGCCAAACTTCAAAGCCTTTCCAAGTTATTAGCATCTAAGCTACTGGGATAATATAAAATCTTGCACATTTTACATCTAGATTGAAATGATGCAGAATTAATTCATCTTGTCTATTGGGGATTTCAAATCTTCTGTTGTTGTTTTTTTTTTCCTGAGAAATTTAGAACTTATATGGAATGATTTTGAAATGTCATTTCGAGATGCTTCGATTCATTTCGTCCACAAATCTGTGGCTCTTTACATTTTTAGCCATTTAGAATCCTATTTTAGTCATCCAAGAAGCCTCGTTTTCTCTGTCAGACTTACTGTACATCTTCATTAAATATTTATAAATTTCTTAAAATGTATATTGCTTACTTGATCATTGAATAAGCATATATTCATTAGTCTTCTTTTACAAAGGACTGCTATGCGAGAACAATGTCTTTTATCTGTTTTCTGCATGTCTGGCATACCATGTGTGCTTAATAAATGTTTAATGACATTAAAACATATGATAAATCACTGCGGTCCTACAGATATAATTGGAAAGGAGCTGTAGCTAGGATGGAGACGGGCATTGGAAACCTGTGCCTGCCCAAAACAGGAAGTGCAGATCTTAATATTTACCCCAATTGAGATTTCTTTATGCAGAACACTAAAAATGGAATTAGGAAGTAGAAACATGCGGATTTGAAATTACTTGAAAAAGGGCATTGCATCTTCTCTCTACCTGACACCAGATGTCTGGTTCTTATCAGATAGCCAGACAATAATTGTGTGAACGATTACCATTGTGACCTCCTGAACTGTATTTGCAATGGTGATCAGATTTATCCTCAGGGAAATGTTTTCCTGTGTCATCCTTCAATTCTGGAATGTCTTTTTTGCATGCCCATCCCCTTTGCCTCACAATCAAGCCTGGAACATTGACACCTTTCTTATAGAATATCAGCTTTCTCATTTGTAAGACACAACTTTCCTACAAGATAAAAACAATGTATTACCCATAAAGTAACTATCTAGATTCCCACTAGTCCCTCACCTGCTATACCAAGATTAAAAAAAAAAAAAATGGCTGAAATACGCACTCGAGATAGTAGGAAACCCTTTATTCTATTCCTATCCCCCTATTATTTCCAGGGCTCTGGGGGGGATTTTTTTAAGATTTATTTTATTTATTTATTTATGCAAACAAGAACTGGGTCTAGGCCAGAGGTAGGGGTGGGTAAGAGGACTCACCAGTAGAACAGGTAGATCTACTGAAATACACTGCTGAGGGGAGCAGCGGGCAAGAGAGGAGAGGTCTGCTGCGCCATGTGGGTCAGCTCTCTGACCAGGGATCAAATTCATGCCACAGTGGCTGGCGATAGCTTGATGGCATTGAGACTTAACCCCTGTGCCACTAGAGAGGTGAGGAGATTTTTTTTTTTTTCAATCCTGCTGTTTTCATTCTGATCCTCCCTTCTCGCCAACTAGTTCCCTTTCTCTCACCACGAGAACACAGTATATGCAGCTGGGATGAATTCAGTCCAGTCTCAGGTGTGCAAAAATACCATATCTCTTTGTGTTGTGTTTAACCTAAAAAACAGTTGGTGACAGAATTCTTGACTATAAGTCACTCCTTTCATCTTCCTTCATAACAACCTGTGTGGTTATGAACTACTGATAACCCCATTTAACAGACTGGGAAACTGAGGTTGAAAGAAATTATCTATCTAAACTTTCTCAGCCAGTAAGTAAAGTGCTAGGATATGAATTTAAAATTTCTGGTCTACTCCTACTTTGATTAAGCCTATATGATTCACCACTGTCACAGGACAGGGAGAGGGGCACCCAGAACCCCCAAACCTGCCCACTCTAAATAGGCTCTGCCATCTGCTGCATTAAGACAAAACATATAAGACCCTAATGGAAAGGAACTTTAATATAAATAATGTGCAACAAAGAAAAGGGGCAGAACAAAGTTTCCAAATCAAGCACCCAAAGTTATCCATCCCCTCATAAGTCCATGTCCAGCCAAAGAAGGTTGGCCCAAAGAAGGGCCACTGAGGTCCACAGGGCTGCTACAAGTCTAAGGCACCTCCTGGTGGGGATGCATAAGAAATGGGCAAAAGGGGCCCACAACATCTGGGACAGAAGGAGCAAAATCAAGATAAAAGCTGCCCTTGTTATCCTCCTCCTGGGTGTCTCAGCCGCATCTGTTTCAACCATTGGAGGACTGAGAAGCAAATGCAGCTGCTTCTTATGCCTCCTCCAGGTCTCCTGGCTCTCCATTTTCTTCTCCCTTTTTCAGCCTCCTCTACAACTTCTTCTCCTCTTGCTCAGCTCTCCCCTCCTTTGGGTGGCGGGGCCATGAACCTGGAGCCTCCCCTTTTCCTTGGGACCACCCTGTTATACCACCTCCTCTGTTAGCGCTACCACAAAAGTGATACCCTCCCTGGGCACCGTGGATCTCATTCTTCTGAGTCCTTCATGTATATTATTTTATTTTCATTCCAGGCAATATGATACCAGAAACCTTATGTATTGTTTTTATTATATTAAGAGTTTTATAGAGGTATAATTAACACACAACATATTGTACCTGTCTGAAGCGTAACCTTGGTGCCTTTGGACTTGCGTACATCAGTGAAGTCACCCCGAGCTGAGCAGTAAATATTGAGACCCGTCTGCCCAAAAGTGCCTTCTTGTATCCTGACCAGTTCTCTGTTCCTATAGCTTAGTTTGCATTTTCTGGAATTTTATGTACATGGATTATTCAGCATGTACTCTTTATCTCAGAATTGGTTCTCTCTTAAAACAGTTGTTTTGAAATTCGTCTGTGTCACTGCATGTATCAAGTTTGTTTCTTTGCTTTTTATTGCTGTGTTGTAACCCATGGTTTATCCATTCATAAATTGATGGAATTTAGATTGTTTCCATAAACAGTGCTACTATGAGCGTCTGTACACAAGTCTTTGTAAGTGTCTATGGTGGGTAAGTACACAGGGATAGAATGGCTAAATGTTAAATGTCTATTTAACCATTTAAGAAATTGTCGAGCAGTTTTCCAAAGTAGCTCTATCATTTTATATTCCCAACAGCCATGTTTGAGAGTTTCAGGTCCTCCACATCCTTTACCACACTTGATATGATCGATCTTTTTAATTTTAGACATTTTAGTAGGTATGTTTAATGGCACATTATGATTGATGTCATCTAGCATCTTCCACTAGGCAATTTGTCATTCATGTGTCTTTCTTAGTGAAATGTCAGTTCAACTCTTTCTCTTATTTTTTAAATTGTTTCTGATTATTAAATTTCAAGTGGTCTTTTACAAGATAGAGACTTTGCAGTTTCTTCTAACCTGTGGATCTCACCACCTCTCTTGTTGTCAACATTGTATTTGAAGAGTAGGAGTTGTTGTTTTTTTATTAAGTAAAATTTACCAAATTTTTAATAAATCATACTCTTGTCATACCTAAGAAATCCTTTTTCTAATCCAAGATCACCAAGGTTTTCTCCTGTGTTTTCTTATTATAGTTTCAGGTCTTACATTTAAGCTTATTATGTGTTTTTAGTTCAGTTTTTATATCATGCCAGGTTTGGCTAGATACTATATTTTCATATCCAATTATTCTAGCACCATTTGTTGACAAGACTACCCTTTATCATTGAAATGCCTTTGCACTTTTTTTGAAAATCATTTCTCAATGTCTGTGTGTGTGTCTTCCTAAACTTTTTTGTTCTCTATCTTTACAGGAATGCCAGCATGTCTTAATTACTGTAGCTTTATAATTAGTCTTGAAATGGAGAGAGATGGTGTTAATCCCTTAATTTTACTCTCTTTTAAAATTGTTTTATTCTATGTCCTTTACATTTCAATGTGAATTTTATAATGAGCTTGTCAATTTGTCTCCCCAAATAAAAGCCTGTTACACCTGTCTTTAAGAAGAAGAGTTATGGAGGTTAATTGAGATTGCTTTGAATCCATTGATAAGTTTGGGGAGAATTGACATCTTAACAATAGTCTTCTCTCTTGAACAATGTGCATCTTTCTACTTATTTAGGACATTGCTAATGCTTATTTAGAACATTGCTTATTTAGGACACAGCAATGCTATGTATTTAAAACCTTGAGCAGGTTTGGGACATACTTTGTCAGATTTAATTCTAAGTACTTCCTATTTTTTTATGTTATTATAAATAGATTTGGCTTTTTATTTTAAATCCAGTTGTTTTTTACTAGTATTTAGAAATAAAATTGGTGTACGTGTAATCATCCTGCATACTGTAACCTTACTAAGTTCACTAATTTATTTTAGTCTCCATGTGATTTTTTAACATAAACTAGAAGTCAGATGTGGTGAGAATAAACACCTACATCTTGTTCCTGCTCTTACAGGGAAAGCATTCAATCTTTGACTATTGTGTAAAATATTAAATGTAGGTTATTTCGTAGATGCCCTCTATCAGGTTGAGGAAGTTGCATTATAGTTGTAGTTTGCTGAGAGCTGTCATTCCTAAATTGAGTCAAATATTTTTTCTGTACCTTTTGAGATGATGACATAATATTTTTGTCATACAGCATACCTTAAATGTTAAGATAATTTTGTCACTTGTTTGTGGCCTATTCTTTCTTACACATTTTTTAATGTGACTTGCTAAACATTCATTTAGAATTTTCAGATTTGTTTTCATGAGGAATATTGGCTTGTAATTTCCTTGTCTTATAATGCCTTAGTCTGTTAGTATTGGGGTATTATTGCCTCCATTAATGAATTAGGAAGTATTCCTTCCCTGTCAATTTTTGGGAAGAGTTTGTATAGCAGTGGTGTTTCTTAAATGTTTCCACAAATTTATTAGTGACTCCATTTGGACCTGGAGTTTTCTCTGTGGAAGATTTCTTTAGTAAAAATAGTGTTTTTTGAAAAACGAAGTTTATTCAAAAAGTTTATAGATAAAAGTTTTTCTGTTTCTTCTTGAGTAAACTTTAGTAGTTTGTGTCTTTCAAGGAATTTGTCTATTTCATCTGCATTGTCAAATTTATAGGTATAGCATTGCATACAATATTTCTTAATTGCCTTTTTTTAATTATCTGTAGAATCTGTAGTGATGTGATCTCTCTCATAATTTACAGTATCTTCTTTTTCTCTAGATTGGTCAAGCGAAATGTTTGCCAATTTTATTAACCTTTTTCTAAGAATTAGCTTTGATGTCCTTAATTTTTCTCTACTGTTTCTGTTTCTTATTTCATTGACTTCTGCTTTGATACTTATTATGCATACTTTGGATTTAATTTGTTTTTCTATTTTTAGTTTCTTAAGATGGAAGCTGAGCTCACTGCTTTAAGACCTTTATTCTTTTCTAAATTAGTATTTAGTGCTAAGCTCTGTTTTACCATCCTGCCACAAATTCTGATTTGTTGTATCATTTCAAAATTTCTAATTTCCATTTCAATTTTCATTTGATGGATGTTTATTTGACGTATTTAGCTTCTTGCCAAATAGTAGGGAATGCTTCAGGTATCTTTCAGGTATTTTTTTCTAACTTATTTTCATGTGATCAGAGAACATACATTAAATGACCTGAATAATTTTAAATATGTTTAGATTTATTTTATGGTCCAGAATGTGGTCTATCTTGGTAAATGTTCTATATGTAAGATAAGGAAAGCAAGGCATTGAGAAGATGAGAAAATTGTCCAAGATCACATAATTAGTTACAAGGGCAAAGCCTGAGCCTCCCTGGTGGCGCAACAGGTTAAGCGCAGCACTGTAGAGCTGTCGGCAGCTGCGACACGAGTTCGATGCCTGGCCGGGGAGATTCCCACATGGCGCAGCAGACCTCTCCTTCCTCGCCCACTGCTCCCCTCAGCAGTGTATTTCAGTCAATCTGCCTGTTCTGCTCCCCACTCTCTCTGGTGAACCCTCTCACTGCCCCACACGTCTGGCCTGCACCCCAGCATTGTGTGCTTAAATAAATAAATCTTTAAAAAAGAAAATCAAGGGCAAAGCCAAAGAAAGATTCCAACCAAGAAACTGCCCCATAGCCCAAGGTCCTTCTCTACTTTGTTACCTTCCTTCTGCCCAGACTCTCTCAGTTTTGAAATTTACATCCACCCTGCGTTAAGAGGGTATCCCCCCTTAAGTTCTTACATACTTTACTCTTTCAGTTTGTATCTTATGGAAATTTCTTACCTGCTCACTACTGTATTATTCAGAGAGTGAACCTTATTGGATCACTCTTGACTTTCTTGGTTCCATCCTCCAGTCTTTGGCTGGTCTCTAGCTGCTAACTCAAACCCATGTAAGTCATTGTCTGCTCTTCATAGCCTTCTCCCATCTTCCTTTTCACATCTCTGTTTCCTCGGAGATAATGAGCAATACCTCTTCTTAAATGATCACAATTTCAACCCACTTACTCATTGCTTTTGCAACAGAGACTCATTTAGAGTAACAGCGATGCAGGAGGAGCATGGAGACCCAGCTCTGCCAGGGGTAGATGAAAGTGCCCGGAGCTTGATGTATTTAGTCCCAGGGTCCCTCCAACCTTGCTCTCCTGCATGCATAGGCTGATGAGTTGAAAAATTAAGGGCATAACTAGGAAGGAAGATACATCCAGAGTGGCAGCCAGGCAATTGCTGTGAGAGAGAGTCCGTATAGGGCCTCCCTGGTGGCGCAAGGGGTTAAGTTGCAGCACTATGAAGCTATCATCATCCACTGTAGCACGAGTTTGATCCTCAGCCCGGGAGCTTCCCACATGGCGCAACAGACCTCTCCTGTGTCCCACACTGCTCCCCTCAGCAGTGTATTTCAGTAGATGCACCTGTTCTGCCCCTCACTCTTGTCTCTGGCAAACCCTCTCACTGCCTACACCCCAACTCTTGTGTGCATAAATAATAACTCTTCTAAAAAGAGAGAGAGAAAGAGAAAGAGCGTCCTTCTGAAGCACCAGAGTGTTGAAAGTGATCAGAATGTAAATAGCGGGGTCAGCTACTCCAAATCAAATCATCAAATGCAGAAACCAGGATGGGTGCACACTAATCCTGGTGAAGAGCAGAGATGAGAATCTGAGATCCTTGGCACTGGGGGACAGACAGCCTTGGAATGAAGAGTCTCAGGCCCAGGAATTGGGAACACACTTGTTAAACTGAATGAAAGCACCAAAGCCGGTGAACAGAGCTGGGGGCCCAGGCGCTGTCAGGATCAGAAATAGCATGTCTGGGAAGGAGAAAAGCCCCCCAAGGGGGAGGTTCATGCATCAGGACACACCAGGGACGAGAAGCTGAGAGGCTGCTCTGGCAGAGCCGAGCATCTTGACAACCTAAAATCCCTAGAGCCACCCCCAGAAGCACCTGTTCCTCCTCCCGCTGTCTGGCGGGTGGGGACCAGCCTGCCTGCTTGCCAGCACAGGCCTGACACCAATCAGTGGTGACCGCAGCGTCCCACACTGACACCTCCCTCGAACAGAGGGCACACCACAGGGCACATTCACTGTCATCCTCGTCTCTTACTCTCTGTCACAAAGTTCCTGTGTTTACCAGTGCATTAAATACAGCCCTGCAATAGAAAATCCTCATTTTCATGCTTGAAATATATTATCTAATGGCATATCTATTTGACTTTTACGACATGCCTTTCATTCCTCTAAGTGAGGTAATTGACCTTTACTTTGCTACCCTGTGGATTAAAAGGCTACACCACACTCTGCATTTGATATTTCCAGTCCTACAGGAGAGGCAATTTCGCTTTGCTTTTGTTGCTGCACTGGTTTCCAGGCAGGCCCCCAAATAAAGGGGCACCTCAAGGCCCAAGACTGTGCTGCGGCAGTTATTGTCACCGTTGGGTGGCTTTTATTAGAAAAAGCACAGGTCACTTCACTTCTGTGGCCATCTCTGTGGAATATAAGGACTGTGGGTGCATGACACTTCTAGAACCTTCCACCTTCTTCCCTGCCTCCAGTTGTGCTGTTTAATTGTTAATCGCATCCTTCAGATTTGGTTCAAGCACCTGAAAGTTGAAATCATTTCCAAACTACGCAGTTTGTGTGAGAGAAAAGCTATTAGTGGTATTGATAAGTTCTTAACCTCTCTGTCAGCCAGGTATACCCAGAAACCTCTGATGTGATAATTTAGCACTAGTGTTGTTAACCAGAGAGGGTGTGGGGCACCCTGGGACTCCAACCTACCACTTTTAGTGGGTTCTGCCAACCGCCACATCAAAAAAAAAACATATTCTAGTGCCTATGACCTTTATTGGAAAGGAACTTTAATACGATTAGTGTGCATAAAGAGAAAGAATAAAGTTTTCA
This sequence comes from Scalopus aquaticus, assembly GCA_004024925.1. Lineage (NCBI taxonomy): Eukaryota > Metazoa > Chordata > Mammalia > Eulipotyphla > Talpidae > Scalopus > Scalopus aquaticus. Next base: position 103,248 of record PVIJ01001689.1, read on the forward strand.
AATCAAACACCCAAAGTTAGCCTTTCCTCACGGGTAAATGCCCAGCCACACAAGGTCAGCCAAGGTAGGACTGCTGAGGCCCGAAAGCCTGCCACAAGTCTAAGGCACCTCCTGGTGGGAACCCATAAGAAAGGGGAAGAAGGGGCCCAGCACCTCTGGGACAAAATGAACAAAATCAAGACAAAGACCGCCATTGTCAGCCTCCCCGCAGGTCTCTCACCTACGTCTGTTCAAGTGTTTCCTTCCATGTCCCCCAAGTTCCTGGTACAAGCCCAAGGCAAGAAGCAAGTGCAGCTTCTTCACACGTCTCTCTGCTCCATGCGCCTCCTCTGGTTCTCCTTCAGCCTCTCCATCCTTCTTCCTTTCATCTCCCAGTCTCCTCTCCAGCTTCTCCTCCTCCTTGCTCAGCACTACCCTCCCTCCCCAGGGAATTTGGAACCTCCCCTTTCCCTGGAGATGACCCTATTGCACTGCAAAGGGCAATTTGGAAGCCTTGACCTTCTCTAGTGCACTCTTAGTGTTCCTTCCCACAACCAAAATGATGACAAGGAGAATGAAGATGAAGATGGTGATGGTAATAATGCTAGACACATTTGCTATGTCCCAAGCACTGTTTTTAAACAGTACGAAGATAGTAATGTGCTGTTCTTCAAAGCAACTTTATGATTTAGACACTTTTATTACCCAATTTTACAGATGAGGAAATTGAGGCACATAAAAGTTAAGTAGCCTGCCCAAGATCACACACACTGCAAGCAAACAGTAGAGCCAGAATCCAAATTGAAGCATTTTGGACTCGAGACCAAAGACCAGAATGTAAGTTTGGATTCTAATGCATTTGAACAAGTTGTGTCTATAGTGAGGATATTTCATTAGCTACCATCCTATTTCTGGAAAATTCTCAGGCTTGGTCAGTTAGGAGGTATAGGGTTCCTCCCTAAACACCCCAGCGGGGAGTCAGGGCCAGGGTGACAGAATCAGTGAAGCCCTTACCTGGATCATTGGTGATTCAGAAATCAAACAACATTCATTCCTGAGCGAAGGATCAGCAGACATGGCAAGTGGGTATGGGGAGCGTCTTCCTATGAAAGTGTTTGTCTTTGACTCAGTATCGCTTATATAATATAACAGGATCCCTGTGTTGCTGGTGTCCCGATTGTGGGTGTGGGTTGGTGTCCAGACTCACAAGCAATTCACAGACACTAAACTGGTGTCCAAGAAAATTCAATTCAATTCTGGTGCTGTCTACCCAGCAATAGTGTCTGGTTTCACAGGTTGAAGGTTCTATTTCCTAAGACCTTTCTTCATCTCCAATGCCAGTCATGAGTCCTAGGCAGTGACCTGTGTTCTGCCAAACAGCTAGAGATTGGGGTTTTCCACAAGCCCCTCTTCAGACTTGAGGCACCATCACAAACCCAGATTATTATCTGTGCTTCTCACCAGCTGGTTATAAATTGGCGGTTCCCAGGACACACTCCCCAGCTTCAAGTAATTTGCCAGAGTAGCACACAGATGTATATAGGTGTCTATAGGGCAAAGTATAAGAAAAGGACCCAAAGATCCAATGCCCTCTCCTGGCATGCCATTCTCCCCAAACATGTTCTAAGGAGCTCCTCCTTTTTAGCTTTTGGAGCCTTCATCACTTAGACTTGTTGACAGACTCATTCACAATTGAGCTCAACTTCCAGCCCCTTCCAGGTGAAGGGCTAGACTAGAAGCTCCAACCCTCCAATCAGTAGATGGTCCTTCTGGCAACCAGCTCCATTCTCTGGTATTTTCCCAAAGTGACCTTCATTAACATAGTAAAAGACACCTTTATCATTCACAACACTTAGGAAAATCCAAGAGTTTGGGGAGCAGTGAGCCAGGAACTGTGGATGAAAACCAAAAATACATGAGAAATATATTTTTGTCATCTGAATGACCAAAATAACTATGTCCTGTAAATCACAAGGACGCAGTTCCTTTATGTGGTCTACTAACTCTTCTCTGGCTCTTTCCCGTTTACCTTCTTAGTCCTGGGATCCCCTGAGACAAGGATTTGAATGCTAATAGTTCATCTGGGAAATAATTCCAGAAGCCACAGTGAGGGAATGGGAAGTAAACAGCATAGAAGGTCCTGTTCTCAGAACCATCTCCCTGAGAGGCAGGGAAACCAGAGTATTTATCCTCACACATCCATCCCTCACTGTCTGAATGTTGCTCTGGGATGTTAGCTCACTGCTGACTAATTCAATGTACTGGTCAAGCAGCAACAAGATGAGGCCAGGGGCCAGGAGGCTGGCTGTGGGGAGCTGACTGTTGGGACAATGATGCTTTTACTACAATTTCTAATTTTTTCATATACAAAACGCTGACCCCTCTCTTTTCCTTCCTATTAAATTACTTTAATACCCCCTTAACACCATCACCGGGATATTTGGAAAAGTATAATCAGAATAGAAACAGATCTGGTTTTAAACATTTGAGAGAGAAAAAATAATGGCTTATTTTTTTTTTTAAGCATTACTAATGTGTTTGGGGGAGTGGGAGGTAGGGAGATGTGTAAAGAAAAACTATTATATTCCCATATTAGAACAAGTGTAATTTTATATCCTACTCCATGTAAACTCTCTAGGTCTGTATTTTTCCATTATCTGTAAAATGGGGACACTGATATATCTATCCCTCTCCTCTCTGTTCCACTCCCTACCCCCAAAATTGCTGTAGATGAAATAAAACATCCTTAGGCAAGTAGACTGTTGCAAATGCACATTTAAACACAAAAAGAGCTCAATAATGCCAGCTCATTTATTGTTACTATTTTTTCTGGCTGCATTTCCACAGTGAAGAGATGGGCTTGGATACTCTCTGAACAAGTGTTGATGAAGAGCTTACTTTGCCCCAGACACCAAGCAAGGCCCTCTGCAGGAACTGGGGGAGGAGCTCTGCCCATCACCTGACCTCATCAAGTTCACGGTCCTGGCCCCTTCCCTCCACACCACAAGCACTAGTTTCCTCTTATCCTCCTGTTCAACATAAAACAAAAACAGAAGCCCTAATCATCCTGGAGTAGCTGAGAGGAGACAGTAGCTCCCTTTTTGTCTGCAGATATTATTCAATTGAGCACTTTCCTTGTTTTGTTTCTTTAATAATTCAAGGCTCAGAAATAGTGAAATCTTTTTTTAAATATATATTTTATTGTTATTTATATCTTTTACATTTTGTATTCCCCTTGGGTAACCCACCACCAATTCGCCCGTGATCCATCTCTGTGGTCCCTTGTGTCCTTTTCTACTCCATTTTGTGCCCTTATCCTCCCCTTCCCCCCACGCCCCCAAGTGTCTCTCTCCTGTTAGTTTCCCTATAGTCCTGTTATAAGTGAAACCATTCGATATTTTTCTCTTTCTTTCTGGCTTGTTTCACTGAGTATGATCCCCTCTAATTCCATCCATGTTGCTGCAAATTGCATGTGTTTATCTTCTTTGAATGCTGAATAGTATTCCACTGTGTATATGTACCACATCTTCTTGATCCAGTCATCTATTTTTGGACATCTGGATTGCTTCCATACCTTTGCTATTGTGAAATAGTGAAATCTTAACCACATTTGTGTTTAACAAATATTTTATAATGGTTGATCATGATGGTCAGGTGGGAAGTAAAAGTTAGAGTTTACCTACTTATCATCTGTTCATCAAGGTACTTGCTGTGCTATCTCATTCAAAAGTCACAGTTAAACCCTATGAAGTCACTTATTGTTGTCTCTACTGATGAAGGACTAGACATTGAGTAATGAAGTTGACTAGCTTAAGATCAAACATTTCAATAGTATTCTAATTCAGATCTTCCTGACTTCAAAATATAAATCAGCTTAATTTTAAATGTCAGTAGATATATAAAATCCTTGGTGTAAGAATCAAATAAGGTTAGAACTATAAAGGACTTGGATATAACTAGCGTATTCTCATGTCCTACTTTTAATGATACCATTCCTCCATTTTCCTAGTTTCAATCCCTGGCAGAAAAATCTTTTTTGTCCAGCTCATTTTTTCAAGCCAGATTGAAAACATCAGGTCATTGACCAGTTTATGTAATGACTACTTTTGTGTCAAGCATGGAGTGTAACTCAATCAGCTCAGGAGATGGGGAGTTAGGAGAAGTAATGTGGTGTGCTTTGTTAGTCAGGATCTTTTGTTCGTAAGTAATACAAAAACGATGTAAGTTACTTAAACAAAAGAGAGTCTACTTTGACTCATAGAACCAGGAATCCAGGGCAGGACACAATTACATTCAAGCAGTCCAGGAACATTGTCCCTACTTGCTGTCTTCTGTCTTGCCTTTATTATAAGTCAAGATTCTCCACCTTGTGGCCAAGATGTCCATGAGTACCTATAAATACCTAGGGCACCTATTTCCAGGTTAGTAATACTATAAAGAAGAGTACTTCTCCCTCCTGTAATCTAGGCAGAGGTCCCAGGGACAGTTTTCATACAGAATGAGGCACTGTGTCCGGGAAGGTAGAATGGATCGACATGCTGAGCCTAGCTTCTCTACTCAACTTGAGCCTCAAGTTGGAGTCCCCATCTGAACCTCTTAGCCTGAGCTTGATGAAGAGTAGCCCCAAAGGACTATGGTTATCAGAGAAGGAAGAGCATGTGGGCATGTGAAAACTCCAGCTTGCATACCCACTACAGTTTGGGTATGACCAGAGGTGGCTTCAGTCAGACTGCCAACGTAAGTCATTCTTCAGAAACAGACCAAAGCCATCACAATTCAAAGAAATTATCCCCACAAAGCCAGTAGACATAAGCCAATCAGTTATCTATTGAACCAAGGTCTTTAAACAATGATCATGATCCATATTAAATTGTAGTCCATTTTAAATGTCACCTCTAATTTAAATACCCTTACCTATTTGATACAGACCCCACTGCTGAATAATTAGCTGTAAGCTAGAAATTCTGCATGCATTGGCTGTGAATACGAGAGGGTTGCTAAATCCAGCTTATTAACCCATGCTGTCTAGTTATTTTGCTCCTGTTGTCTTTCCTATTTGTTAAATCCTTTCAGAACTCATTGCTGTTCTTTATTTCTGTTCTTAGGGTTGTTTGTTTCTTCACATTACAGCACTTTATTTCTAAAGTGGCATCATTTGGGTCATCAGTCATAAGCCATAGCAAGTAAGAGTAGACTCCACTTGGTGAGTGGGATTTTCCTCCTTTTTTCTCCTGTTCTCCCCTTTTTTATTCTTGGTCTTCAAACTTCAATTTTCCCATGGCTTGTTAACAAAAGTAGGTCATCAAATACAGAGAAAAAAAAAACACCAAAAGTTTTGCTAGGTGCACCCTTCTTCATTGGATGTTATTTTATTTCTCAGGAAAGAGAGTATTAGAAGAAAGCTATTTCCCCCAATTTTCCATACCACCCATGGGAATCTAATTCAATTTTCTGACAAATTTGGTACTGAAAAATAAAAGTATAGAAATCAAGTTGCTGTAGTGTATTATTTTGCACAGGTTTCACTTTTTGTTATTAATATTCTTAGTCCTAAAGCTATTTATTCTGCCTGATCTATTTTTAATGATTCTAATATAACCACTTGAAGAATTAAAACCATTTTTTTAAGTGGACAGGAATATATACTTAAGTGATCTCAACTTGCCTGTTGATGTAGCCTGATCAAGGAATCCTACAGCATCAGGCAACTCTTGCCCTGAAGCCAGAGCCTCCCTTAACTCTGGCTTCTGAGAGCACAAGAGAAAAGGTTGATTTCTGCCCTATCTCCCGTTTTTCCAGTTTCTCCTAGGCAAAGGTAGAATTATGTATTCAAACCAGAAAGTGTCTATGAAATTATCATAGTATCGTTTGTATCAAAATGTAAGTAAAAAAAGAATAGGTGAAAAATTGTTTCACTTATATGGGTCTAGAAAGAAAAAAAACAAGGAATGACATCTAAGGTAGTGGTTGGGAACCATAAGCCACAGAATGAATGAGTATAAAAGTCATTTGAGGGCCCCCTTGGTGGCACAACGGGTTAAGTCTTAGCCTACGAAGCTATCCAGAGCCACTGCAGCACCAATTCAATCCCCAGCCAGGGAGCTTCCCACATGGCGCAGCAGACCTCTCCTGCCTACCCCGCTGCTCCCCTCAGCAGTATACTTCAGTAGATCTGCCTGTTCTGCTCCCAGCTCTGTCTCTGGTGAATCCTCTAACCCCACCCCCTACACCTTTGGCCTACACCCCAGTTCTTGTGTGCATAAATAAAATCTTTAAAAAATATTAAAAAAATAAATAAAGTCACTTGAATATGTGAAAATCTTTTTAATTGATTCTCCTATCAGGAAATCTAGCGGTCTTAAACAGGTTGGGGCTTGTCTTCTCAAAGAGAACACAGGGAAGGCCTTCCACTTGGGGGTTCTCCAGCTGAAGAGAACATCAGACTTTGGTCTCCTTCAAACCTCCAGCTTCCCCATCATCAAATGGAACTTCCTTTCTCATGGCTCATGGCTAAGAGCCTTCAGTGTGGACCTTAGACAAAAAAGAGAAAGGACAAAAAGAGAAAGGCGAATAGCCAAAGGAATGATTCTGCTTAATGTCCTTTTTCTAAAGCTTTCCCCAACACCCATCCGGTGACTCCTGGTTACAACTTCTTGGTGGAACCATATCTCACAGCCAACCCTAGAGGTAGCGGAACCTGGGGAAATGAGTGGTTCCGTTTCCCAGGTGTTTTATTGAGGAAGGTAAGAGAACAGTGCTTGTGAAGGATTTTTAGAGAGATGCCCACCCCACCAACTACCAGAATCTGTGATATATACTTTATATGGGCTAGTTCATCTAATTTTGTTTTCTCTTTTGGAATACTTTACTTTTGAAACAAAAAAATTTAAGGTATTATTTGTTAAATTATTTTTATTGAAGTAGCATTGGTTTATAAAACTGTATTTTAGGGGTGTAGGTTCACACATCTTCAAATGTATGTTTTCACACCATGCCTGGCACCAAAGCCCCATTAATTCTCTACCACAATTCATTGGGTGAGCCCTATGTCCCCGCTCCCACTCTCTTCCTCTGGTAGCCTCATTTATGCAGTCAGATTTCTAGGGTTCGTTTTGGTTTAGATTTGTCTGTTACTTTGTTTTCCTTCTCTGAGTCTGAGTTTTATTAATGAAAGAAGGGATAGTAGAAGGCTGGAAAAATTGGAGCCCTTTCTTGCCTTGTGGGATCAAGTTCAGACCATGTCCATGGCATTTGAGATTTGGACTTTGAAGATTGTGCTAAATAATACAGGTGATGATAATAAAATAGCTTATATTTATTATGTGTGTCTTAGATACCTGGTGCTATGTGCAGATAGAAACTCAGATGAGTGTGAGAGAGACTGTCATTCACTATCCCTTAAATAGTGTAGAAGTTTGTTTTTCTCTCCTTGCAGTGAGGAAGTGGTGGGTCTCTTCACATACTCACCATCATCCACCTTTCCCTGTCTAAGTGGAGAGTGTCTGAGGTCTTGGTTCTACTCTCCCTAGTTTTTGCCTTAGTAAATGTTTTTGTGACCCAAGATGGCTCTATACTGTGTCCATGTTCCAAGAAACAAATCAGAAATGGCAGAGGCAGTGTAGATCTCCTGCTCCTCAGGGACCAATAGGAGTGTCACAGAACCCTCCTGCTAATAGCTCATTGGCTGGAATATAGTCACATGGCCACATCTAATTTGAGGAGCTGCTGGGAAATGTAGTCTTTACTTTGGTGAACTTGCACCCAGCTCAAACTGTCTGGGCATGGAGAAAGGAAGAATTCACCAATTAGCAGTCCTACTCATTGTGAAGTGTCATTGAATGCTCCCCTCAACCCTGAGGAGTTCTTAGAGATTAGGACTTGGACCCAATCCCATGAGACCTCTCACTGTGCTATCCACAGAATATGTAATTAATTAAGGCTTGTGGAATGAATAAGCAGTAGTAACTATAGAAATAATAATAACTACCATTGATTAATAACTTTGCAGATGCTAGTCTAAGGGTAGGTATGGATTATCTTATTCAAGCCCTAAAACCATTCATTGAAGCACCTCCATGTGCTGGCTCTGGTAGCTGAGGCCCTGTCACACCTGGGAAGACCCTCATCCTAAGAGGCGGCCAGGCCACAGAGTCGGGAGGCTGGCTGCCATCAGTCTCAATGTCTCGCCCTCTCCTGCTAGCTGGCAGGCTTGGATTTCTTAACCCGTCATTATTCAAATGCATCATCTATAATTATTAGTGCCGATTTCACAGGATTGTCTGTGAAGTTTGTACGAAATGCTGTGTGAAATATGCAAAAATGCACTTAACGCAATGCCAGGTGCTTGAAAGGATTCAGTAAAGGTTCGCGCTGTGAATTGTTAAGTCACTCATTCACGGCCTCCTGGCAAGGCCGTGGCAGAGGCAGGATTTAAACCCAGGGTCTCTGATACCGGCATCTTAATCTCTAAGTGATATTCCTGCACTTCTCCCATTTCAAATAGTGTATTGAGGTGGGAGCCAAAAATTCATATGTCAGTGTGAAAGAGGAAGGTGGAGGGGCTGTAGAGGCAGAAAACCTTGTGAGAGGCATTTTGTGATTGATTGCTTTTGAAAAAGATATCGACAAAATTCTGCTATTTGTGCTAACTCATTTTCTGAAACATTTGTGGAGCAAGTGTCAATTCAAGGCAGGGGGCATAACTGGAGACTGATCCAGATTTGGTTGTACCTGAAATTTAACCTCTGGGAGTCCTCGTTAAAGAAAACCTTTATTAATTAAAAAAAAAAAAAAACAGCATTTTACTTGCAAAACATGTACCAAAGCCTAATGTTGACCATGTAAATACATTGCTAGGTTCCTCCTCAAGGTCTTGATACTTCAACTTCACTCATTTCATGGTGACTTATCGCTAGCACAAAAGTAGCCAAAACTCACCTACAAGACAGCAAAGCCGGTTTCCCATCCTGTTTAGCTTCAGAAAGAGCCAGTTTCAAACTTCTTTGTCTTGGTACCTTTACTTGAAACACTAGTGATGGTCTAAATATACAGACCTTTAACTCACAGGAAATTCTGGTAGATAATATGCTTCCCGGAATAAATATATTAAATTATATAAGAAAAAAAAAAAAACCAGACTGTATGCGTTTTTTGTACCTACTAGCAGGTGGCAGAGACCTAAATGGTGGAGCCTTTTTCTAAGCAAGATTAAATTGCCTCATGGCAGCTGGTCACTAAAATACAGGGGAGTGCAGACCTGGTTGAAAGCAAGAACACACAGGTTTTCATTAAGTTTGCATCACAGAATAGAACTCGCACTTTTTTTAAGTCTGTCTTAGGGTTGCCTTCATGCAACACTGTGCACAGTCTGTTACTTAAACCCAACTAGATCTTGATGGTAGAAGTGAATCAATTAGTTGTCTGCAGTGGCAGTGGGAGTTCTGTGTGTGTAAACAGATTCGGAGAATAGGCCCAGCTCTCCACAGCAGCAGATATCTGAGTGCTGGTGAAGCCCGTTAGGTCTCTACTTGCTCAGTTCCTCCCGCACCCAAAGTAACTGTGGGCGTGGGAGCACGATGGCCTTGGCAATGGATAATGAATCTGTCAGAGACAAGTGGATGTCACGGAAATCTGCCCTCCACCTCTCACCAGGCCTGAGGTCGTAACGCTAGGAATTGAGAGCACCGTGAAATCCATTTTTCTCTGATGGAGAAGTCACTCTGGCAAGGACTCTAAATAACAGATTTTAGCATCTGGAGGGAATGGAGTGATGAGAATAAACTAGGTTGTGGAAAATGGAAAGGAGCCCTTTCCAAACACAGGCGAAGGCAGAGGGCCTCAGCCCCCACGTTCACATGCTTAGCCTTTGCATGCTGAGTGATATGATGACCAAGAAAAGGCAGCCTGGAGGCTGAAGTAGGTCAGCAAATTCACTACTAGAGAAGTTAAAGAGTTCTAGCCAGAACCCCAGGGACACGCCATGAAATTTCAACTAAGCCAGGACAGTCATCATAGCATGAGGAATTATAGCTAATGGATGCACGTTCTTGAATAACCAGGCTGCACAAATGCTGTTTTCCCTCTCCACCAAGCTGTGTTCTTCTCGTAGGTCCTTCAAGCACTGATTTAGCATAGCCCTTGTATTAGCTTTCAGGCATCTGACAAATCCTCTGGATTTTAAACTAAACTCAACTGGTAGTACAAGGTCTCACCAAATGTGTAGAGTACCCTTTGGCCAATAAAGGGTTAGTTATGAAAACCAGTGGTGAGGCGATATGACAGTTTGTGGCGCCCATCATGGAGTGTTTGATTTACTACAGTTTGTATTGTCTATTTTTAGCCCAGTATCACACTAGACACAGTAGAACAGACCCATGTTGTTCCTTCTTCCAGCAAGTTTACTTGTATATTAGTCATTTGTTTATTCATCAAATATTTTGAGCACTTATTATGAGCCAACTACCTTGACGTGTGGGGGATGTTACAGTAAAGAAGGCAGACAAGATTGCTGTTCCCAAGAGCTTCATTCCAGTGAATGTGACAGAGGAAAAAGCAATTATAATACAGCCTCTGTGGACAGCAGACAGGGTATAAGCTTTCACCTGTCATGGCCTTACCTAGTGTCAGAGGGGCACGTAAGGAAAGGTGTGCTGGTGGCTCTGAGAACTGATAAGCAGATATTTCTCGAATGTCACTGAAATTTGCAAGTTGTCTCTTGAATGGTAAGAATTATCCAGATAAAAGAAGTGAGTTATGAAAGTAGATTTTTCTGGGCAAAAGGAACAGCTTATAAAATTTCCTGAAGGTGAGATTTATAGAACTGAATATAGAGTGGTGTAGATGAGGCTATGGAATGAACAAGAATAGGTTTCAGAGGGACTTGTAGGTCCTGTTACAGAGCTTGGACTCTATTATGAAAATAATGGGGAATGGGGAATATTTCAATGGTTGTAAGTCATAAATGACCCAGATATTTTTGCGCAAATGATTATTTTCACTGTTGTGTTGAGACTGGGCTAGAGAAAAGCATGGTTTAGAGGCAATCATGTCTGTCTAGCAACTTGTAATACATCAGATCCAAAATGATGATCATCTCAAGTGCGGAAGTGGCCACAGCTAGAACTGTTTACATTTGGGAATATCAGGAAGGAGGAGTCCCAGTACTTGGTGAAAGACAGAGTGATGACAGACTAGATATGATAGGAAAGAAAGAGGGAGGCGTATTCTTGGCTAAAGGGCTGGAAGGTAATACAGTTTACTGAGAAAACACGGGTGAAGTAAGTAGGGAAGGGAAGCCAAAGAATTCGCTTTTGGATGTGTTGAGTTTAACATGTCAGGGGGCATTTCAGATAATACATCTGAAGCCCAGGAGAGAGAGTCATGATGGAGATTTAGATCTAGGACTTACCAACATGTTGATCAGAAAATCTTCACTTACTGGTCATGGAGCGAGGTTACATGAATCCCTATGGGTTACAGGGTCTCTGAATCTTCTAAAATATTTCCAAATGTTTGAGCTTACTTTGCACGTTTCATTTTTGTCTAGAGAAAAAAAAAGGTTGATGCAAATTTTCTTTAAAAGGACTATAACTCAAAGGCAGTAAAGGATCACAGAGGAAATTGAAGAGGTAAATTTGATAATCGTGCCCAAGGACCACCATTTAGGCTGACCATGCTGAGTCAGAACCCCAAAAACACACAGAAGAGGGTTCTGAAAATGAGCTTGAGAATCCAGCAGTGAGATACAGTGTTGGGGGAGGAAGCAGTGACCAACTGGAAAGAGTGAGTGACAGGGAAAGTGTAGGAAAATCCAGAAGGAACAGGAGAGTTTTAAAGAGGTAGCTGAAAAGAAGATGGAAAAACAGCTGTGTGTCTTCCCCTGGTAAAATGGAAGCAATTTATGTAACAAGTAAGTGTTTTAAAAGTACAAAGATCCTCATATAACAATAAATCAAACCAAACACAAAAAAGCATTTAAGGAAATCAGAAGAGTTGAACCTTGGGTGTCTCCAATACTCAAGGAGAAATTAAGAATTGAGTTGAGCCTTGAATGATTTTAATAAGCTTTTGGATAGATGGGGATGCCATTAATTAGAAGAAATCTGAGAAAAATAAACATTTTTTTCACTTTTTGTTACTCAAGAATATTTCCTCAGTCAAAATAAAGCATATATAATGGGCATTGCCTGTATCTGAGAGAGTGACTCCATATGAAAGTACTAACAATTACAAACTATAGAATCCAACTTACAATTACCACTTGTATTCTTTGTCTTCACACATGGGACCAGCATATTTTTGGGGGTCATGTTGTTCATTTCCACATTTAGAATTTTTAACACCAGGTAGGATGCTAAATGAGTGTAAGCTGGCACTTCTGTCACTTAGGTTTCAAACATTCTTCCTATATATAAACACACCCATAAATAAAAGTGCTAATGTTAATTCTTTAATAGGCAACTTAACACAAGTAACCCCCTGCATAGAGGAGATGGCTGTCAGACCTAGCTCATAATTAAAATTGTATATTTCACGTATCTGAATTATTTTTTCTCTTATCTTTTTAAAAGCTGTAAAAATACTAAATTATAAAAACTATTTAACTTTTCTAATTTGAATAGGCACTGTTTAAATAGTAACCTTCTGGTGTGTTCTAATTTATAACTATACAGAAGGCAGAGTATGGCTATCAGGTTATAAAGTGAAGTAGATCCCTGACAAATCTGCGAATTGGTCTTACCTAGGGAGGTTTGAGCCCGGGGCCACTGCTTGAAGGACCACATCTTGGAGTTAAGAAAGCCCAGCAGTCTCAGTCATAGTCTGAGCTTTTCCCAGGCATCCTTGCCATAAGTGTGGGTCACTGGTCCTAACAGATCATCAGTGTACAAGAGAGATATTTGGGTATTGCTGTGCAGAAACCAGTATTAGTTGTTAAAGAATCTTATTTGCCTACCTAAGAAAGCGATTTGTTCCTTTCCCCAATTCAAGACATCCGCGACAAAAACTAACAATGCAAAACACCACATTATCTATTGGCCTTTATGAAACTTGATTTTCTATATTTTTGTCCTACTACCTGGGAGAGATCATACTTGTTTAAAAACATGCGCACGCACACACACACACACACACAGCATTTTTGGGTCTCGGACTGATCTTGCTCCTTTATCCCCAGTGGGCATGGGGTCCTCTCCTTTGCAGAAACGCCCTGTCCTGCAGACTGAGCCCAGGTTGAGTTGGTTCTGTCAACCAGGTTTTCTCTTTCCAGTGGGTGCAGCCTGTGCTTGCTGGGTTATAATTTATAACCTGCTGCTTCAACAAATATCTACTTAGCCTTTGCAATTTTATAGTCAAAGGCTTTGGCTATGGGAATGCATTTTTGCGCAAATTGCATATCCCACTGTTGCCTCTCATCGATCACAACTTTATTCACAAGTACCCAAGACAAGGCCTTTGCTAATGACTTCAAACCCTTGCCACATGTAGGTTTCTATTTTCTAGGATTCTAAGCATATTTTATCTGAGTCATTTGACCCATTTCTGTGAGAGCTTTCTGGTGACCTTATTTGCTGTGGGAAGGAAATTTGATAACTACTGACGTTGTTTAGAAACCATGATAGAAAAACTCTTCTGATCTGAGAAAATGTCATTTTAGAACCCACAGTGAGAACACTGATTATAACTCTTGGGATATAGAAAAATAAGTCTGAGTGGCAAATTGTTTTAAAGGTTCTCTTTCTTAAGGGATTGTTTTCCTAAGGAGAAACAGAATAGAACCTTGCTCTTCAAACCCAGATGAAACTGTCATAGATCCAACAATTTCACAGAAGAACCTCTCCCTAGTGGCAGCATTTTGGATACCTGTTGGGGAACCCTTGATTTCACAACACAGTCATCTTGTGGGCTTCTTAGACACTCACACCACTGAATGACAGAGTGTGGAAGGGGGCAAGTTGCCATCACAACACCCCCTCCATGCCCTCTGAGACATTTCTGAAAACAATTGTGGAGGCCTGCAAAGAGCTTCTAGCTAGTAATCAAGCCTGCAGGTGTGAGAGCCCCAACCCCAGGAGAAGAAGCAGAACCTCAGTGACTAAGACCAACTTGACTTACCATGAACTCTTGTCTCTCTCTGCCCAGGTGCAAGTGTAATCTCCATGCCACTGCGTGTGTATATGACAACAGCAAATTGACCTGTGAATGTGAACACAACACGACAGGTCCAGACTGTGGGAAATGCAAGAAGAATTATCAGGGCCGACCTTGGAGCGCAGGCTCGTACCTCCCCATCCCCAAAGGCACTGCAAATACCTGTGAGTAGTTTTGCTGGGTAACACCGAATTTTGTGCACAATGAGTTGATAGTTCCTCTCCATTTCACTTGCAATTATGTTTTCCCTCCTCTTACTGTTTTCTCCTTCATCTACAAAATGCAACTAAAACTCTTATCCCTATTTTACCACTTCACTTGTAAGCACATTTCAGCACTTGGATCAGCTGTTAACTTTGTCTTCCAACATTCACATTCAGTGTGTTAGGAAGTGATGGAAATCCAAGGAGCAATTTTTACCCAGTGGGTTAAACAGAAGGTGCTGTTTTTCCTCACCCAAATTAATTTCCTATGTCAAAGATATTCAAATTCCCAACTCTAACTTAATGTTAACCATAAATAACTTCCCCAAATACTCTAGGTGTTTACCCTCCCATTTCCCATACTGGGTAAACTGAGGTGCTTTGTCCAGAAGGTGGTTCCCTCTGCAACTTTAGCAAGGGCTTAACTTTGTCCAGTGAAATAATTGACATTTTTGAAATCATAACAGTGAGGGCATGCCCAATGGTTCTGAACAGTAGAGGCTGCCTTATCAAGATCATAGTAGGTCTGTGGGCACCATTTGAAGAAGAAGGATATTTTTGTGCAGGTAAGAAGAGCACAGGCATCATCTGCACTTACAGGAGACAGGAGAGAGGCCCCCATAACCACACATGTGAGTGCCCCCCTGACATCTCTGAGCAGCCAGAGGGAAACACCCTCTGGCATGCTCGAGAGATGGCTATTTTCAGCATCAGTTGCCCAATTCCATGGATGGACTGATCAGCCACTTGCAAAAGCCCAAAGTTTGCCCTCTTTGAAAAGTAGAGAAAGGGTGAGGTTGAAAATATAACCATTCATATGAGAAGTAACAGAAGCAGCAGGATGGTGAACGGCAGGGGGTGAGGACCTAAAAGCCAACAGGCTCCTTGCAAAGCTAAGAATGTTATCAGGAATTTCAAAGCAGCAGCTGTGAGAAACCAAAAGCTAAAAAACGAGTATCACAGGAACCAGGACCTTATCAAGTTAAATATAAGAGTAATGGACCGAGTAACAAGCCATGGAGTGTGGGGGCATGAAATTATGATAAAAATTCTATGAAGCAGAAAAAAATCCTTCAAAGGTTAAAAAAAATCCCTCTTTGTAAGGGTATTCAGTTTCTTTCTGTGTTAAGAAAAAACTGACAGTCTAGTTCCTAAAATTAATACATTAAAGTCTGTTGAGCAAAATGTTGATTTTTCAAGGTAATTTTATTAACAGAGACTGTGTGGGCTCTGCTCCATTGCTGAAGATTGTAGACGCGCAGATTCAGGAGGAATCTCATGAGGCTATTTGTTTTGATACGCTGTGGCAGGCTACCTAAGAATCCCTATCATAGCAGTTGTCAAATTCAGTTTAAAGGTTTTCCAAAATGAAAATGGATCAGATTTCATTTTCAGTGCTGGCTGCTTCTTTAGTGGGGCAGGAGGGGAGAGGGTGATCTTCACACTCCTCGCTGGCCTTCTGCCTCATCTTCAGGACACCCCAACTTGTCAAGGATACCAGATGGGCAGCTGGGGTGGGCTCCTGTGGAAGCCTGGGTTTCTAATTTCACGTGACCTTGTTCTTCTACCCATAACTGTGCTTCAAAGTCTTTTATTTCCAGATATTTTCACAGGGAAACCATGCTTGTGCATGGAATTTCTTACATTTTCTATGGAAATGACCTCCTTCCCCTAGCCTTTTACATATTGCTGATCACCAATATACTCCCTGGCCAGAAGCTTGCAACCTCTTCAGTTTTCCTTGTGGGTTCCACTATGCAGTCAGTCTTCAGTTTTTGCTGACCTCTCCACCTTAGATTTTCCAAC
This sequence comes from Scalopus aquaticus, assembly GCA_004024925.1. NCBI lineage: Eukaryota > Metazoa > Chordata > Mammalia > Eulipotyphla > Talpidae > Scalopus > Scalopus aquaticus. The sequence goes on from PVIJ01001689.1 coordinate 119,384, forward strand.
TTTTAAAATAGGAAAATGAGAGGACTTGTTGGTCAAAGTTGAATTCAGTGTTTCCACCCTCACTATGGCTGAATTAGTTGAACGATGTTTAGAGAAAATCTGCTCACCATGGTCCAGTTTTACAATGGAAATACTTAAACTAAGTCTCTGACATATCATACTGTGCTTTGAAATATCCAAGGAAGGAACTAAACAGTTTAGAGGTTTAGTATACAGGTTCCAAGACTGAGTCCCATTCACTAGCTGTCTAACCTTGAAAATGTACATTAACCTCTCCAATGCTCAGTTTCTCATCTGTAATGTTAGGATAATATCAGTTCTTATCTCAGGAATTTTGAGAGAATTGAGTAAGCCTTTGCATGAGATGTGCTTAGCATAACACCTGTCACAAAATAAGTGTTCAGAAATAACTTTACTTTTAAGATTTTTCCATGAGGCAGACTTGTTCGTGATAGGGTGGGTTTAATTAGTATAGAAATTATTTCTTAGTATTAGCATTGTCTACAAATTTCCAACTATTTCTTTTTCTTTGTATGTAATAAAAAACTATTGCTCTCAGTTTCTTTTCTAGTCTGAATTAATCATCACCAACTTTACTTTTCACATGGATGTTCATCTTTCTTACCATTTTACTTGCCCTAGAAGTCCTCTTTTTTATTAATATGGTACTTTATGCCAAATATAGGGCTTTGAACACTATTGTAATTCTCATTAATATTGACTTTTCTTCATATCCACATGTGAACACCCCCCCCGTCACACACACACACACACACACACACACACACACACACACACACACACACAATTCTAACTGGTGGCTTCCAAATCATCTTGTATTAGGTTATGGCCCATCCTAAGTGTCTCTATCTAAACAAGAATGCTGAACATTGGCCTCTCTGGTTACGCAAGGGATTAAGTCTCAGCACTATGAAGCTATCCAGAGCCACTGCAGCATGAGTTCAATACCCCTCCAAGGAGGAGATTCCTACATAGCGCAGCAGACTTCTCCTGTCTCTCCAGCTGCTCCCCTCAGCAGTATAGTTCAGTCAATCTGTCTGTTCTGCTCCCCACTCTGTCTCGGGTGAATCCTCTCACCCCCGCACATCTCTGGCTTATACCCCAGCTTGTATGCATAAATAAACAAATATTTTTAAAATAATGCTGAACCTGAGAAGTAACAATGGAGAGACTCTCGCCTCTGATCTACTAACATGAACTCCTCAGTAGTTTAGACATAACACCCATAACCGATAATCTCTGGATTCGACTGAATCTCAAGCAACCACAGTAATTGTAGAATAGAAAGGTGAGTTTCTACCTACTCTCAGCAAGATAACCAAGAGGCCTTCATTAAGCCAGGAAATCATAAGATCCACCTTCAAAGACGCTCTGAGCCACCCTGAATTGGGCTCTGTCTGGAAGCGCGTGCTGAGGGAGGCCCTGAGCTCTGCAGCAACCCCATACTGGTGTGTGTGAGGGAGCGTTTAGCTGGAGAGAAGAGCACTCTGAAATACCACCGCCCACCTTGGAAAACATTGTATTTCCCCATACTTTTCGCTTCTGCCGACTTGGCAGAGGCAGAAGTCAGTCTTGTAGTAATATGTCAGTTCATGGTACTTTTTATTCAAAACCCAGTTTGTTTTTCTTGGTCTTTTAAAGTTATATATGTGTGTATCAAAATCTCATCCTTATTTTTCTACAAAGCTGATGTTTTATCTGAAAACATGGTTTCTTCTCCCTCTGGATCATCCTCCTACCTTTGATAGAATTCTATTTTGAATGTCTTTTGAATTTCATTTCATTCCTCCAAATAAGTAGCCAGTCTCCCCAACATCAGGCTTAATCATGATTCGCTTTTTTTTTAAAGATTTATTTATTTATGCATACAAGCTGGGATGTAGGCCAGAGCCATGCGGTGGTAAGAGGATTCACCAGAAACAGAGCAGGGAGCAGAACAGGCAGATTGACTGAAGTACAATGCTGAGGGGATCAGCAGGTGAGACAGGAGAGGTCTGCTGTGCCATGTGGGAATCTCCCTGGGCAGGTATCGAACTCATGCTGCAGTGGCTATGGATAGCTTCATAGTGCTGCACATAACCCATTGCGCCACCAGGGAGGCCCCCTTAATCATGATTCTCTTGATTACTATTGTTCAGCTCATGAATATAAGCAACAAGCAATATTTCTTTAAGTTCTGATCCCTGTGCAATAACAGGTAATGTTTTTATACATATAGATGCCAAAAACTTAATAATCACCCCTTAGGAGCTACAGTTCTAAGAAAGATAATATAATGTCACTTTACTCAACTTCCTAAATGTGTTCTACAATTTTTAAGAAAATTTCCATGGTCAAATAAGTTTGGAAAATGCCATACCCTATATTGACTCTTAACAATTCATATTCTTTTATTAAAAACATCAGAGAATACTATCGTAAAGTTAGCTATTTTACCCAGTATTTCCCAAACTTAATTGTTTGTGCAACACTTAATAACTTTCTATTAAATACTCTTTCGGGGTTTGATCCTCTAAACAATTTCTTAACCTAGTGATAGATACGTTATGGAGACAGATAAAAAACCCAGCTAATTCAGCTGTATTCGATCTTTTACTTTGTTCTTACCTACACCTTCCAATATTCTTCAAAGAAAGAAAATTAAATTGGTCTGACATTGACATTATTTGTTTGTTCAGAAATCCAGCTTGAATTGTTACACAATCTCTAGAACAACTAAGAGTGATGGAAAGTAATTTGATGATTGTTCTATTATTTTCTCTTCCATTAAATTTACATCGACCAATTGATTTTCCCCAGGTAGACACGTGTGTGTCATCATCCAGACAATTTCCTAAGTACTGTACATGCATTGGTTCATTCTTAATTATTAACACTCTTATAAGGTAGGTCTATAATGTTCACTTTGCAGATACAGAAGCTGATAATGACCAAGGGAAGATCTTCTTTAAGGTTAAGGTCAACATAGCTAGTGAGGGTGGAAGCAAGACTTAGTCCCAGTTGGTTTTAGCTCCAGTGGGGGGGTCGTAGCTCCAAGGACTGCACAAGGCTCCATATTACTTCTCAAGTTGGAGTACAGAGACCTGCTCTTCCTTCAGGAGGTTTAGGCTCCACTTGACCTGTTTGAGCTAGTCTGTCTTTTCTACGCCTACTCTCTCCTACTTTTCCTGGATCTCTGCACTTCACAGAGCCTATCATAGGCTTTTATACTTTGTGAAGTACTTTGTCACATTAAATCCTCACAGCAGCCCCATGGGATGTGTGCTGCTTTTATCCCCATTTTCCGGAAAGGAAACATAGGCACTGAAGTTTAATATTTAAGTTGCCCCAGGGCCTCCCAGTGAGTATATGACAGCTCAACATTTAAGACTTGGAGCTAAAATATTAATAGTTTAAAATGAAATGGTATGTTTCATCTCGGTTCTTATAAGTGTTTGTGGAATTAATGATTTGGAGAATGAATAAGGAAACCTAAATAATCCCATACTATGCATGCAGGTACCTGACCTTAACCTTGACAGGACTCCTGGAACATGGGGCCTTCACAGCTTAGTGACTCTAAAACAGTGGCCTTTGGTCTCCTACAGGAGAAGATGATCTGAGCTCTTTCAGGAATACACAGGAAAAAGATCTCACCTTATTTTTTCATGAACCCACTAGGCATCCAGAGATAGCACGTTTGTTAATGGACTGATTTTCCCAGGCCTTCCCCAGTGGCCTTCACTGCCTCAGTGATTTGACCACTGTCAGCCTCCAAACCTAATCCTTCAGACTAAGAACCCTGATTCTGTCAGCGCTGTAAGAGAGGACCTGCATCTCAAAGCCTTCTGCTGAGAAACAAGATTGCAGAACCAACATATAAAGCTAGAAACCAAATTATTTGTGTGTAATCACAGTCCACTGTCTCTTTTCTGAAGCTTATAGGGCTAGATATGATTTGTAATTCAAAATCTTTAGTTTTTTATAAGGTAATACAATGTACATATAATATATTGCAGTAATATCCACAGCAGAAAATCAGGTAGCACTACATAATGCAATGTTTTAATATTTCTGCAGCAAACCTATGATTATTCTCATCAGTGGAAGAGGGAAGACTGAGTCTTTCCAGTCTGGTTTTGCCATTAAATTAGTTCAGATCACTTAAGTTGTATTGTAGGTACATTTTGAAAAAATCTTTCTGTTTTCAGAGTTGTAGGTGTGTGTGTGTGTGTGTGTGTGTGTGTGTGTGTGTGTGTGTGGTGTGTTGTTTTGGATTGGATTTAAGAAATTGTGGACTGAAGTAATTGAGAGATAGTGCTTGTTATAGGACAAGGTCTGAAAGCTGGATTCAAATCTCAATTTCCTTCGCATTGACAGAGATGATCTTGGTCAAGCTTCTTGAGTGTTTGAATTTCTTTCCTCTGTAAAATTAACCTGAGTGTTGATCTCATAGTTTGCCTTAGAAGTTAAATGAATGAATACACGTGAGGCAGTTAGAAGATTGAATCATCCAGCAGGCACACAGTTGAGTCAGCTACTACTGTTATCCTTTCACTAAGACCTGTCCCAATTGCATCAGCAAATTCTCCCTTTGGAGACAGCAACTCAATGGAGAGATAAATTATGCCCAAATGGCAGTTCATTTATCAGCAATATGAAATAACTGTTATGCTCTTCAGAATAGTCCTTATGAACACTTCCTTATAATTCTCTTCCTTGTAATTAAGTCTCCTTGTGGAGTCACATAATAATGGGAAGGTTGCTTGGTGAGCATGAGATCAGGAAATTTAAATGACTCAAATGTTAATAACATCAGGCTGAAATATCCTGACACATCCGTCCCACCACACAACCAGCCTCCCTTATGCCAGCTCCCTAATGCTTGCAAATTTGCAGAGTACCCCTCCGTCTTCCTGAGACAAGGCTGGGTCGGCACTGCCACCCTTTCCCTAAAAATGCTCCTTTATCTCGGTTTCCACCTTCTGAGCAGACATTCTTCAGATTTGTTAATATGCTAAGTCAGGTTAATGTCACCTCTGTCAAGTCAGCTATATATACTCAGGTCCCAGAGCCATTCTTTTGCTATACGATGACTTCAGCTATCTCTACTTGGATCGTTCATATGAAGATTTCACAGTATAATTCTGTGAAGATAATCTTATTTTCTTCATGTTCAAGTTCCTGGGAGACAGCTAGCTGTATGTCCTATCAACAGCAGTTTAGACCAGGGACCCTGACTGGAAGGATGTTGGAAATAACTCCTCTAGAAGATAAATGAGACTGTAGAGTGCTTCCTTACCCGTCACCTACCTTGTCTTCAACTAACTTTTAGGAGTTAGGGCTCCTAATGACTGCAGCTTGGTTAAAACAAGATCTAGTCCTCTACTGGATGGGTTTTTTCAAATTGTCTTTCCCAATACTGATAATATCCCCTCTCAGTTTGAAACATTATAAACCCTTGTTCCTTCTGCTTCCTTCTTGAGGAGCTTTCCATTCAGTCTCAAAGGGGTTATGGTTCTTCTTCTTTTCTTATATTGTTACTCATTTTTGTACAGTAATTGGCGTCTTCCCTCACTTGTAGTCCCTGTAGTTCTCCTGTTACCATATCACCTGTGAACCATCACCATGGTCATTTGTGCTCTTCCCTTCCATGTTTTGATCCCCCCTCTTGCCCTCCCTGTATGCCTCATATCTATGGTCAGCTTGCTAGTTTTATCTTTTTCTTGACCTTTTGTTCAGTTTTTCTATATTCCACATATCAGTAAAACCATATGATATTTATATTTTTATTTCTGGCTTGTTTTGGCTAACATAATCCCTTCCAGCTCCATCCATGTTGTTATAAATGGTATGAGTCTGCCTTTTTGATCACTGAGTAATATTCCATTGTGTAAATATACCACAACTTTTTGATTCATTTGTCTGTTTGGGGGCCTTTGGGGGTTAGGGTTCTTAGCACTGCATTAATCTGCTTCAGAAGATCATGGTGTTTAGTTTTGAAATGTCCTTCTTGTTGACTTCTTAATGCTTAACTCTGACCCCTGCCATCATTTACTGGGTGGGCGGGTCAGTAAAATTGAAAGAGAAGAAGGAAAGGAGAAGAAAAAGAAAGAGGAGGAGGAGAATAAATCAACACATTCTATAATTCTACTAGGTTCTCATCCTCTTAGTTGAAGCAGAATTCCTTTCAAATAAACCATAAGAGAGTGGGAAGGGTTGCTGAGGCGGGAACAGCTGCAAGTTCCTGTAAGTTGAGCACCTTCTTGCTTTTTTTGTTACATGGTGCTGTTTGGTTTACTCAACATGTATGTGTGTCTCTGGCTGAAGTAGCATATCTAGTCTAGGAAAAAGTGATACTATTAAAATCTTACACCACATGTTACAGAATGTTTCCGGAGGCCTTTTGTGTATCTGTGCTTCATTTCCTCAGTGCAAGTTTAGCAATGTCTCAATACACAGGAATTACGAATTACATGCTCCCATGTTGTCTATGAAATGTTCAACAAGGCACTTGCTTCTCTTTCTGCCTTCACCTTCCTTATCTGTAAACAGGTTGCATAAGATTATTTTTCAATTCTTTTTCAGTGTTCTGTTTTTTAAATCACTCTCTGAATTAGTTTATCTAGTATTTTCCTTTTCTTCCTTTCTATCTACCTGTCATCTATTTATCTTTCCCTAGTATTTCTGAAGTTATTTCAGAGGTGAGTTTAAGATAATGGAGTTTAACCTCAGTGTTCAGGGCCTCCCTGATGGAGCAAGGGGTTAAGTGTCAGGACTGTGAAGCTATCAGCAGCCACTGCAGCATGAGTTCGATCCCTGGCCAGGGAGCTTCCCACATGGCGCAGCAGACCTCTCCTGTCTTGCCCGCTGCTTCCCTCAGCAGTGTATTTCAGTCAATCTGCCTGTTCTGCTCCCCACTCTGTCTCTGGTGAATCCTTTCACCCGCCCCCCACCTCTGGCCTAGACCCCAGTTCTTGTATACATAAATAAATCAATCTTTTTTAAAAAATCTCAGTGTTCATCACTAAAATCTTTCTAAATAATAAAAAGAATCATATCTAACTTTATAGTTCAATATTAATATTGCTTTTCTTCAAGAAAACTCTCAGAGTTTTATATGCTTTAGTGTCCGTGAAAGCTGTATTTGTCCCTGGATGGATTCCAAAAGAAAGACAAATACAAATAAGAATATCCAAGTAAGAATTTAAAGGGAGTAAGAAAAAATGAAGTGAGTTTATAGAGCGGATCATCCAGTTGAGTTCTGAGCCTGTTTCCTGGAAGGCAAGTTTGACAAGGGGCGTCTGTAAATCACGTAACTCTTGCTACCAGAAATGGGGGAAATGGTCAAAGAAAACAAAAATGCTCATTAATACTGAACTCTGAGAAATGTCTCTGTGGAGTACTTTACAGAGCACAAGGTCATACATTGACCAAAAGTGATATTTTCACTATGATGGAAATCTTGGAAACAAGCCATATATTCTGCTCAAACATATATCAGGCAATGCTTTTGTGTTTGGCACTTTCCTGAGCAGTTACTAGAGAGACAGAGGAAACAGACATGGCGCTGTCCCCTTACAGCTCTCAGGCAAGCCTGCAACAGTCATAAAAACCAGTTGATAATTTGATCCTGGACACCTGAGAAAAGAGGTGTGTGGTCCCAAAGGACAAAGTGGCTAATTCACTGCAGAGAGATGGGGAAGAAAGGAGAGAAATAACTTCTAAGCTCAACTTTAAAGATAAGGATATTCTTTACATAAAAATTGTCCCTTCTGAAGGAAATGACCAACATGTACATAGGTTTTTTTTTTTTCTGAACATAATTTGACTCTTGTTCCTGTGCCTTATAACCAGTGTGTGTTATAAGATGAAATCACCTTTGTCCACTCTACACCTTCCATGAAACGAATGGTGCCTTCCTGTCTTACTTCCTTCAGCATTTGAAAGATTGCTCACGACTTCCTCTTAGTCTGTTTAATGGATGTCATGGGTTTGTTAAGTTTCCTTACTTGTCTGTAGAGAACACAAAGCAAAGTGTTTGGATACCACAATGAGAAACATTAGAGAAAAACACTTGAAAACATCCTAATGGACATCCCTTGGCATTCGGGTATTTTCAACTTCAAAAATCCTTATTCCAAGGAGCAGTTTTAAAATCTTTTCAAAGCAATTCCCATTTCACAGCAATGGAATCTAAAGTCACTTGGCAGCACCTCAAAAAATTATCAAGCCACAGAATGAGGAAAAGCCTGAATTTTAAGCATCCAAGTGTTGTGTAATAAAAAAACATCTTCACGAGGAAAATAGGATCTCATAATGGCCTTGCTTGGCGAGGTTTGTATAAGTGGAATGAACGTCTCTCCCCTGTTCCAGCATCCCCGAAGGAATAGAAACACTTCTGCATCTTTCTAAAATATTCAGCTGCAGCAAGTACTGCATCAAACAGTCTTGCAGGTTTGCTCTCCATTGTGTCTGGCCAATACCCTGAGAACTTTGCCTTACATTACGCATGGCCCTCTAACTCCCTGTAAGTTTGAAAACACATGCAAAGCCTCTTCCTGCCATCCTAACTTCCATTCTCTTTGACAGATTACAAAAGGCAAGCAGTTCCTTGCCATAGAGCAGGATTTTCAGTCATGGGGAAATTGGGAGCTTCTGCAATTGATACTAAAATTATGATGCTGCCATCGTACCTCACTCAACAGGGGATTTACAAAGGGAAAAAAAAAGATTCAGTACCAGGTCACTGTCACGCTGCGACAAAGGTAGTCTATGGAGCAGGGTCAGGAATTCAGAGTTCCTTGGTGAAAATCACATTTAGCTTGAAATTCTGCTCACAGGACAAAGTTAAAAAACGGAAATAGAAATTTAAATTTCCAGTTTTGGTTGATCAGTGATCAGTAATGAAGCCAAAGCACCAAAAACTCTTGCATTTAAAATCAAGAGATTTTAAATCTCACAATAATTGAAAATAAGATTTCATTCCTTCCAGGGTTTTCAAAAAATCATGGTAAATTTTAATTCCTCCTTCTTCCCATCCCACTGAGAAATAGGGACATAGCTCTCAGTTTTCAAGAATGCAAAGCTAGAAATCTCTGCGTAAGGTACAATGATTAATTAAAATAAGCAGAAGGCAGTTTTTCAAATATAAATACGAAAATAGAAATGTAACGATTCCTACATTTACCACCTGTTAGTACGCTTCAGTGATGTGGTGAACAGGTCTGAACAGCTCATAAGCAGCTATCATTTATTGACAATGCACCATGTGTCAGACATTGTTATGGATTATCTCAGTCAATCTGCACAGCAGCCTTATGCAGGAGATATTATTAGCCCAGTGAAGAAAAAGGTATAAAGAGACTAGTGCACCTGCCTGCATCGTCCAGCTAACAATCATAAAGCAGGGTTCCCCCCAGTTCTGTCTGATTCCCATCACATGCTCTCACCCACATTTAGCAGAGGGTGTAAATCCCTGACTTCCTTATTCTTTTAAAACAATAATGTTAACTGAGTGCTAGGAGCTGTTTTGAATTTTCTATGAAAACGTTGATGCAACTTTGGTTTCCAACACTGTATGATTTACAGGTATCTCTAAATTTTCATTAGCAATAATGCAACAGCTAACATGCATGGTGTTGTTTTCTTGATGAACTAACTCTACCAGTGCTAGTAATCATAGCAAAGACAGAGCGAATGCTACCTGCTGAGAAGTATTTTAAGTGTTTTACACATATTAATTTATATAATCCTATATAGATATATAATTTATATAATCCTATAATCCTATATATATGAGAACCCAAAGAGATAGAAAACTGAGCCACTGAGTACACAGCAGCGCACCCCAAGTTCACCCAGTATAACAGCTGAGCTTTAACATGTCAGCCTGGCTCCCTGAGCCTCCTCTTAGCTCAGGGTTTCTTCAGGATCCAGATGAGATGCAATCAAGTCCAATCACATTCTGAAGTAGTCCCACCATTTTAGCACAACCTGCAAATTAAAGTGGAAGCTGAAAAATCGATGAAATCCATGATCAATATGAACATCCTAATGTACTTTTGAATTATTCCGCTCAATTAAGTTTCTGTTGCAGAGTTTAACCCACATATCTGACAAGTAAAGCAGGAATAAAAATGATGGTATTGGAAAATTACTCAAATTGCCAAGTGATGTTCAATAGCTAACATGCATCTTACAACACAGTGCAAGATCTTCTGCTCATGTGGACATATTTGCACATGTCCACATAGTGTGTATTTGGTTTTCGCATTCAGAGTGTAAGTCTAGCTCACTCTCTGTTTTGAACCACATACAAATATTCATTAACCTTATAGACAAGCACAAAATGTTTGATGTCTTGGAGCAGCTGTTGAAGTTAAGCATTAATTTTCCAACTTTGATGAGCTCAGGAGTTCTGGAATGAAAGCAAAGTGATTTTAATAGATGGATTTTTTTCTCTATTTCCTAATGATCTGAAAGTTATCAAGTACTAAGATTCTGATATTTTTATATTATCTTAAAGATGTCTTGCACGAATAAAAATTTTTAACAGCTTTTCTTTATTGTTTTCTTTCTCTCCAGGTATCCCCAGTATTTCCAGTATCGGTAGTAAGTAAAAAAATCACCAAACCCAGTCAAGGCTAGCTTTGCTTTGTTGTTCAGTATCTCAGACCTATTTTCCCAGTGTCCATTTCTGATGTAAAAGAGTATAATTTCTTTGTGGGTTGAATTGTTTGTTCTCTGCACATAGATGGTGAGAACACAGATAAAATACTTTTCTATGCAGAGATCCTCTGTGGTTATGGCAGAACCTCTTCAGACCACTTTGAGTCAGTCAAGGCCACCTTGCGAGGCTCAATTACTTAACAAACTAAAGCTCCCTTAACAAAAATATAAACTTCTTATTTACCCCTACTAGTAACCACAAAACAAATTTAACTCCCTCCCTAGGAGTGGATATGGATTCCTGCCATAATTTACAGAAGCGGAGAATGAATTTAATGCCAATGAATGTTTTAGGCATATTCATTAGAACCCCAGGAAAACAACTTGAAGGTAGGGGAAGGGAAAAGGGAATTTTATTCATGCACTAAACTCTAGTCTTTGTGAAGGCCTGAAAGATGCAGGTTTGGGAGAAAAGAGGGGAAAAATTATGTCCATTTTTCCTCCTGAAATACAGTGATCCATGTTTTCATGAATATTTAGGCTTAAATTTAGAAGTTGGAGTCCAAGGACTAGAAATTTCTGCAAGAAAGGTTTTAGGTAAAATATAAGTAAGTAAGCAAGTAAATGAATAAATAAATGAATAAATGAATAAATAAAATAAAGGAAGCGTTTGAAAGAAAAACTCTGTTGAGACCTGTGTGGCCCATGTCCCCAGGACTCCAGCTTCGAGCATTCTCGGCTCTCATGGAAGACACCAGGTGATGCCTTCCCCATGAGGTAATATAGTGGCAGCAAAACAGCAAGCCAGAAGAGCTCATTAAGGAAAAGTCCCATCCTTTCTCAGAGCAGAACCTGACATATTTTTATATATTATGTGCTGCTCGCCTTTTGTATATTTCTTTGATGGGTAAAACCTTTGAACCTTGAACAACTGCCGAGTAACAGATTAGAGGCTAAGGACTCAGAAGGAAGAGGTTAGCACGGTCGTGTGCAGAGAATTTTCACTGTGGTCTCAGCCCTACAGCCTCTGTGGTAGGTGCCCCACAGAGTGATGACTGTAAATAGTGGCAATGGAAGCATTGCAATACCCAAAATCCATCTAAAAAGCAATACTCTGATAATTTGGATAAAAAACTTCCTTGCTTCTTATAAATGCACAGTCAGGTCTTCCAACTGATAAATCAACCCGGTTTGCTTAAGCTTGTGGGTAGGCCTAGACGCAGATTTGTTTAGCACTAGACATGTTAAATGCCGTGAAAATTGGCTGCTTTGTAAACAATAGTGTTCACATCCACTAGGACACCAGCCTGATGCCGCGGCCTCCTCCTTGTGATCTTGCTGAAAAGGCATCTGTGCTACAGCCTTGCAAATGACAACTTCAGCTGTGATCATCTAATAGCCCTGCCTTAGTGGCCCCTGGGCATTTGTCTCACTGTGTGTATGCCCCTCAACATGCTCCTTTCAGGCCTTAACAGTCGCATTTGCACGTGCATTTTAGTGCAAAAGGGAACCCAATGACAGCAAGTGGAGACAGACCATGAGCCTGCTCTGGTGATCTGTCCGAAGTTTCAGAAATGGATGGCTGGAAAGTAGCTCTGGGTGCTGCGGTGTGTTTCTGTTGGGAGTGTCAGTCGTGTGTTGCATGGGATCTCTGACTCCATGTGGTGCTCATTGCCCATCTCACCCAGCCGCCTCCACCCGAGCCTCATCTCTGAGCATCAGCAGATGTTAACCTTTTACACACTGAATCGGGAAATTCCAGTCTTGTTTTGCTTTGTTTTATTTTGATATCAGTGGTGACCTGAAAGGATGCTTTGTTATGCCTTTGGAAAATGTATTAACCTTTATGATGAGGGACCTAGGAAAATTGGACACTTTAATACTTATCAACTCCTAGAATAAATCAAGCAACTGGTTGCGCCCTACCTTCACTATGCCTCTGGCACTTCTGCTTGGAGTGCAATGGGTGTTTCCTGAGATTTTTTCAGCAAACAGGTTGCAAGAGCTTCCAGGGGTCAGCCAATATCACAGACTACTAGCTTACCCAATGCCTGGCTTCAAGATCGAGAGATTTATGATAAAACCATCAAGCATGATTGTATCTTCTGGGCTGCTTTAATGGCATTTACACGTTCCTTCTTTGTGGGCCCCTAAGGTGCTCATGGAGTTTACTGGTGGATTCCTTTCCTCTCCAACAGGCAAGAATTCACTCATAGATGGTTCACTGCCTGTTCTAGAGGGCACAGGAATGGAGTTTCCAAGGCACAGCCATAAAAGAGGGGGCTTCTTGGATTGTTAATTAAGTGTGGGTCTTTGCAGAGCTTTTCCCTTTATCCAAAGATGGAAGCAATAAACATCATCCTGCCGAGTATCTAGGAAGATGGCATTATAACATGCAACCCAGGAGACCCCAGTGAACAAAGCATATCTCAAGGAATATGAATGATGTATGTTATCCGCATAAATTATTGATGTATGTAACCGTAAGTTGACATACATATGCTATATACACAATGACTAAAGACTCCGGAACCCTAATAGATTTCAGTATAGATCTCAAGCTGTCAATGCCTATATTAAGGTTCAAATGCATGGACAGAGTGGTCATCCTTTCCGATCATCTGCTAAAAATGTTTTGGAAACCAATTTCCCATTAAGGTCATTTGTACATGCTGTTGTCTATCTATTAGGAAATAGGTTTCCCAGTCATCCAAAAGGTAGTTGACATAAAACTCAACTCCGTCATTTTGATGTGCTTTGGCCATGCTGAAAAAATATTGGTGATACTGTCAGCAATTAATGAATCCCAAAATAGATCTGTAGCCATTTGAGCCTTATCATCTCTGTTTTTACTTTATCTGATGTGGTAACAATTCATTAGGTTTCATTTTTTTAAAAAACTATATCACGTACTTTTACGTAAATATCTACAATTTTATCCAAGTGAATATTTGTGGATGCTGATGATCCAAATTAATAGTTGGTTGGATGTGGGTGTTTTGTTAAAATGATAAACTAATCATTACCGAACATTTATTAGCCAAATGTTAGGCCTGAAAAGCAAGTGATTTTACTAATTATGTTAAACAGCATGATATGAAGAACATAATCAGGACAATAAGAACTTGCCTAAGGTGCCAATGGCTTTGTGTGGGCAGCCATCACTTAAAAAAGCAGATGATAGATGAGTCGGAGGTTAAAGGTAGATAGATCATCCAGTGAGATCACAACAAGAAAGACCATTCTTTAAAACTTGGAATTTTTAAGTCAATAAATATGTCTTAGAACAGCAACAAGAGAGATGAAAACATTTTGTGAACCTGCCTATACATTTCTGCCTTAAGTTTCCTTCAGATGACTGACATGACTACATATAAAGCATAAAATACTGATGGAGGTGTTTGACTGCCCCCTTCTCTCTGATTTATTTAATGTGAAATAATAGTTCACTTAAGGGAAATACTGTTTTCCTGCTTTCTCTTATAATGAGCATTGTCTTTATCACAGAGTTAAAAATTCATCTCTAATTTGATTTAATTGGCAAGACTATTAAACAAGGGAAGTGCTACCTGCAGGGATCCATCAGTCTGTTGAGAAAGCCCAGAGATGTTTTCATACTTGAAAACATTTGATGCCAGTTGGAGACCTTGTAAAAGTTGCTTTCCATACAGCATCCAAATATTTTTGTTCAGTACTGATTGACGGTAGAAACCTGGATCGTGAGGAAAATAACAAGGTTAATCATTTCCCACCCAAGGGTTATTAGTAATCGCATGCATGCTATCCAGAGACCTGCAGGGTTTGTTTGTTTTTCCCCCTTTGCTTTAATACTTCTAAATCCTCAAAATAAAAGTTTCATTTAAATTGCCCTTTAACTAATTAGGTTTTCTATAATGAGCAAAAAAATGAACAGGCTAGATGTAGCTATATAGCAATCGCATGGTGCGCTACATTAATTTTGTACTGTTTGCTGATGTTCTTGAAGGAAAGCTAAGGTCCCAGGTGAAATGCCTTCAGGACTTTGTTCTATCATGTATCCAGATCCTCATCACAGATCCATTTCATATTCGTGTAACTAGCATTTCACATTCATGAAACCTCTGTGGTTATCCTAAAATTGAATGAACATTAGAACATAGCTGCTTCTTTAATCGTGAAGAATAAATCAAGCATTCCAATGAAGGGAGGGAAAGTACCTTCTACCTTTAAGGGGAAAAAAAATGAGTTTAGAAATCTTGATGGAAAAAATTTCCCACCTTAAGCAGATTGATTTTATATATATGGTAAACTTTTCCCAGATTAATATTTAGATTCTTAAAGTGTCAAACCAGTTTTTAAGTGTGAGCTAATATCTGTGACTTTGTTAATTATCTCTACATGGGGCATCTGGAAATTTCTAGCATAAACAAAGATTTGCCAAGATCTCCAAAAGGTCCTCTGATGAACTTTCAAATGTACACTGACTTGTGAACTCCCATACTGAGTGTGGGTTTCAACTGAAGACTTCTTGGAGTGTGAATACACCGAACTAACTGCTGTACTTCCTGAGAAGAATTAGACAGAACTTTGGCTTGGGAATGGAGGGAGATGTGCCCAAATGTCTACAGAATTACATTTTGCAAATGGTGAGTCACAGGCTCTGAGGGGCTGAGTAACTAGCCCAGGAAGGCCATTTGACTCCAAAAGCTACACATACAACATGGCACCAGCCTGCACAGAGTGAAAGAGGAAAACTCTATTTTTGTTTTTTTTTTTAAAGATTTATTTATTTATGCATACAAGCTGGGGTACAGGCCAGAGGAGTGGGGCGGTGAGAGGGATCACCAGAGACAGAGTGGGGAGCAGAACAGGCAGATCGTTGGAAATACAGTGGGGGAGGCAGGAGAGGTCTGCCACGCCATGTGGGAATCTCTCCGGCTGGGTGTCGAACTCGTGACACCGCTGCCGACAGCTCCACAGCGCAGCGCTTAACCACTGCGCCTCCATTGAGGCCCAAAAGAGGAAAACTCTAAACTTACCGACTCCTGCTCCCTCCAATCCACTATGCTGCCCCTTAGGACTTTTGGACCTTGCATGGATCCATTTCTGTGTTGAGAACTTGATTTCCTGGCACCTCGCCATGTTGTCCACAGACTTCTAGACATGGTATAGGGAGAGGAGGCAGGGACTGGGAGCCTCCTTCGCATCAAATATGCCCTCCGACAGCACCGCACATCCTGATATGCTGAGGAAGAGGCCAGTATGTACATGTCAGATGTATTAAGAAACATGGGACAGTTTGTGAAATTAGCTATGCAAGAGGTCAAATGACATGTAAAAATCCACCTTTTTTAAATAAGATAATCACTTATAGTAAAATCAAATTCCATGTGTCATCTCAAGGACAGACTTTCCACTGTCACATCATTAAATTGTCCCTTTCCCACCTGGTGATGGTGCTACATTTCTGAGAGTAGGCAGTTCCCTGCGAAGATGGTAAGATACCTCCAAGGCCCTAGGGATTGCTTGTGGGGCGCATTAGAGTTTTCTATAGATTCCTTTTTAGTCATCAATTATGTTGTTTCCAGATTCCCTGAGGAACAACAGTAGTAACTGAATAAACCCAAGGGAACCCTGTAACTTTGACTCCACCTGACATTCTCCTCATACATCCCGAGAAGAAGGATTTAATGAAGACTCGCTAACATCTGCCAGCAGTGGCTTTTCTTATCCATGAAAGTACCCTGTTCCCCAATATATTTTAAAACCCCCAGATAGATGTAATGTTTATTAATAAACATAAAGAACAGTTCATCCAACTTCATCACTCTAGAGACAAGGCACCTAAGCCTTAACTGAATTGGCCAAATTATCATCAGATAACCACCAAGGTAGAATTTCAGCGCAATATCCACTTTCCAAGCTCGGTTTCTACATTTGTTATGATTTAAATTTCTGCTTATCGTTTGATTCAATAACTAAATTTTGAAATATTTGAAATTCTATGTGGCAGAACACCCTCGAAAGGAATGGATAGGAAAATAGGGTCACACTTTACTTTTCTTAAAGGATGTTCTCAAAGGGAGTTGAAAGTTGTCCATGAGTCTTTCTTAGTGAATTTCCATATATGATTGAAGACAACTTAATATTTTAAAGCAACCCTACCTCCAACATTTTCTTGATACAAACAAAATGTTTGTAGTTTTCTGCTAAAAACTTGCTTTCCACCTTGCTTCACTAGGATGTCAGCAATGGACAAGTTTAGCAATTGTAACATAGTTTTCTCCAACTTCCAATTCACAGAGTTTCCCTTGGGGCATAAAAGTAGAAAACTTTCTTTCAGGGCTAAAATCTCATTTTTCTGAGTCATAAAAATGAATTTCAAATGCCACAACTAAATAGTCACATAACCGTATTCTCCATAGTGAAAAAAAAAGTTAAAATATATCAATACATTTGTTTCTTAGTCCAAACTGGACTTTCTAAATTTAAAAAAAAAAACAAAACTTGGAAATCAACATTTTGTCTTTAGATGTTAAAAATCAAATCTTTCCCACAGTATTCCAAAATAATTTCTATTGCTTTTGAAACAATCATGCTAACTGATATAAGCCCTAGAACTGAGTTATTCCTGAAAATAAGCTGTATCTTACATGCACTTTTTTATGTCTCAGAATCACTCACTTGGGAGCAATTAAAATCAAAAAAAAAATTGGGGGGCTCATTATTTTCTTTACTTCCATTCAGTAAGAACTGTAGACTAGAGTAATTTGAGTTTTATTACAATGAACCATAATAGAATAAGTAGAACTAACATTTACTGACTATTCACTGCCGTGGCACAAATATTAACTCATTCTGTCTTAGCAAGTAGCAGTTGGTGTCATTCTTATTTCATAGATGAGAAAGCTTCAACTCAGAGAAGTTGAGGACCTTGTCCAAGAGGTAGAATCGGGATTGGAAATCAGCCAGAGTTCTATGTGCTGGCTCCATATCTTGAATAAATTTCCTCTAGCTGGATAATTTTTAGGCTTCCCATAGATGTCATTTGAGAATTCAGCAATCGCAACAGTAATAGCATCTGATGGGCATTTCAGATATTTGGTTTCTTTTTGATGGGGACAGTTGCGAGGCGTGTCATTGTGACCTGCTTACTACAAGTCAGCATCTTTTCAGTCCAGTTGGAAATTATCAAGACAAGTTCAGTCCATTTTCCCAAATGTATGGGGCCAGAATCCTTAATAAAGGATTTCCATAAAAGGCTACTCTTGAAAATTGGCCATATACAAGCGCATTGGACACATATGGAGAGCCCTCACAGTGCAGAGTTTTCCTTGGGGCACATTACAATTTAATTCAATTACTAAATTTTGAAATACTATGTGGCAGAACACCCTAGAAAGGAATGGAGGCATTTCTAGTCCTTTCTGAACTCCCGTTTGATTTTCACTCGAACAGTCGAAAGAAAGGTTCATAGTCAAAACATACAGCAATGTATGAAGTCATAAGCTCCTAGGTTCCCCAAAAAGCATGTGCCTCGGCCCAAATGGCTTCATCCTTCTATAAACTTTAGCTTGGGCCTTCTGGGACATGAAGGGGCCCCTGGAGAGATGGAACTTAACAGCTGAGAGAAATCTTGGCCATCTTTTAACTCAGCACCTTTATGTCACAGGTAAGGGAGCTGAAGTCTAGAGAAATTAACAGCCTGGGACTAGATCCCTCATCTTATGATTCTAATACCCTTTGCCTGTAACAAACCACCACTCTGAGACCTTTGTATGAACCCAAAGATATCCCTTAGTTGATTTGTGAAAAAATGACTATGTTTTGCGATAGTTCACTTAAAAAGGCAATGTCAATATTTTTGAATTATCATAACTTTTCTATTTGTAAATTCCACCTCCTTAAATTAAGCAGCTCACTGCATAAAAATTTTCAGAGGCTTCCTGTTTCAAGTTACTTTTCATTAGAATTAGATACAGTAACATAGACTTTGCTTCAGTTATACTATTAGTATAGTATATAGGCCAATGTACCAATTTACTTCTGGGAATTAAAAATTTGATGGTCATATTCATGGAATATTTACTGTGTGTCAGCTCTTAGAATAACAACAGTAACTAGAGAGTAACTGGCTAATTTTGAATTGTTCTCTTATGTGTCCTTATCAATATAAAACAAAATAAATTTTTTAAAAATTCAAGATGAGATATTAAATTTTAAAAATCTCATAACAACCAAATTTAAAAATGTGTATGCACAGACAATAGTGTACTATAAGAGTCCTACAGGGACCACAAATGTCAATATCCACCTTTTCAGGGTATTTTTTTCTCCCAAGGGAAAAGACATAGCACATAAAATTTTGTTCCACTGGAGAAGTATAAATAATATTTTCACATGGTGGCTGCTGGTTGTTCTGACTTAATTGTTCAGGAAAGTTAGCTATCCCACATAATGAAATTATTTGGTAATAAAAATATCTAATTATGTTCCTAGGCAAATATAAGGCCTTCCTTCCCCACCCCTCACCCCCCAAGAAGAAAATATTAGGTACATAATACAGAAGATGAGGCATCCTAGGTAGGGATCAGACTGTAGATGAGGAATCTGTCTTAATAATTCCATACAAATCAAGTAGTTAAGGTTCAAAAACACAATGTCCTATATTAACTTTTTATATATAGGAAGATCCTTATAATGGAACCTCATCATAGGAGAAAATAAAACACTAGAAAAGGGCTCTACTAAAACAGAGGGACAAACAAACATTTAATATATTAGAATATGGAATGAAGTTTAATTTATTAAGTCAATTTTCAAATAAGACTTATAAATTGATCTAAAATATTTGTCTTCCCTTAAATTTCTTGGTGGTTTACTAACCAACCAGTAAATATATTATTACTTCATTTTCATCAAGACAACTCTTTTTTATCTTTAAACTTAGAAACGTCACCCCTACTGACGCCCTGCCCTTGTCTCCTATAGGAAAAAGATGGAGAGAACCATTTCAACAAAATAAAATTGTCTTAATTTAATGTGATTGGTATATATAAAAGTATATAAAACCATGCCAATGACTTGAATTTTTTCTAAATAAACTATTATAATATTAATTAAATGCAAATTCAGTGTAATATTAATTAAATGTAAATTCAGTGTTTCAAACTGATCATCACAGTTCACATGGGTTTATTTTTGTTAATTTAATATCTACTTAACAGAAAATGCTCGAGTGTCTTTGCCATTCAGTCAATAACCTGCATATTTTCCTACATATTACTAAATATTTATTTAGTACCAATTGAAGGCAGATGTGAAAAATTACTATATTTTTATTCATAAACTTTGACAGATGTATAATACCAATATTAAGATTCCCTATGCTCTTATATATGTATTTAACACTCAGAATAACAGTTGGTCAGCTTTTCTAGCAGATTAAAAAGCCAAAGCAATAGTGAAATTTCCATGTCATGCAAGAAAGTTTTCACTACAATTGGATTATGGAGGTAAAAATCTGATAATAACTGTTGACAGTAGCTTAACCACTTTATATCAATTATTCAACTATTAGATATTTACCAAGGCCTTCTGCAAGTCTTTGCCCATCCAGGAAGAGATGCAACCTAATTAGAAATACAAGAAATAGACCTATATTGGACCTCCCTAGTGGTGCAAGGGGTTAAGTCTCAGCACTATGAAGCTATCAGCAGCCACTGCAGCACAAGTTCGACCCCCAGCCAGGGAGCCTCCCACATGGCGCAGCAAACCTCTCCTGTCTCACCCGCTGCTCCCCTCAGCAGTGTATTTCACTCAATCTGCCTGTTCTGTTCTCCTCTCTGTCTCTGGTGAATCCTCTCAACCCCCCCACTTCTGGCCTATGACCCCAGCTCTTGTATGCATAAATAAATATATTTTTTTTAAGTGCAAGAAATAGACCTATGGTATTTGAACTAGCAATGTTCCACCTTGGGCCTATTCACATCTCAGTGAGAAATCAAGTACATGCTGCAGCCATGGGGGTGCCCCCGAAGAACACAGAAGCGATGTGGTTCTGAACTGATGCCCGTGGATGGTAGGGTCTGGTCCATGAAGAGACTAACTTTCTGCATTAAATGCTGAATCTGGCTGTTCTCCTCTTCCATCTATGTATTTTACACGAGTATGTAAGAGATAGCATCAATTCTTAATATTGCTTTTAATTATTTGTGGACTAGAACCAATAACTCTAGCAACTTATATTAAACTAAAAACATTGCTGAAAACAACTACTTAGCTCTACAGCCAAGCCTTAGATTTGATCGGAAGTACTTTGAACTATATTCCTTAAACCAGCACTACCGGTAATCCCTTTCTTTCTTTCCTGAGTAATTGCATAAATAAGAATAGGAAATAAATTCAATTCTTTTCGGAGATAATGGCTCACACTTAAAACATACCCCAAAGAATCTCTCACAAAAGACTAATGCAACCAGTTCATATCTGTAAATATAAATTGTGGAGAATGGAATCCTCAAGTGAGAAATTATTTCTTTTGTGTTATCTTCTAGTTTCAGGCACCATTTTATGTAACTTTATGCACCATTTGAACACTTTTATGAATTGCTGAAGTCCCTATTTGGTTATTTGTAAGACTTCTCTATTGCCAAAGTAAATGTCTATGACTCTGTTAGGGAAGGGGCTGTATATTTAATGTCCATTCAATGTTTTGGGAGTCATCAATTGCTTGCTCTTGAGTCATGTTTTGTTAAGTACATCACAGCCAAGTTAAAGACCAGTTTTGTGGTTTGTGTCTTTGTCCATATAATTTTCTGTTTAGACCAAATGACATTATAGCTGAAAATAACATACCCTGATTTCTCCTGATGAATGCAGATCCTTCAAAGTTTAATAGGATATGGCCGAATAATTCTTCCCTTGAGGGTTCTAACCCAAAACAAGGTAGGAGCATGTAATTCCTACTGACATGAAAACCTACATGTTTAGGGGAAAGAGTCCATATACGATTTTGAGCACTAAGTAAAAGCATTATCATGAATGCCATGTCTTTGAGAGAATCATAATTCAAATCCTTTCTTCTAATTTGAAAAGTGTCCCAGAAATATTACAGTACAAGGTGTAGGAAAAAAATTGATGGTGTAGAAAGTATAAGCACTGTAGAAGCCCAGAGATCTATTGTTATCACAGTGTGGAGTATAAATGTCTTAAAATCTTGTGAGGATCACAAGCACCTTCTACTGTCTTCCTTTCACCTTTTCTCAAGTAAACTACCTGGTGTATCCGCTGTATTGAGGTCAGGAAAAAAAACTTGAAGGCAGTATCATAGCCCTAACAGATCTGCTTTCTTTCACTGTTGCTCCATATTGCCTTAGAAGATTTGGATCTCTCTCTCTCTCTCTCTCTCTCTCTCTCGCTCTCTCTCGCTCTCTCGCTCTCTCCCTCTCTCCCTCTCTCCCTCTCTCCCTCCTCTCTTCCCCCCCCCTTACTACTCCCCTCTTTCTCCCCCATATTTGGTCTACTGGGATTGCCTCCCTTCAATCCTTCAATCCTTTATCAATGAATTACAATTCACTTCTACCAGTATTCAGAGTAACCTGTTTTCTGTCTGTCCTTAAAGCAGTAATTGATTTCTGAATTCTAATGTCAAAAATTAACGCAGACAGACAGCAGTGTGGTTTATAAAGAAAGAAGTAGAACTTCTAAAAACTGGGCAATAAAATCCATAAGGTACACCGTCATATTAAATTCACATTAGCATTTAGCCTGTAGGTAGACATGTATAAATAGGAATTTGTTTTAATATAAAATTGTATTCTTTTGCCTCTTATTTTTAAAAAAGAAAAGGCTCATCTTTGGCTTCCACCTTCCTTAGTTATAGACAGGATGTTCCTTTGAAACTCTAATGAATACAGATGGAGGAGGAAATGAGCAAAAGGAGGAACCAGGAAATAGCTGCTAAGCAAAACAAAATATATTAGCAATTTGTTGAGGAGTCAAATTGGAAGGGCTGCATTTGCAGTCCTTGATCAGAGTGATGAAATCTAGACTGTCCTAGATACATATATTACAAGCAAATAGAATTATCTTAATCATCTGCTCCAAATGAATTTTTTCAAGTTTCTGCATACATATGTGAAAGGAAAAATACAGATCAAGCTTATGACCCTATTAGTGTAATTCTATGAGGATTCAGGGGAGGTTTAGTGGCTTTATTCCTTGGTAAGTTCAATGACTGCATCTTCAGTCACTCAGTATTTCCTATTGAATTTCATAGCTCAAGAAATTATACAAGACAGGATCTAAGACTTAACACTTCTCCACAGTGAGTTTTAAGCTGAACAACATTATGCATTTTTCAAAACCTGAAACCGACCCATTTAATTATTTTGCTCTGTTTTCTATGTCACAAGACTAAAAGATTTCAGAAATGTCTTTAGTGAATGTCAGTGGTACTCTTTTAGAATGTGGCTGAATTCAAATGAATTTATTTGAGAATAAGCACAGTCGAATAAAGTACTTGAACTTGAAATTTTAGCTATAGGGTGTGATTTCTAGCAGAGGCCAGTTCTACGCAGTTACATCTGCAACATCAGCCTCTATTTGTTTTTGCTATTTTCACAAGCAACTCTTCATGAATAATTGGAAAAACTTGCAGGCACACTTAGAGGGAAATCTCTGCTAATAACAAACTGATATCACAAAGGTAATAAATGCTGAGAGGAAGATTTTTTTTTAATGTAGACAGATCATTGATTAGTTAACCACTGTGACTATGTTGTGTGATGTGTAGTCAAGTCAACAAAATTAGCCCAACTGGTTTCTGTGCCTCCAAGTTCGTGGTTACACAGGTAGAATCACACAGTGAGTTGCCGCAATGATGTTGCTAATTAGCTCAACATCACAACCTCTATTTTAAGAGAGGTACAATAGTGGATCCTTATATCTATATTGTTACTGGAATAATCCTTGCTTCCGGATATAAGTGGTCTATTTTTTTGCCTGTGAAAATAAAGCTGCTAAACTTTATTACTGGTAATGTTAAACCATTTTCAGCTAAATACAAGATTTCCTTTGTAATTGAAACAAACTCCCAGAAACAAGAGATAGAAATAATATCTTCACTTAGGGCTTCTTTTCAAGTGGGTTGATTATGTTATTACAGTTTGAACGTTTCACTATTGTTTCTAATGTGCTGTTCATTCTTTTAAATCTATCCAGTTGCTCCCAAATTAGCTTTGTCAACAGTTTCTTCCGTTCAAGTTGCAAACCACAAGAGAGGTAGGAATTCTTGGATTCATACAGTGATCTCATGGTGTTATGTGTTGTGAAACATTGCACTGTATGAATCTGGAATATCTGTGAAGTGTACCCATCAGCTTATTGGTGAGGTATGTTGACTGATACCAATCGATGCATCAAATAATACTGAGAATGTCATCTGTAAGGAAAAAAACAATGCTTCACTCAGAAATTTGACTGCTGCAATTTAAAAATGCTGCAACATTTGTTTTCTGAAAGATTAATGTGTGAATATAAATTATAGCAGCTCAGGTTCCTGGTTAGAACGTGAATGTTAGAGTATTAACATTGTTACTCATTTGCACTGAAAGTAAGGAAACCACTTACAGTGAGTTTCAAGGATGCTTTTCATGAGAAAGTCGGGTTCCCTGATGGTTCCCATTTGACTATGTAACAAATGAAACACCTTGGAAATTCTATTTGCAAATGTTATTTGGAATGAATTTCAACAAATACCAGTGAAGATATACACTGGATTAAGTATTGGTGATAGCCCTCAAATAAGTCATATTCCTTTCTTGAAATGAAAGTGAGCAGTACCTCATCTGTGACTCATGAATGGCCCATTCTAGCTAGCATCTGTCATTACAGAATGAAGATTTTTCAGGAAACATAAAGGCCCCTGCTTTTATTTTCCCATTTTCCTTTCAGTGTCCAATGTGACAGGTGTGTCTTGTCTTCTACCCTTGACTGTCGGGCATACGTCATGTTTTTGTTTTTGTTTTTCTCATGAGATACCTCTTCTGAAGAAAAATATTTATTAAGAAAATCTGAATTTAGCTTGACCCACTTGGTGAAAAGGACCACAATTGCTTTGCTATTTATTGAATTAAGTCAGTCATGTCCAGATCTTAATCATCATTAAGTTGGTCCTTCTGATTAGAAGATGGGATAAAGAGAAACTAGTGGTATTTAAACCACATCTTGAACTTTCCTCACAAGATATTTATATATATATATGGAACATTCAAGATGCTTCTCAGAGGGGAATCCAAATGGATTTGTAATGTGGGGAAGCAATTTCTTTATGAACAGGTAACATACCTACCTGTTTGGGTGCATGTGCATATCATAAGGTAGTCAGTGAGCTAAGTAGGGACACTGTTCCTCACCTATGATGTGCAGGCCTACACAAGGAAACCAAGGAGGTAAAGGGGAAAGGAAGTGATAGAGATTTGCACAAATTCCCTCTCTTTCATGTCATATCAGGGACACTGGCTGCACAAGAAGTCTCCTGACCTGGACTTTGAGGCTGCCTCTGACTCTCCAGGTGCAGCATTAATGAGGTCGAACACATCACTCGAAATGGGAAGAAGTCCCCAAATGAGCAGGCTTCATAAAAGTCTACACTGTTATCAAATGACATGTATGGAAGAACCCAAAAGTTACATAAGATTGCAAAAAGATGCTGTAGTTTCCTCGCACCCCTGGGGAGTCCCTCTGAGTCACACTGACTCTGTTAATGTAGTGAAGGGAAAGTAAATTTTAGGGTTCAAATTCATTCACCTTCTGTCTAACGGAAGACTTTTCGCCAAATCCTTTCATTGTGAGAGATTAAAATGAATTTTCACATGTTCTGATTTTGAATGAGCTTTCCTCCTTTAGCAAAAAATAATAATAATTTTCTTTTAAATCTACCTGTGTCACATTCAGAGTGCTTTATCTTATTTTATATTTAATACAGGTAATGGAATAGCGTAATTAGAGGAAATATGGGAACAGTAAAAATACATCCAGGGGATATTTAATCCCTTTTCTTCTTAACAGTATTTCTCTCCCATTCTTTTTCTTTCCAAACCTTGACTTCCCAGTTATTCTTACCCACCCAAGTCTTATCCAGTCTCGATCAGAAAGAGCTTCTAACCCATAGGAAAAGGTTCAGGTCTATCCAAATCTAGAAGACTGCCTTTGAATTCTCCCACTTCTAAAGCAAGTCTGGATCTTACTGCTCTCAATAATGCCAACTATCATTATCCTAACAGCCTTAGAAGATGCCAGATGGGAGATTTTGTCCCTGAGGGCATTTCTGGTTGTCACAGTTTGGGGATTGCTGCTGCATCTAGTGGGTAGCGGCCAGGGATGCCGCTGAAGATCCTACAAAATATAGGACAACAAAGAATTGTGTCAGGTTAAGAAAACCTACCTTAGACTTTGCTTGTCTTGTTCAAGTTCCTTTCTTGGTACAGCTTGGTTCTCAGTAAATATGCGTTGCCAAGGCTGGCTGTACCACATCACGAAGTGTATCTTAGAGATCCATTAGCTTTGTTAGCCCATCAGTAATTCATTAGGATTTGCTTGAAAAGACACAGATAGTCTGTAATGTAATTTGAGATCAAATAACCATAAATCCATTGCAATATTTAGAAATCTGCTTTTTCTTCTTCAACTGATATGCATAGGTATAAAATTAATTCCCAACTAAAGTAATCACTAACTCAGTTATGTCTTGTGTGGCTGTTGCTTTTCTTGGTACTTTAATATATAGGAGAGAACCAGACTCTCATGGAATGTAAATGGTGGACGAATCAATTTAAACACACTTTACTCTGTGTCTTTCTCTGTCTGCTAAAGAAAGGTAACTCAGGATCATCACTAACTCATCAATTCATTAATTTGGCAACATTTTTGGAGGGTTTAGTGTATGCCAGGTTAATTTTTTAAATTCTGTAGTTACAGCCATGAACAAAAAGACAGTCTGGACTCATGTGTTTACACCCAGCATATGGGTGTGAAATTTTTTTAATATACTTTTCAGGTAACAGATGCTACAAAAATATGTAAACAGGATTAAGAAAGTGGGGGGTATTATTTTGGGTAGAGTGGTCACAGAATTTTCTTTGGGCAGAGACATAAAAATGAAATAAGGAAGCAAGTTTTAGGGATGTCTGGAGTATTCCAGAGAGGTAACAGCAAGTGCAAAGGCTTTGGAAGTGGTAGGCAGGTTTTCAGAAGGGCATGGAGACATTGTACAGAGAGTGAGGAAGAGAGTGATAACAGCAAGCTCCGGGGAGGTAAGGACCAGATCAGCTGGAGATGAAAAAACTTGAGCTCTGTGTTTTATTCTGAAGAAGATGGGAAGCTGTTAGGATTATGAGCAGAGGGCCCCATGACTTAATTTAGTCTTGAAAGATTTGCTCTGATTCTGTGTGGAGAGGAGACCATCACAATGATGGAAGCCAGGAGAGCATTTTGGGGCCAACAACAATAATCTAGTTTGTTATGTAATCTTTACTACAGATAAGTAGTTAGAGGTGATGAGATTTGGAATTTATTTTAAAAGCATAGCTGAAAGGATCTGCTTATGGATTGATCACTAGTGGTGAGGAAAAGAGAAGTGTCAAGAGAACTCCAAGAATGTTGAGCTAAGCCTTTGGAAAAACAGAGTCGTTATTTACAGCGATGAGGCTGCTTGGACAAGTTGCAGGTTTGGGACGGTCGCCTAAGAGCTCAGTTTTAAACATATTAAAATTGAATGTCTGTTAAAAATACAAGTGGAGACATGAAGAGGGCAGCTGGTATGAGTCTGCCTATCAGGAGATTCGGTCCAGGCTAGAAGTAACTTTTGGAAAAGTCAGTGTATGGATAGTTTTAAAATTATGAGGCTGGGTAAAAAATCCTGGCTTTGGGGTGAGACTAAAGAGAAAAGAGATTCAAGGACTAAGCCCTGAGATTTTAGGAGTTAGGATAAAAATCAAAAAAGATACCAAAAAAAAGTGGTGGGTGAGGAAGAAAGTGAACCTAAGAGCACTGTGGTCTAGAAGATCCTCTCCCACTTGGGAAGAATGACCAGGCAGCCCAAGGGATCCACTGAGGCCCATTGTGTTGAACTTAAGGTGAGACTGGTTTAAAATGTTGGAGATAAACTCCCACCACATTTAGGCATAGAGAGGTGGAAGGTTGGATACAACCATGATCACAGTTTTTCAGAAAAGTATTATTAAGAGTGGGAGTTCAAGGACTAAGGAGATGAAAGTATATAAAAGGGAGTGATTTTGAAGATGAACTATGGTCTCTATGACTTGTAAGAAAAGAAGGTAGGTCCTGGAAGGCCGGTAAAATGAAGGACAAAAAATTATTGAACTATTCATATCACCCATTCAGGGACTTAATATGATAATGTAGCTCAAACTATATTATTGATGATCATTAGTGGATTCTGTACCTGTATGGTAACACTAGTCACTGAAGAGAGATAAATGAACAGAACACTGAAAAATAATACTGCAGTCTAATAATTACATTTGAAATGTCTCATATTTATATAATACTCTCATGTTTTTCAAATAACTTTCAAAGATACTCTTGTTTTATCCTAATGTATCATGGCCAGAGAAGACAGTTTTATCAAAGTTTCAGAAGAGTCTTAGATGTCTTGAAGAATCAAGTTACTATAAGCCTGTTTCCTAGATTATAAGGTGTTTCAAATATCTATCTATTGAAATAAATTGTTAATACTGTATGTTTACTTGAGCAGGGTTTCTCATATAATTATGCAATTATATAATTATATATTGACATAATTTGTTATTGAATGTTTCCTGTCAGAATTAATAAATTGGTTTTCAAAGGAGACCCTGAAACAAATAGTTCATGTCATCACAGAAATGTATGCTACTTGTTAAATTCAAAGAATGGTAGGTGACAGTGTGACATTTGACATGTCTATAACCATTCAATGGATCTAGAAAGTGTTGAGCTTGAATATTGTCAGATACACCTTCGTCTTGACTCAAGCTTTGTCAGATGTCCGTATGTAGTTCTAACGATTGGGCAAACTCTGCAGCATCTTTTAGTTACCTTCAAGGAACTGTGTGAGAGAGCTTCTCCAGCCTTATCCTCTACATTTCCCAACTTTAGGTCTTTGCACACTCTGTTTCGTTCACCTGAAATAATCATTCCTTCCTTTTTAAAAATAAACCCTACCTGCCCTCACAGAAGACTCAGTGTGTCAAGGTCAGGTTAGTTTTCCTAATTCCCCTCAAGTAGAATGAACTTCATGGACCACTTTGTGTCACTCCTTGGTTTCCTTAGCTCTTTCTGTGTTGTTTTCTTGCTATCTGGGCACATTTGTTATCTAAACAAGCTTGTTGACAACAAGGGCTTCTATGTAGTTCCAAAGGCTCCTAGAATGAATCTATGCAGATAAAAATGCTTTTAGGAAAAGTTGAATTAATCATGTTAGGTGCGCCTGGAGGGAATGGGGGAGCTAAGAATGATGAAGACTCAGGGGTATCTTCTAGATGAGGTGACTGGATAGGCCTGTTCCCACTCCCCAGGAATTCCAAGCGACTTCAAAGTCCTTATGCAGCAAGTAGATTTGGAGACTTAGGTTTCCCCGTTGCAGCACCACTCTGGTGTGGCTTCAGGCCAGAAGGATTCTCTATTTCAGACTCTCAACCAGGGAGGGTTCTAGAAAATGTTAGGTTTCCTGACGAGTCAGGAATGCTGTAACTCAGAAAGATGTAGTATATTTGAGTGAAATCCTTGTTGTCTTCTAACTGAATTTAATTTGGTCATCTGTAATTGGATTACTTTTTGTCATTGTGTTGTTATAAATTTGGCATGCCTTACCTACTGAATTTAAGCAGGTGCTTTCCTTGTCCCATCTTTCACATCAGCGTCCTAGAACCTCTTTGTCCCATAGTTCTCCCTGTGGCTCTACCTCGTCTCCATCCCTGTCTCCACCACTAAAACACATATGCACAGATACAACCAGCCTCCCCTAAGAAAAGTGGCCTTCAGGAACCTCCTCCTCCTCTTTGAAGCATCTGAGGTCCTCAAGGTGCTAAAGATATTACTGGATGTCTTCTACTCTTCACCATTCCCAGTGTTCTTATCTGCTATCCAAATTTAATTTCATTTTGGTAGAACCTTGAGCTCTGCTCTCCACTGCAGTAGCTTGCTGGCCAATAAGTGACCCCACACTCTGTGATGGATAGTAACATGTTAATAAAACTAAAAAGGCTAGTCACCCTTTCTTATTCTTTCTCATATTGACCATGTTTATTCATTTTTGCTCTGGTTAGCAAATGTAATTCCTCCAAAACTTTCATCTAGGTCAAAAGAGTAAATCAGGGCCTTGTACAGTGCCTGGCATATCGTGGACCATCTTCCTAAATTCCTTATTGAATGAATGAATGAATGGACTCAAATAGTGACAACATGTCTTCTGAGTGGGATAGAATAAAAGCCAGATGTACAGAAGAAGAACAGGCTATACAGTGTTTCCAGTAGCGTGGTGACCTTTCAGCTGGGCCTATCTCCAGTCTTTGAGAAGACAGAATAATTTCCCCACTTAGTTGCCGCTCACACTTATTTTTTGTCCTGTTTGATTGTTATTGCTACCAATGGGGGCTTTATCTTTATGACATATTTTTTTAAGGTTTAATTGGATGAACAGCTCCTTGCTTTGGTTGAGATGCAGCAGGGAAGACATCTACTCACTCCTCCCTTCCCTACCAGCTCTGTTCGCTTTTCTCCATCTCCTATCTAGTTCTTTTCACCATCATCCCTACAGAGAACAGGTAGCTCCATATTTGGGGAAGACAAAGAAAAGAAGTCCAGGCGTACAGTAGCTTCCTAATCTTTCTTTTGTGGCAGATTCAGTTTGAAACTTGGGAGAAAAGGAATCTTTAGAGCACATTTTTTCTGCAATATCTCCCAGTTGTTGTTGTTTTTTTCTCACAGATTAACAGACATAATTTAGCTTAATAAAAGGCTTCAAAAATTCATTTTCTCCTCTTAGCAATTAGAAAAAAATTATTATTTAGTTCTTTAGGTCCCTATTAAATTTGCCATGATATCTGTGAAATTGTGACAGTTACTTTCTTGACATAAATGATAATGAGTCAAAACAAAGCAATCATGGGTGATGGCAGACTCAGGCTCTAGATGATCTCATACTTCCCTCTCTCTTTTTAAGACTGCAGATATGAAGAGAAAATGGGGGAAGCCAGACAAAGACAGTCAAGTTCTTTGTGCAAAAATTAGACTTTTGCATCAATGGAAACCAAGCCTTCCCAAATTTTAAAAGGTGTACACCTGCAAATGCTTCTGTTCATCTTGTCTGCCAAGAGCTAACAATTTCAGTCATGTTCTGAATGTCCAACCTTTCGATCTTGCCTGAAACAGATGCTACTTCCATGCCAGTTATGACCACCTGTTATTGCCATTTGTCGTGTTGAATCACATATATGTAATGCCATTCTGCCACCTTTTTTCCCACTCATCATTTCATCTGAGCATGTAGTGTGCTATTACTCTGCTACTGTATACACTTGGTATACATTTCTGTTCTTCCTTGCAAGATTGTGAATGCTTCGGCCACTCCAATCGATGCAGTTATATCGATCTGCTAAATACAGTCATTTGCGTGAGCTGTAAGCACAACACTAGAGGGCAGCACTGTGAGTTATGCAGGCTGGGCTACTTCAGAAATGCTTCTGCACAGCTGGACGATGAGAATGTATGCATAGGTCAGTTCCATTATAATTTCAGCTATTGTTCTCTGCCTCTTGAGCTATGGGGAGCTGTTTAGTGTGGAAAGATGTGATTTGCACTCGGCTGAGCCAGAATGAACTTTCTCAATGGAGAAAACATCCTTATGGTAGATTTAAAATGCACTTGTGCTGGTGGGAATCATAGTGGGAGGTATATTTTGAATCCTTATATTATTGTTGCATTCAAGACGATGACTGGAAAAATCATGTTTAGGAAATGAAAAGTTTTCCTACTATTTTTCTTCCTTTTTTTTCATTGGTTGTTTTATTTGCATGAAATCTCAAAGTCTGATCATTTTAACCTGATCTTAAAACCTCAAGCTGTACATTCAGCTTTCAAAATGAAAACTTGTTATGTGAGATTTTTTATATAACTGAAATTAGAATGCAAACTCATATATAATTGGTAATCAACAAATATTGATTGGTTTAAAATATTGACATTTGTAATTGAAAGCCATTAGCAATTGGTAATGTCGAAATTTGCCTGACCTTTCCATACATTGGAATAAATGAAATTCCATTTATTGAATTTTTGTTACCCCCAAAATAGCAGCAATTTCTCAAAACTACGCTAGGAAATTCTCTTAACTTCCAAGATGCACAGAACTTGGAAAACTGGTGGCCCGGGGATCTCTGGAAGACTATCCCTAGTCTCTAAGACCACTGCTCATTCAATTAGAGAAAACCAGGCATCCTTTCTATCCAGAAAGGCTTCTTCTATCTTTTTCACATGGGACCCAGCTTCAAGAAAGGGGGCTGATGGAAAAATAGAAAACAATAAATGGAATTTCTCTTTATAATTTAATTTGAAGAAATGCATATATATATACAGCATGGTGAACAGTTCACATTCTGTTACCACACCAGTAGGTAACTCTGTAGGAAACCATTTTTTTAAGCAACAAATTTTAAAGGTAGAATTTTCACAGAGACTAATTTAAATAGAATATATAGGCTGAAAAATGACAGGTGATCTCCCATCAAAAATGGAATCCAATCAATCTACAATTTTGAGATCATTGTTCTCTGATTGGATTGTCAAGGTTTTATAGATACTTGGCAAATGTCTCATAAAATAACTGTACAAGTTGTTTTGAATTCAATTGGGCCAAGTGTACATAATACCATTTATGTCTACAGAATGTTTTACTTTTCAAACACTTCCTTATTTATTATTTGTGAATTAGTGGAGATATCACTGGATGTGGAGGATGGAGACCTGGGTTCAAGTCCCAGCTAGTTATTTAATAGCTGTGCCTTAGGTAAGTTATTTGAACCTCCTGATGAAATTGGAATCATATGGGATGCACAGGCAATATTTTGTAAATTTTGAACTGACTGCAAATATTTTTTTTACTTAATCCTCACTAACAAAACCATAGGGTAAGTATTCAACTAATAATTTCCTCTGTTTTCTAGTTGAGAAAAGTAGGGCAAATTAACATAGATCATTCAGTTTTTGCAGTTTCCTAACTTCTCCCAACCACCCTTAAACAATTAGCAAAGTTTAGCATATAATGCTTTTTGGATGACTTCAGCAATTCTACTATGAGTTTAGGAGAAATTCAGTTGCCTTCATAACAATTTGTTACAATTACTTGAGGATATTAATGATAATAATAACCCAAATATCTAAATTCTGAATGTAGAGTTATATTTCACTGAATGTCATTTGTAAAAATATATTTAACTGTCATACTATAAACTTGGAAAAAAAAAGAAGTTAAAATAAAAAAGAACACAGGGATAAAACTTAATGATTTTTATAAAATAAGTATGCTTGAAACATTTTACAATATTAATTTCATATTATTTTAAATAAATCTAAGAAAAAAAATCTTCAAAGATTTTTCTCTTAGTATTTCCCAACCAGGTAGCTTAACAATTGTCCAATGTTTTACAGGGGGTCTTCTATTCTTATGAAGTTTGACATTTGCCAATCCCAAGTACAAATTCTGTACTTTTTTTTTTAGTTTCTAAGAAGTATAGTTTTGATGTAAATTCATGTTTGATTATCCACAGACAAGAAGACAGTCCATTCAGATTTTGATTTTATATAACATAAACTACTGATGAAATGTGGAAAACTCAATATACATCTTTGTATATTTCTATTTAAAAGTCAAGAGCAGTTGTTTTCTCCATTTCTGGAAAGTTTATTAATTAAAATTATAAATCTTTGAGGGATTTATTTTATTGTGGCAAACATCTTTCTGTTCAGTATTTTATACTCTTCAAACCAGCTAAAGTCATTAGTAGCACAACCATGAATATTTTTAGGTATCATTAAAATTAGCTACCATATCTTCCTCTGCCATACCAGTATGTCCTAAATTGTTATCCTTTTCCTAAGAGGTAAAAGTGTATTCAAAGAATGAACTCAAACATTTAGCTAACTAGTATAGGCTAATGTCATCTTTGATCTTGACTTTGGAGCTGCCTATAAAGAGGCTAAGGCTGGAGTTTGCTTTCTCAGAGCTACTAGAGAGTCTTTGTCTCCATTGCAAAGGTCTCCCCTATGGGGCAACAGAAGCTATCCACTATTTTCCACATTTAAGCTCCCCAAAGGACTTGAAGCAGGACTGAGAATTAACTTTGGATAAATGACTAGTACCTGAGTTAATTTGAATACCATTTTCTAAAGGAAGCACTAATGAACTGAATAGATATTAAGTCAACTCCCTTTTATGGAATTGGGCACTCAGAAAATTTGAACTTTATTTAAGTCTTCCCTAAGATTAAAAAAAAAGACACTTTACTGATATTTTAACAATTGGCAATCAAGTTCACCACACTAACTATGGAAACAGCTAAATTTCTGACAAAATATGGGCTCTGTTTTGAAACAGATGTCTTCAACTACTTGCATCATTTTATATTACGACAAATATAAAATGCAGGCTATTCTGTGTTGCCTCAGTGATTGCTGCTTTGTGATTACTGGTGAATTTACCATTTTCATACAAATTCTAAGCATAGCCATGTCTCCAAAGATGCATGTAATTATCCTGTATGATGCAGCAATTACATGAAGAGTACATCCTTGCATGCTTCTGTTTCATAGAAACTCAATCATTAAGCAGGAAGCTGGAGGATGAGGAACTCAGGACCTTGGGTAATCACTGCTAATAATCCCTGATAACAAGCTTGACATTGGAATAAAACACAAAGCTCACTACTTGCTACTAAACATGTCTCAAATTATGATGTATATTTTTTTATTCCCCTTGAAGCCCAAGATCGGGTCATCAGAGGTTCCTTCTATAAACAAAGCAAGCAGACATTTCAAATACCTACAAATACCTAAAAAGTATAACTTTTTAATCAAAATTCCTAAAGTATTTCTTGTTTTTAATCAAACAGTCCTATTATTCCTACTTGCATAAAATAAAATATAACTCTCCAACACCATCCTTATCATTCCAACATTTGCCATTGACCACAGTCTCATAAATAATATTTTTAAACTAAATTATCTGTGTGTAAAGTGCAGTAGAGATCACCTCTCTCCTCATCTCTTATTTTCATGACTGCTTGAATAACATCACACTGACTACTTTTCTTATGACAACACTGAGATGCACTGTGGTTTAGATATTCCAGACACAGGTTTTTTTTTAATTGGATTACTCATTTTTTGCATCTAAAACTTTGTCTTAACTAAACATTATGGGCTAAGTGATTAAAGTAGTATGTGAATTCATGTTGGCCAGATCTAAGCACTTTTCCGTGCTTAGAAAATATTAGTGATTCACTGTCAACTTCCACATGTTTCTTAGTAAGAAACACAATGGCAGTTTTGGCATAGGGACATACCTATAGTATACATACGTACAAACTTTTTAAAAGTCATTTTAAAAACTTACTATAAAAATACTTTTAAACCATCCTCATATACACACGCATATGCCAATTTAAAATTAAACTTTAGTTATTAAGAACAAAGTCAGTCAGGAAGGACTGCTTTAGAGTATAATTAGTTTTATTTTTACCTATATGTGTCAATGTTGTCTTAACATTTGTACATACAAATGTTGAACTCAAAAATGGACTTACCATAAATAAATCATTTTTTGATATTTTAGGAATTACCTACTTAGCCTCCATGAAAAAACAGCCAAATCTCTAAACTTCTATAACTTTAAATTCTGACTTTCCACCTCTGACCTAAAAATGATAGGTTTGATGATATTGAGCTGAAGTTCTTAGGATTTCTTTGGTTGACTGGTTGTTTGATTTTGTCTGTTTTTCAACAAGGAAACCTCTTAGTGGGACTGTTTTAAGATAAAACAAACTGAACAACAGAGAAGCATAATAACTTGCCCAATATTATCGTGTGGGGTGACAAAGAAACTTTAACCCACAAGTTTCAAAAGCTACAAAGTTACCTTTTAAACTAATGAAAACATAAGGAATTTCCATTTGTGGTTCAGCCTTTAAGCAAAATAGAATTTCAGAAATAAAATGTCCTATACCAAAATATGTGAGGAATCAAGAAAATACTCCATTTACATTTTATTGCAAGAAATTGTATTGTCTTGCCAATAGAAATCATAATGAAAAACAGGTGTCTCAAACTGTATCCATGTTGACATTTATTTAAGAGTACAAAAAATCTTTTTCTTTCATGATTGTTAATATAGGTTTCATAAATCATAAAAGCTGTATCAACATGTTTACAGATACACAACCTAAAGGCTCATCACACAACAGTATATTATATAGTGTGTGTGTGTGTATATGTGTGTGTGTGTGTATATATATATATATATATATATAAAGATGCTCTCTCATATCATAAAGTAAAATGGCCCTTGAGTGAGCAAAGTGCATTCATATTTTACTTTAAAAATGTTCAGCAGTTCTCAAATATCCACTGTAACAGATAAGCCTATTTGAATAATTTAAAACAGATTTTGCACTGATGGCATATTGATTTATCCTTGATATACAAACTTCTTATGTTGTTCATTAAACCATCTAAAAATGCCCTAACAAATGGAATCTCCATTATGGTCTGTTAGCAGTGAAAAGCATGATGTCTTATTTCCTTGGACGTTTTCAGTTGATTTCCTCCCATATCATAAAAACGATACTATGGAAGGCTGAGCAAATAAATAAATGGACCTGAAATATTTGCCAAAGCATTTCATTAGTGGGCATCTTTCGTTAAGTAAGCGATGCATTAAGTAAGTGACGCTCCTGTGTTGATAACCTATAAACCATGCAGCCTTGTCTCCAGCCTGTGTATTGTCTTGTTTCTACAGAGTGTTATTGTGACCCTTTGGGCTCAGTCCATGGTCGTTGTAATGGCTCTGGATTTTGTGAGTGTAAGACTGGAACAACAGGGCCTAAGTGTAATAAGTGTCTGCCGGGAAATTCCTGGCACTACGGCTGTCAACGTAAGTACATCTGGGAGCTGCCCTCTGCCTGCTGCAGCATGGCTAATTCTGCTTGTTTAGGCTGGTGTGTGCAGCTTCTCAGAGCAGAAAAAGACCCAAACCACTGACAAGCTTTAAAAGCTGCTTAATGCCCGAGCCTGTGTCTAGGAGAGCAAGCAATCCGTCATCTGTCCAGCTGGCTTCTTTGAAGCCCATCTTCAGACCCTCTGATGGCTGAAGCAACTTACCCTGAAATATTGTACGCAGATCCATGTACCTGGCCAGACCATAAATAAGTGGCACAATAGGAACCCAGCTTGGAGATCCTCACCGCAAAATGAAGGGTGATGTGTATGTGGTTAATATATTTCTTGAACTGAAAGTTACCCTGAAGCTGCAGAGTTCATAAATTAAATGATATCTCCATAACTTATGACCATCCTTGCTCATACCTACCCCTGAATCTTAACCAAAAACCTTAAGATCATAAATCTGAGGGATATTTAAATGCCAGGGTAAAATAAATGACAAAAATCAATATTGATTTGAAGCCTCTGAGGTTTGGTGCCATGCAGGGAACCTTAGATGGATGCCATTTGGTTCAGTTTCATGTCTCGGAGGATTCTTAGACCTTCTTAAAAGCTTGTCACTGCAGGTGTATTCAGAGAACAGAAATTTAAAAATCTGAGCAGATACTTCCTTGTGTCACTCATAACCTTTTCTGCTTTTTAATTCCACACTAACTTTCCATTCTAGGGATGCACAGTCAGCTTACTAATATTTAAAGTGCCACAAGGCAAGTCCTCTGAGCAGGGAAGCCCAATATGGAATTTTAAATGTTTTGTGATCCACACTTCCAAAGTCAAAATAACTACAGGTTGATTTTGACCACTTATTTTATTTAACTTAAAGCATCGAGAACATTATTTCAACTTATAATTGTCATATAAATTATGAAGGGTGTATTTTACATTCCTTAGACTGTCTTTGAAATCAGATGTGTGTTTTATACTTAACAAAATCTCAATTAGAACTAGCCACGTTGCAAGGTGTGGTAGACACGCGTCTGCTACATTGGGCAGCGTGCTCAAGCTTTGCTTAGCTTTCACTAGGAGATAATGGTAGCAGCAGGAATTATCTAAAAACAGTTTCTGTGAGGGCTACAGAAATATTTTACCTGATACTTGTGGAACGTATGGTTATCTGCAAGCTACCCTTCTATATAATATAAAGCCAAAGTGAAATGTGCTTCTTTACTGGTGGCATGGGCGGCAACACACTATGCCAATAGGTTGAGAAATCTGGCACTAAACAGGCCAAGGTTAGAATGGGGCCCAGGACCTAGAGGGGGAACATCTCCAGCCAGGCTGGAGAGGAGCTTTAAAAAGGAAATAAGGAGAAGTGAGGTAGCACAGCCACAGGAAACTCCAGAGAAGGCCATGGATTAAGAGTCCCGCAGACCCAAGTTCCTGAAAGCTCCCTAGGAGGTCTGGAAGAGCTGATAGATCCCAGGAGCCATGTGAGAGTCCAGGACTCAGCAGATAGTCACCAGTCCTGGAACATCTAGATGCTGAGACCCAGAGAAGGACAGCAGGGAGGAGGAAAAACAGACAAGGGAAGGCCTGAAACCCCCAGACGTAAGGGATAAAGTATCAGGAGACTCTGTAATGAAAACACACTTCTCAGCTGGCTCAGGCAGACTTCCTGATGCAGTGGGAGCTGATGGCTGGGTTCCTGGATCATCATCAGGGAAAAACATGGGGAAGGAAAATAAATGGATTTAGCCTCAGGGAAAGATAAGCCAAAAAGGATCTACCTTGGCTTTTCTGTATTAATATTGGAGTATTATAAAAAGAAGTCACCAAAGAGTCCTTTCTGGAATTGGAGGGGCGATAAGCGTGGTCCTACCACGGAAGGCCTGTGTGAGGTCCAGAACGCTGGGTGCCCGAGTTCAGCACCTGGCAAACTGGCATGTAGTCAGGGAGATGGTGGCAGTAAGTGGTTTACCCTCCTGAGTGTTTGCTGAGTGCCTGCCATGAACTTGGCACTGTGCGGGTGGTAGAGGCTCCAAGATGGAGAGAGAGACCTGCTGTGAGCATGGTGTCCACTCTCTGAAGGGAAAGGCTGGCATGCAACCAACAGTGATGATAGAAGGTGATCAGAAATAAGGGTAAGCTAGATTTCAATGAAGCCCAGCAGGGAGCTAAGACTGCCAGGAGGCAATGTTTAGTTGAGTGCTAAAAGACTAGAAGATCTCCAAGATGGGACTTTTAAGGCAAAGTTAACACACTGTTTTCCAGAAATATCAACTAGTTTTGATATGACTGGGGAGTAAGAGATGTGTGTATACGTCCAAGGAAGGGAGAGAAAGAAGGAAGATGTTGAAAAAATAAGCAGAGACCAGATCACGTGGAGCCGACATATGGAAGACATACGGGACCCAACAGTTTCCAGCAGAAGAATGAAAAGATCAGATTTCGAATTAGAAAAATGACTGCGTTCGCTCTGTGAAGGAAGGACAGGAACAGAACGAAACTGGATTTGCTGCATAAATTGAACTTTTCACATACCCCTTTGTACACACAGGAGTTCTATCTCACCATGAAATCTTCTTTCCTCCCTCAGACCTTCCTTCACGGGACTGACATTCTATGCAAAACAAAAATTCTTCTGTGAGTAAACAAATAGCTCCTGCACCAAGATCTGTAAGTGCCTTCCCCTGGAATTTCTTCATGGTCCCCCAAGATCCAGCAACTAATGGGGTAACACCCTGTTAGAAGGTGCCTCTGGCATTGACTTTCATATTATAGCAGGTCTCTATTCTGTTAGCTGGAGCATATAAGTTAATTACTTTTCATATGCCCCTGAGTCTGACCACCCATGAATGCACGCAAAAATACCCCGTCAACCTTTTTCTTCCTTTTACTGTCCTTGACCCTACAATTCTTTTCCCCAAATATTAAACACCCTTGGGTTAACTGTCACATTATCAGGCAGGAATATTAACAAGGCAGCCAGAAACTCGCACCAGCAAGAAATACAGTGTTACAAGACAGCTGACTGTGGCACTGGCAACAGTGATCTGGGGGAAGTGGCTCTGCCCGGGAGAGGATGTAGTAGATACCAAAACAGATCCTAGGAATCCTGACTCAGGACTCCAGTCCCCCAGAACACTAGTTAGAGCAAATGTGGAGATGACCAGAAACTCATACAAGCAAGAAATCGAGTGGTACAAAAAGGGCTGACTGTGGCATTGGCAACAATGATCTGGGGACCAGGCTCTGCCAGGGAGAGGCTGTAGTAAGTACCAAAACAGATCCTAGGAATCCTGACTCAGGACTCCAGTCCCCAAGAGCACTGATACGAGCAAATGTGGAAATGCACCAGAAACTCATACCAGCAAGACATACAATGGTACAATAGGACTCACTGTGGATTTGGCAACAGTGATCTTGGAATAGTCTCTGCCAGCGAGAGGCTATAGTAGGTATCAAAACGGATCCTAGGAATCCTGACTCAGGACTCTAGTCCCCAAAAGCACTGATAAGAACACATGTCAAAATGCACCAGAAGCTCATACTGGCAAGAAATAGAGTGGTACAATAGGGTGACTATGGCATCGGCAACAACTCTCTAAGACTAGCTTTTCATCAACAATGGAGGTAATCCTGGCACCTAATACATCTAGTAATTGTGAAGATTCCAGGAAAGTAATGAATGTGGAACATTGAAAGCACTCAGTATCACCTATTCCAAGCACTTGTTGATGTGTAAAGAACTAGGCAGGAATTCATGTTCAAAGCTTACTGTACAATATTAGTGTAGAACATGCAGCAAGATTGGCTGAGTGTCAAACTGTTGACTAGGGACTTCTAAAAAGTCCTTGATTAGATTGTTTCAAGATACTAAATCAGAGTTGACCCCAAAAAGCAATTGTGTGACTTCAGCTGGTGTAATGAAGTCCAGGCTCATCAGTAAACTTTCTTCCTGAGGGGCCACCAGTTATATGCCCCGTAAATGTAAGCTTGTCTCTCTGACATCAAAGGTGGAACACTTGAAAACTCAGAATAAATGGTCTTTAGATAGCAGGAACTCAAAACCCAGGTAGAAAACAAAAATGAAGAGATTTCGAGAAGGTGTCAAAAGTAGTGTTGACGTTACCATTTGATAAATGATACATTGAGGAGAAAGATTTTTTTAAAGATTTATTTATGCATACAAAAACTGGGGTATAGACTAGAGGTGTGAGTGGTGAGAGGATTCCCCAGAGACAGAACGGGGAGCAAAACAGATCAACTGAAGTACGCTGCTAAGGGGTTGCAGAGGGTGAGGCAGGAGAGGTCTGCTGCACCATGTGGGAAGCTCCCTGGCTAGGAGTTGAACTCGTGCTGCAGTGGCTGCGGATAGCTGCATAGGCTGAGACTTAATCCATTGTGCCACTAGGGAGGTGCGAAAGAGATTTTTTTTAATGTGTTCTTAGAAATCAGAGAAAAGGCGTGAGCTACATACCAGAGACTATAACTAAACTTTCTAGAGAGAAAACCACACTCTATGCTTGTGTCACATAAAACATGTTTGTGAAGTAATGAAGCATGTGTTCCAACACCAAGAAGACTGGAGGTAGGGAAGGTTTGTGATTTTTGTTTTGGAAAAGGGAATGGAACCAGGGAGGCTGATGGTGTATATTGTCATTATGGAGATGTATAAGATACAATGTTTGTTAAAACCACAACCGTGGCCAATTTATATGAATACTGACAGTGCTTTTTGAAGAATTAATGGTTGCATTATTTAGATTAAGGTCAAAACCTTTGGCGACATAATTAAATATGGTTTTGGAAAATAAGAGTATGTAAGAAATTGAGAACTAAGCAGCTTCAGTTGCTGGACCGCGGCCTGCAATGTCAGAATATTGCTTCTTGAAAGAGGTTAGTACATGTGTTATCAAGAATGGGGGAGACCTGTGTTGAGCAGGTGGCTCAACAGCTGAATCGAGATTTTTATTAAATTTTAGTGTAATATAATGATAATACCCTCATAAAACTATAAAAGCAGACATTGCAGCAAATCATGGACTTAAAAAAGACAACAGTTGTTCTCAGGAGAAGAATAAGAGAAAGTTTGTGGAGCAGAATTTCATGGCTTAGATAGATCCCTTCCCAGAGAATGCCAAATCACTATATTCATTTTTTGCTGCTGCTGTAGGATACTACCACCAGTTACTACTAACCAAGTGGTTCAAAATAACACAAACTCAGCGTCTTATAGCTCCGTCGTCATAAGGTCAGCGAGGACCTCGCTGAATAAGAGCAAGGGGTTGGCAGACTGTTCTACTAACTGTTCCCTTTTGGAGGCTCTGTGGAAGAACCTGTTTCCTTCCCTTTTCTGGCTTCTGGAGGTCACCTGCTTTGCACTGTTTATGCGCTCCTCCCTCCACCTTGAAGACCAAGAACTTTCTATCTTTCTGTGCTTTCTTCCATCATCACATCTTTCTTTGACCACAGTCAGTAAAGACAGGGCCTGTGTGATTAAATCAGGCACGCATAGCTAATCCAGGAAAATCTTTCCTTCCTTAAGGACCTTTAATCACATCTGTTGTCCTTTAGTCTCTATAAGGGAACAGGTCAAAGTGTAAGGTGAA
This sequence comes from Scalopus aquaticus, assembly GCA_004024925.1. Taxonomy (NCBI): domain Eukaryota; kingdom Metazoa; phylum Chordata; class Mammalia; order Eulipotyphla; family Talpidae; genus Scalopus; species Scalopus aquaticus. The sequence goes on from PVIJ01001689.1 coordinate 161,863, forward strand.
GACCGCTTTGGGGAGGTATTTTATATTGCTTACCATAATAATTATCAAGACTGTCAACTTTTAATGCCAGGGATAAATAGAAAAGTATCATGACATGGAGTATAACTCATACTTTAAAGACACAAGAGGATAAAATTTATTTGAAAGAAATATGTAATAGCATTAGAAAAGAGAGGTGCTTGTTAGGAAAGTATAGACTTGCATTGTGAATTAGGAGTTAGAGACAGTAAGAAATTTTTCAGTCAAGACCAAAGATCTTGTAGAAAAGGCATTATGAGAGTATATCATAGATCATACAACTACTCAGAAGATAAAGATATTGCTCCAAATCACATTAGAAAATCTAAGTGCTTCCAAAATGGGGAAATTCAGATATCAAGATATCTGCTGAAAAAAAATATGTTCTGCTAACTATTGACTTGCACTGATGAGAATTTTTTCATTGAAGAGAATGGAAGAAGCTGTCCAGGAGCTATTCATTAATAATATGTAATTCATACCACTCATTAATAGTATGCAGATAGCAGTGTTATAAGGGAGAACAATTGCTCTCAAAAATCTTAAGAAAATTTAAAAATAATCTTGGAAGAAAATAAGTAAGATCTTAGACCCTCTTTAAAACACACAAACACAAAATTTTGTCTTTTTTTTTTAAGTAAATCACACCTTATTTCCAATATACTCTACTTCCTGGAGAAAATAGATGACTTTTAAAATATTCAACATGGCTATGCAAGGTCTTTTCATAAATACAGGGTTTCGATGAGTACATTTAGTGCCTACTGTGTACTAGATACAACTTAAGGCTAAAAATCAACTTACAAAAGCACCATATAGTGCAGAGCTGCATCAGCCATGAAGTCAAGAACAGGGCAGTGGAGATCTTAGCTTACATTCAAACTCAATTCTAGACAACAGTATGTTGTGAGTGGCAAAAATGTTGCCACATTACAGTCTGCAATAAAGACTAGAGGAGAATAGAGCCCCCCTAAGTGCAATGTCAGCCCACATCAGGAGTACAGTCCTTAGAAATTTTTGACACAGCCGTGAGGTAGAAGAACTCCATCTCTGATGAAGTGCTTTTCAGTGAGAGTTGAAGCCACTTGATAAGCATATGGCTTGACAACTGACTGATCTCAACCTGTGTTTGGAGGACCATTACAGAAAAAGCAGTCTTGTGGGGTCAGGAAGATAGAATGGGCACCAGCGGGTAAAAAGATGGAGGTAGCTTTCAGCTTAGCAATTTCCAACATATGTTTTGTCCATCTAAGAATATAATAGGATGTCTTGGGTAACAGATAAATCCCTCCGGTTTGGAAAAGTTAAGTAAGAAACTGAATCACAGGCTCATGTGAGTGATGCTTTCTGGAGCATTTTGACTTAACTGAAGTCCAATGTAAAGACCTCCAGAGTCACCCCAATTTTATGGCTCTGATTTTCAGATCAAGTCCATGGAGTAAGCAAAGTTTCAGTGAGATGCTCTGTTCAGTTTGTGTTAAGAAGAACAGCTGAGCTACTCACCTGTTCTCATAGTCCAATCTCTTTTTACCAACGGATAGACTCTCCTCCTTCCCACAAGTCATCAGTCCTCACTTCTGGTTTCCAAGAGTCAGAATTCAGGCTTATATATGATGACTCCTCACCCCCACTCCCTCCCCCACCCCGGCCCCTGCCCCCACCCCCAGAGATGAATAGGTCCCCATCATAGCTTTTCTGTTACTACAATTTCTTTGCTTTTATTCTTTTTTCTATTTGGCTTACTATTAACTTCCGCAAGCCCGACAACTTGTGATCGTTAAGAAGCTGCTTCCAATTGCTTATCTGAGATAAAGATTGTTTGCCCCTTGTCAACTACCCTGAGCCTAACTTGTAATTTTTCAATTGCTTCTAGTTGCAGTCTCCTGCTACTTGCTGTTTTACATTAAAACGTCCGTTTCATGTTTCACCAGCTGACCTCACATGTCGCAGCCGTTGACAGGCAGCGTGTCGCTTAAACGAGGATGTCTGTGATGCCTCGCGCATCTGCGGTCCCACGCGTAGGATTTCATCATCTGGTTCTTCCATCTCTATCGCTGCAAATGAATGGCATCATTGAATCCAAGTTTTTAATTTCCTAGCTAGCAACTTGAACACCAGTCTCATTTCCCTTACTGAACACCACATACATAGGGGTGATGAAAAATAAGTACTTGGAAGGGCACTTGATGTAACTGTTGTTCAGCTCCCAAGAGTGCAAAGAAAGTGCTCTTTAAACAGAATCAGTAGGGACTTCCCAGAGGTCATTTAGAAAGGAAAATATTAGGAAGACAGAAGATAGAAAGTGGCAATTTGTAGGCATACAAATATGCTGGGGAGTCCTCATGGGGGGAAAGGCTCATTTTGTCAGCTAGAAGAGTGAACCCCAGTTGCTCCCAATCGTGAAATTTCTCCTGATTCAGCAGGGTCACAACACACCACTCAGCCATGCGCTTTCAAGATCCCACTCCTGTTTGCCTTCCAGTCTTAACATAATTTTAATTTGGGATGGATAGAAAAAGCCCACCTGCCACTCACACATCAGGGTCCCAAGGCCACCCACGAACAGGGGTTCAGGACTTACACTTTAGATATGGAAAGTGCTTTAACTCTTCACACCACTGATGGCCCCATTTGGGGCAATCGTGAAAAGCAAAGGCTGAGGGAGCATCTTGAAAAAAGCAAGTTGTTCAGATTGACCTTCCTAGGAGGTCACATCTTAAACATTGTCCAAAACCTGAAGCTGGAAAAATCACCCAGTCTTGGCAGTAAACAGACACAGAGAGTAGACTGATCGACAGCAATTCCAGGCGACCTCCTGACATTCTGAGATTCGCTACTTGGTCATTCAATGCTCAGCACAGAGAGGAATCTCGGCTCTGACCAAGATGGGTGTCTCTCCATATTTAGCTGTCAATCCATTCTATTTCTCCCCTTTATTTAAAAGTAATATTGAAACATTACAAATGTGCAAGTGTGCCCAAATTCTACTATTTAACACCATACAGCCATCCAAGTTAAACAGTGAAAGGTGTGTCAAATGCCAGTTCATGGAGAAATGCAGGTGCATCTTTATTTATTAGTATCCCAGGATAAAGCAACCTCCTGGCCCCACCTGAGAGGGGGACGATAAGGAGGCCAAGGGCAAGTGCAATCCATGAAGTTCTTTCCCTGCTTTAGACAGTACATGAGTGGGCTTTTCCCTTGAGCTATTCTTTACAAACGTGTGCGTGTGTGTGTGAGAGAGAGAGAGAGAGAGAGGAGGGAGAAGAGAGAGACAGAAACAGAGAATCTCAAAATCTTATAAAACTGAATATATAAAGATAATGTCTAAGTATGAAAATCAACCCAATTGAAAAAGGGCCACTGTACCTGAAACTTGTAAAACATTTTTTATTCAAATGAAGGGCCAGTCCTCAGCCACCACCAAAACAATTCTAGGGTAGACGAACCATAGAAAGACCAGGGTGGAAGGTTTTCTGGTAAATCCTGAGCGTCGATACGGTGAAGCCAAGGGTCTTGATTGAGGAGGTGACCATCACCCCCCCCACCCCCCACACCCAGCAGTGTCTGCTTGCCCACCAACCGTCTCTGTGCAGCTCCAGCTGGGACATCATAGAGAGGGCTTAGAACATCCAAGGCGACTTCTTGGTCTGAAATTCTGTGACAATGAAATCTCGCAAGTGATCTGACCTGATTGCATGTGGACCAATTTCTGAGGAGTTATCATTGCTCAAAATGATAAGTATTATTTGTGGTGCTCTATCTTTCCATCAGGCCATATCTGTATTATATCATTCCACAAGACAGGTAAAATTATTTTTCTCATTTTTTATATCAATGACAAAACTGAGATTGAAACAGGGTAATTCTCCCAACTCAAACAGCTTATAAGTGGCAAAATTGTTATCAGTGAATATTTATTGTTAATTAAGTTTGCTACAGCATTTTATAGGATTTCATCATTCCTGCTTTGCAGATAGAGACAACAGCTTTGCTGAATTATTAGAGATCAGCACACTTTTTTGGTAAAGGGCCAGATAGTAATTATTTTAGACTTTGTGGTCTGTATAGTTTCTGCTTCACTAGTTAACTGCTCTGGTAGCCATAGGTTACATAAATGAATGACTGTATCTGTGTTCCAATAACATTTTAGTTATGGACAACGGAATTTGAATTTCATTATGTTTGCACGTGCCATGAAATATTGTTCTTTTGTTGATTTTGCTTCAAAATGTAAAAACCATTCAGAGTTCATAGGTCATGTTAAAGAGGAGGTGGGTTGCATTTAGCCCGCATACCATAGTTTGACACCAGACTCACACAGCAGGTAGAAATGAGGAAAGCGGGGCTTCCCTAGTGGCCGAGGGATTAAATCTCAGCTCTACCACTGTGGCAGCTTGAGTTCAATACGAGCCAGCGGGCTGACACACATGGCACAGCAGACCTCTCCTGTCTCACCGGCTGCTCCCCTCAGCAGTGTATTTCAGTCAATCTGCCTGTTCTGCTCCCCACTCTGTCTCTGGTGAACCCTCTCAACCCCCACACCTTTGGCCTACACCCTAGTTCTTCTATACAAAAATAAACAAATAAAATGTTAAAAAACAAAAGAAAGAGAGGACCTGTAAAGAGGAGAGACTACGAAGGGTGGGGGCAGAAGAGAACCTCAAACACACACACATTCACACATACATGTTTTAAGTATAGCCTCCTTTCTGACATGGGTGTCACAGGCAGTTGATCCAACAGATAAGGCCTCGACTGACCTTAAAAAAAAAGTTAGGATTTCCAGAAACTAGAAGACTTTCATTATGATTTCCAGAACAAGATCACAGATACAGTCGGTGCCAACTATTTAAAGACTTATGAGTCAGCCAAGTCAATTTAGCATCAATTCAGTACAATCGCAGCTAATGAAAGAGAAGTCAGAATGGCCATAATATGGCCAGGATTGTCCACGTGGGTGTGAGGAATCGTTCTGTTGCATTCTACAGGAACAACCAGTCACCTTGAATATCAGCAAAAAGCTCAACCGCAAAAGAATTATAGTAATAAAACAAGGCAACAATACCACAGGCACGGGGGAGAAACACATCTGTTGAGAATTTATTTTCTCCCCTACTTTGATATCAGAGGTAATTATTCTGAATAAAGTGCATGTCAGTGCTGCGAATCCCTACCTTTTCTTTCCCAATGCTCTTTTGAGTGTGACTGAGTCTTGGATCACGTGGTTCTCCGTAAAGGAGTGGAATAATGCCATACCCCATCTATATTGAAGTGCATCTTTTCAAATTTTCTGTTTTTAAAGATTATAGTCAACCTTCAGTTACCCATTGCTGAAAGGTAGGGAAAAGAGACCTGGATAGAACACAGCAATGGATTATCTTGATACCCAATAAAGTTGGGTTTCACCTAAAACAGGCTCACAGTCCCAGAAATTCATATCCACACACAGGTCTGCTCTTCATTCAACCTCATCTCTCACTCATTCTTGTAGTTAGCAGGCAAGATCACCCAGCATTGCTGGATGTTTTAAAACACATTAATGTTTACCATATTCATTCACGTATTCCTCGGAAGTGTAGGATTAATATTATATGTTGCAGATACATAAGCTACAACTGTTTTGGGGAAACAGGCACATGTCTGAGACAAAACACTACAAAAGTAATGAAATATTGATGTAATTATTTTTAAGAATCACATCGGCTCTCTTTTTAATTAGTATTATTGACCCTTTGGACTTAGTCTTATATTAGTCTGTATTCTTTAGCATGCAAATCAATAATATGGACAACTACATTGTTCACTTGGAGTTTGAGTGCAAAAAGACAAAACCTCGGAGTTTACAGGAGGGCTTGTTACCAGGGTAATCTGGCAGTTTGTTCGTGATGTAACGTCAAAGACTACAATTACTGGTTTTCCAGTGAATTTGCTGATGAGCTCTTACTAGTGTCCACCTGGAAGATAGTTGGATGTCTTATGAGGTCTTTCCTGAAACATCACACCCTTTCCTTTCTTATTCAAATAAAACTTTAATGATCCTTGATTTTGATTCAAGTATGCTAAGCTGCATATAGACATAATGTATAATTCTATCTGATTATATTAGGCCTTGATTCTAAAGTTGCAATTTTACAAGACTATCCAGAGTCTTAAGATGGAGGAGTTTGGGCTTCACCTATTGATAAGCCCATCTAATAAAATATAATTAAATCAATCATGTACAATATGATCCTCCATATACAACAAAGATGGTTAGATCATATGATATACTCTATGAAAGCTATGCCCTACATTTCATCTTTCGTAACTAAATTTAACTTAGTCATGGTGATAGAAGAGCATCTTAACAATTTTGCTGCATCTTTTGAGTCTTCCCCAGCAAACTGGGCTGTCTGTAAGCTTGCCTGATTCACTTGTTCATGAATTCATTCATTCATTCATTTATTCATACTATAATGCATTTAAAAGAAATTTTAACACAGGAATTGTGCTAAATTTTAACACCAAAAGACAAATAAAATGTGATCTCTGTCTCTAAGTGTTGACAATTCAAGGATTTCAGCTCTTTCAGTATCTCATTCTTGTTGGAATCTGAGCACACTGACTTCCAGTACCAGTTTCCTAGTTCACTTTCCTGATCTCAGCAATCTCTGCAGTGGCCTATACGCTTAGAATCATATCTGAGTTGGAATCTTAAAGCTACTCTAGTTTAGCCCTTTTTAAAATCATTTATCAAAATTGTTTAGTCTTAAAAATTGTTTAGAATTTTAATAAGTTCTTTCATTGCACTGACCAGTTATGATAATGGTCACTATTAAGTGCTCACTATGTGTCAGGGAACAAGTTTAACCATTTCTACTCCTTTGTTCAATCTGCATAAAACCCACTGGCCATTATCCCCACATTCAGATAAATGACTTGAAGCTCAGAGAGGCTAAGTAACCTGTACATCATCATCTAGATCCTCATGACTGGAAAGTGTGATCCTTCAACCAGTAGTATCAGTACCACTTGGTTATTTGTTAGAAATGCAGAATCCCAGGCCCCATTCCAGAATTAGTCATTGGCATGTTAATAAGATCTCCAGTTGATTTATATGCACATTAGTTTTAGGATCAGAGGATAAGTATGAATTTTAATAGACAGGTTGACTCCAGAGCCCAAGTTATTTCTTAGTTTTTCGTGAGTTTCATAGAATAATAGTGACTGGAAATCAAGGATATGCGTATGCCTTGGAAAATTGTATATAAAGGCAGAAACTCAATAGTATCTCATGGCATCAGTTTTCAGTGGCTTGAATTCTAGAAATCCAGATCACATTAAAATAAGGAGAATCATGAAAACTTAAACAAGTAGCCTATTTGTTTTCTTTCATCCATATAATTTTAAAGTGGTTAATATTTGATAGGTTAATAATAAATATTTTAATATAGTATATTGCATTTGCTTATGAATATATCAAAAGGAAATACGAAGTGAGTTCCAAAAGATAAACTTTTATTGGGCACATGAAATAGAACATAAAATTTGATGGCAATTACCATTTAATCTATTCATGTTTGGAAACGTATTGAAAGAGAAACTCATAACTCAGTTAATTGTTATGAATTATTAATTGCTCATTTGAAAAGCGATGAGCAGAACGGCACTTGTTGAAAAACTTTCTTTCTCAGTGGCTTTAACCTTTGTGTCATTGGTTTTATGAGAACAAAAAGGAAAGAATGACAGCAAGATTCCAATCATCCAAAACTAGAAAGTGACAAGACTGTGAACATCTCAGTGACTATATAAAGGTTAATTGAGATTGAAATGAAATAGTGATCACAGGATGCACTCCAGTGTACTCAAATGTGATTCTCTAGGGGGTAAACCCAGGCATCTGTATTTTACAAAACTCCCTGCAATAGGCAACCAAGACTGAGGGCTGTATTTTCAGTAATCATATATTGCGAGAGAGATTTAATCCAATCATGAATTTGACTCGGGTTACTCTGACCCTTAAGTGAGATGCAAGTGGGACTTGTCAGCCACCTTTGGCTAGAGTTTGAGGTAGAAAGGCACATAACCAATGCCAGGAGCATTGTGTAGCCAACTCTATATAGACATATTCTCTAGATGGCTAGTGATTGCTGATCCAAAGAGGCTAAGATCAAGAATACGTGTGAAATTAAAAATACCTGATGTAGATAGTCTCTTTTTCTCAAAAATCAATGAGTTTCTTCTATTGGGTGAAAAAAACAAACCTTCAAAAAGTGGAAGCTTTTTTTATAACTAAATCCAGGGATTTATTGTTTGGTGTCAGCAGTGTAACTGCTTTATAATTGATTTTTCTGAAGAGAACCGAAAACTTAAGCCACCCTAATTTCCTTTATCTTGACACACATGATTAGCGTTACTCTGAAATATATTTTACCAGGTTCCCAATTACCATTTTTAAAAATCAGCTTTCTTGCTGCATACTCATCTTGATAAAATATTTCTAAGACAGAGAGAAAGTGTCTAAAGATAAAAACATGGCTGTTTTATTCTTGTTGATAGCTTTATCGTCTTCAGACTTTCTCCTTATAATGTTATATTTTCTAAGATGAATGGGATTGTTAAATATATTAACATCTATTTTTTTTTAATTTTAGAACAAAGAATTAAAAACAGTATGGGCAATGACAGAAATTTAAAGATAATAAAATAAGATATTATATTTGGAACCAAAGTTAGGGTGCCTAAATCCTTACAGAGTCAATCAACTCTTTAGTATGCAACAATTGCAGATCTGTACCATTAGTTACTCTTGCTTGGTCTCAATTTATTCATGTAAAATGAAAACAAGAATTAGACCCACCTCTCTCTGTGTGAGAACTAAATAATATAGTGGAATTTAACTCCGTTTCTATCACACTAATAAGAGAATACTTTGAGATAATAAAACTATAAGTGATAGTACCTGCCTTCAAAATTGAAAATGCTGTGGATTGCATCAAATTTGAGAAAGCAATCAAGTTACAAACAAATGATATGGCAAAATGAAAGCTATAATCATCATAACTCCTTCCTGGAAAAAAAGAAGGCAAAAAAGTGAAAGGGGTTTAATACTATTGTGTCACTTTCTGTGGTTATTTCACACTGTAACTGCCTTTCCCTTTGCCATCTGCAAATGCAAAATTTTAGGTAAGGTTTGTCTAAAATCAGTGCCTTTTAGCTTTGTAGCTTCCAAATAGAATAACAAAGCTCTCATGATAAACTTTTATCCATTAAATTCATCCTAACCTCAGCAGTACTTCTTCACCAATTTTAGGATCATCCTAAATCCTGACAATTACCCTGTAATGCTAAAATGCCTGCTGCCTAGCTGGGTCTTGAATTATGGTGACCTCTAAACAAACCAGAAACTAGATAGAGTCCTGGACTTGGACATAAACCAGTTTCCCAGGAGTGATGACTTGACAGTTACAGTCCATCAAGTCACCAACACACCTTTGAGATATTTGAGTATTTTCTACTTGGTGACTATTGACACCCTTAGGGATTTGTATGTTAGAAAGGCATTCAACTCCTGTTTTTACTTTCTTTTTTATTTCTCTTTAAAAATATGACACCTCAGGAAACCTCCCAGAGGGTTGTTTGGCTATTCTAGCTAGTTCACATTTGCTATTTCTCAGCAAAGTTAAGATTTCTCTTCTTATACTAAAAGCTCTTAGGCTCAAATTGAGATTTCTACTTTGAAGGAAATAGAGTTTATTCCTGCAGAAGATTAAAAAAAAAAAAAAATTCCACGAGTACCAATTTTACCATGTGTCATACTGCCCTTAAAGAAGTGAAGCTGAATTTTTATAGTAAATCAAGGGGCATCGAAGAACAGAGCACAAGTTAACACTCCTGCAACCTAGCAATATCACTACAAAATATGGAAATGCAAAGGAAACGTAATCTCCAAAGACCAAGAAGCGTGGGAGGGAAGTGTGACTGTCACTAACAATAGACTTACACAACTCACTGCCAGGGTGTGCCATCTGATCTGGGTTTAATCTGGGAGTTTGAAATGTAATGTCCCACTATATACTATACTGGCATATTATTTTGTGCTTTAACATGAATGTAGTAGTGGTTGCACGCACATATTGAGTGAAGAATCTTTAGAGAAAGGAAAGGGTCTAAGGAGCATCACTCTGAAAACAGCAGACACCATGAGCTTGCTAGAAAAGCCAAATAACCCAACTTCCTGAAGGAGCGTGGAGGGAAAAGAAACCCTGGGTTGAGGGATTTGTTAATAATAACCCGACATTAATCATCCATTTGTTATGAAGTGTGCCCACCAATAGGTCAAAATATGGATGGAGCTGCAAGGGATTATGCAAAGCAAAATAAGGTAGAATCAGAGAAAGGTAAAAACCAGATGGCGTAACTTATATGTGGAATATAGAAAAAGCAAAAAAGGGTCAGACAAAGACAGACTTTAAAACCAACCCTTGAAAGCTGCTCATAGAACTGAAGCATCCAGAGGGGTGGGTCAGGGGCTGACAACAGGGTGGGGAGAAGGCACAGTGGACCATGGTGGGGGAGTACTATAGTGACTATATCTGAATGGGGAGAGCCTTTATTTCCAAAACACTAACAATAAGGCAACCCAACGGCACTTCAATAATTCAAAACAAAAGTTTACACAGCTTATGCCCTAAAGGAAGTGCCAAACTTAAAGGTATTGAAGTAAAGCATGTTAAATCACAGAAACAGAAGTTTCCCATCCATGGTACTTGGGTCTGCCTAAAGGCTCTGGTTGTACCAAACAATCGAATGAATACTAAGTCTACTCTTGTACAGTGGTTGGAATCCTAGCTCTGCCTCTTGCTATGTGTCTTATTGAGTAAATTATTTAGCCTCGCTGACCCAAGACTTCATTTCTCTCAAAATGAGATGCTTCCACCTCATAGGGTTGGTAGGAAAGTAAATGAAATGCTTGTAAACTAGGGAGCACCGTTCCTGGGGTACAGTATGTCCTATACATGATCCCTATTATTGGTGTTGGTTTACTGAAGTAAGCTTCAGTAGGTAACTGAGAACCTTGAGGAAGAATGGAAGGATTTGTAATTATCAATGAGTCTTTAACCCTGTAAAGGGAGATCCCAATCACAAATGTTGACTTTTAAATAGTATTTGACAACGCAATTAGCTGTGTGTTCCCAGAAGATAGTGGGAAGTCTTTGGTGATGGACAGAGACCTTAATATGAATTCTCTGATGTTCTGAAAGTCAGTAGGGATGGAAGCTAAGGAAAGATGAGGTACTGAAAGTCTTTCCTAGAACAGAAGTTATTTGACACCATTGTTCTGCCCCCTGCCCATGTTCTAGGGAGGTAAATGAGAGCTGGAGAGTGCCTGAGTCCACAGACTTGAGAAGGATTCTTGAACTTGCCTCTGGTTCCTCTGAGGGAGCTGTTGGAGTTTCCCTTCACTGTGGTTCACTTCCTTGGCATTGGTTTAGTGTTTCAGAACAATGGTCAGCAGTAACCATTAATATAAAAGAAGAATGAGTGTTCTCTCATGTCCAATCAAATTGGAATTTTATTGTTTTGCAAAATAGCACAGTCAACTTCAAGTTTGCTAATAACTCTGGAGGTAAAGATAGCCTTTTATTTCTCTTTAATGAAGAAGGCAAGACACAACCTGTTCCTAGCCCCAAATTTAACATTAACACAGAAAATAATGATCTTTAGAGCATGAATTCCTGTATAAACTTCATCCAGAAACTGACAATCATAAAGGACACTGCAAACACGTTTCTCTTCAAGAGAAGACAGGCATTCACTGGGGAGCTTTTCTTTCCCTCAGCAGGTACCTAGTTTCCAGCTACAAGAATATGCATTACTCACAGAAAAATGTTTGAAAACACAAGAGATCATGAGGAACCTTACCCCAGGTGGTCCCTTCAGTTCAGTCTAAGGTCAATTCTTTTCCTCCCATGTACTTCAGTTTTCCAGCTGACTCCCTTTTGCTTTTCAAACTGCCATGACTTCAATAAATAGGAAAGTTGAATGTTGTATAGGGAAGTAGAAGGGAGTCTTAAAAATAAATATGCCATTATGAGCACTTCATAAATTAAATTGCCTTAAACATGCATGCCCTCAACATATTTGGGCATGTCACATGTTTTAGCCCATTCATTCTGACCATGAATCCCACAAGGAAGTGTCAGTATACCTTCTTATAGAGAAGGGACTGTGTCTCAGAGAATTTCATTTGTTTGAAGCAAACAACTAATAGGCAATAAAGCTGCTATAAAACCAAGATGAAGATGTGCCTTGTTGCCACATCTGCCATACAGACCGACTTCACAGGATCCAAAGTGGGTCCACTTTATGTTCCACCCTCCTTTCGAACCAGAGGGTAGCAGGAGCTGCAGTGTCTCAGTCTTGGCCCACAGCCCAGCTATGGGATCAGTCTGCTCACAGCGAGATGGAAACAAGCCCCAGCACTCACTAATAGGAGTGTCATGAACAAAGACAACAGCCAGCATCAAAGACCTTCAGGATACAAGCAAGCATCCACTCTCTCCACTTTCACTTTATCATCTACCAACAGGAGCAAATGTTTATTCACTGCCTCTCTGTGCAGAGAATTTACTTCTTAGAATCAGCAACTACTTGCACGAGCAAGTCAAGCTCTCAGATTCCCAGCTCACTGGGTCAGTGCTTAGACAGGAGCACAGAAGACCTGTCTGACGCCAGACTCTAGGGGACAGCCACTCACAAAGGCCTAGGAGGTGACCAAGAAGATGGCACTGTCATTTGAGGGTGCAGGTCACGCACATCAAACCAATATCTTGTGTCTTTGTGCACAAAAAGGCACCCAAACTAGTCATGAAATTATTTTCTGACCAATTCCTCAAGCTTGTCAAAAAATCAAACAGATTTCAAACTGTGGCTTGATTCGCAAACTATACGTCACTTCACGAGTTGATAGCCCCACAACGGAAATGACACACATCCACAGCTGCCAGGTATTTAGTCACTGGTTCGCACATGACAAAGGAAATCATTGTACGCCGACATCACCACCACAGCAGGTGCTCTGGATCGTCTGTTTCTTCCTCACAATCTCCCTGTAATAGAAATATCACTTTCTGCAGCTTGCAAGTGAGGAAACTAAGTCTTGGAGGATTCTGCAGTTTGCAAGTGAGGAAAGTAAGTCTTGGAGGAGTAAGACAAATCACCTTAGACCTAAGGAAATAGAAAGACTCAGAAATAGAAAAGAATGAGGTTCACACCGAGCTCTTTTGCTCCCCAAGCTCAGACCTCAGGGCTCCTTGCCTGGGTTCTGTGTGTCCAGCACAGAACAACAGGGTCTCCGGTAAGTCTGGTGGTGCCAGGAAGCAGAGGGGAGGATGAGGTGTGGTGAGGAAGACTTGAGTATCAGGCACTGTGTGAGGATTTGAGAAGCAGTAAAATGTCAACATTCACGATGTTACCCCTCAGGCTAGAGGAGTGCTCCTCAGGATGAAATCAGACAGCACATGGGATGCTGGGAACAGGAAGGGATGTGCCCTTCTCCCCTCAAACAGCAGACTTATTCCAGTTAGTGTTTGTGTTAAGTGATGTGTCGATTCACCGTGAGGACCCCACACCCTCAGATGGGCAGGGCAGCTACAAAGTGGCTCTCCTGTGCAGCTCTGTGGTGAACTGGGGTGATCTGTGGGGAATCGGGTGACTGCTGCTGGTGGCAGCTGTTCCTGTGAAATGAGGCAGCAGCGTGGGAGAGCTGGTGAGGGCATTATGTAGACAGGACTTTATCGTGGTAGCGACATTCGTGATGCCCTGTCAGGACGACACGGACAGGTCCCTCTGTTGCCCCGGAGACAAGGATGGCAAGAATCTCTTCATCATCAAGCCATTAGCTGCTGTTGGCAGACACGCTGTCTCAGCTGTCGGTCCTGTGCCAGTCATCCTCTGGAAGGGGGTGTGCGGAGAAGTGGAGGTGGCTGCAAATGGTATCAACAGGATGTTTTGAAAACATGGGTGGGTGTCATGGAATAGTCCTTGATGAAGTTTGGAGATTCTTATCCCATTTCTAGAAGGGGTAAGAATCTTCCCCAGGCCATAACACAGCAACCTATTGTGATGGAAGAGAGGTCATTTCCCCTTAAAAATTGAAAACTATCTGGTGTGAAGGGAGATGAGCATTGAAGGCAAAAGCACATGAAATAAGACAGTGGAAGGCATCCTGGAGCCAGTTGAGAGAATATATGGCTCTGCTTACAATAAATAGTAAGGTCCTAGGAAGCATCCATGGGCAGGTCTGATACGCCACAGCTCACTTGGCTGTAAACCAGCTGGGCTTAATAAATGACACCCAGCAGATGTCTCAACTCCCACTTTCAAACCTTGGGAGAGAGAGGGATTTGCACATCGTGGGCACAAGCACGTTCTCTTGTAGCTATCTCATTTGGGATCTATTTAGGTTCTATTAGGGGCCTTGGTATTATGGGATCACTCTTAGTCAAATGAATCAGCCAAGCTTCTGTAAGAGCTCCCACCACAAGCAAATGTACCCAACACAGTATGCAGCCTGCTTGTTTATTAGGACACCAGGCTGGATTTTTATTTTAAAGATTTATTTATACATACAAGCTGGGTTACAGGCGAGAGGTGTGGGGCGGCGAGAGGGTTCACCAGAGACAGAGTGGGGAGCAGAACAGGCAGATCAGAAATACACTGCTGAGGGGAGCAGCGGGCGAGGCAGGAGAGGTCTGCTGTGCCATGTGGGATTCTCCCCGGCTGGGCATCGAACTCGCATCGCGCGCTGCAGGCAGCTCCACAGCGCAGCGCTCAACTGCTGCGCCACCAGGGAGGCCCCAGGCTGGATTTTAGATAAGCCTTTGACACGGCTGCAGATACCACACTGTTCTTCACCCAATGCTTTGCACCCAAAGTAGATTAAAGAATCTGGCACCAACATGGGAACTTTATAACCCAGGATTATAGGTTCCATTTGGTTTCATATTGGTTTGCAACTTCCTTTGTCTGACTATGCTTTGTCTTACGTAACACGATACAGACTGTAATCTTCCAGCTGGATGAGTCTTGTGTTTCAAGGTTCCATTGGCTAATAAGTCCTCACCCTGAAACATTTCTCCATAGAACCATTCTGGAATGCCAGGTTGTAGGTCCATAGAATTACATATGTGAAGTCCTGTATGTCAGCTAACTCAATGTACCAGTGGATTAATTGTCCTTCTGCAGAAATTCTATATACATCATCCATATAGTGAAGAAATGGCTTTTATTTTGTTCTATCATGAATCTAATTACTGGCATGCAGATTGTGTTATTTGAAGAAAATATAGACTTCAAGCCTCAAGCTTGCATGGCTAACGCAGTTCTTTTTGTGATGCTTTAGGTGTGTACACATACAATTTCTCCTTCATTAGGAAAGATTTTTAGTGAAAAAATAAAGGCATCACCATGCATATGCATGAATTTCTAGTTCTTTTGACACTAATCCCCTATCCAATACTTTGTCTAGAAAGACCAACACGTATTTAGAAAATTCTGGAAGTAATGCACCTAAATCCCTTTTGCACCTTTATCATTTACCCATCTACCTTGCACCCTGATCAGTACTGTAGATATACATGGATATGAGCTTCATGTTACACTGAGTGAGTTATGCTCAATTAATGGAGAATTTTGGAATATTGTTGAATATTGTGCTTAATTATAGCATGCATGTGTCTATCAGATAGTCATAATGTTCTAAGGGGCAAGTAGATATTTTGTTTTGGAGTTTATTTAACAATAAGTTATGTTTTATTAAGTTTTTTTTTGTAACAAGAAAATTGCAACATTCCTTTATAAATATTACAGTTTGAATCATACATAAGCTGCCAGAATAAATTATTTATATCAGTAGACTTATGATTTGGCAGTGTGAGGATATGTACTCTCTTAAAGTATTAGAAAATTATGAATCCAATACTTTGCCATAATATCTGAGAAGCAGAACATTAATTTCTTGGCGTTTTGTGTAGTGAGTACCGTAAGGAAATTTTTCTGAAGACTAATTTTTTTCATTATGTATCCCAGACGCCATAGTTAGAAATGTGAGGAAATTAGCCCATCTTCAGGATGGTATGTTTTTAATCCATAATATTAGAAGAAAAGACTCCATTTTCCCATTAAAAGATGATCTCATTTGCTCTAATGGCCCAAGTGCAGATATACTTAATTCCAACATTCTCTCATCTGAAAGTTGGGGAGTAATTATTTACCATATGTCTAATGTCAAATATTAAAAAGCTCAGGACAATAAAGCTAGTTCAAAACACCCTTACTTTAAATCTATTAGTCAGATTAATGGGGGTGACACATTAGTTGCACTGTTACACCACTCCAGTGGCAATCTTCTAAAATTGGGAACTGCCAATCTGGGGGAAGCAAAAGAACTCTATATCATTTTAAATTTAACTTCAGCCTACTCTGAAGCCATTAGAGACGATTAAAGGAGATCTGTAGCCAATATATTCAGCCCAGTAGTCTTAAAGTTCAAAAGGTAAAAAGCACTTTTCACCATAAATAAACTGAGAGACAAAATTATTTTCAATGAAGTTTCAATTTCAGTGAAAATAAAGTCGGTAATTACATTGGCTATTACTGAGGTCACTGCCTTCATTGACCATCTGGCTTAAAACTAAAAAATAGGTATCATTTGCAACATGGACAGAAATGAGAAAACTGTCCACAGTTTCCTTTTTAAAGATCTGCAAATTCAGTTAATTCACATATTAACAGTCTTCATAAAACAATTACTGGAAAAAAATAGTCCTATGGCCTTTTTGAAGCTGAATAACTCTGGGGGAGAAAGGAAACTTAGAATTTCTTGCCATGACCACCACTGCAGTGACTATTTCCTGTATGGTAGATCCTTCTGTGACATTTCTGCATGATGCACACTTTGGGTCAAATTTATTCCCCCAATTTCTATAGTTTTCCTATACATGGACTCCTATATGCCAGATAAACATTTCATTTTCAACTTGGAAATGTTATTCCCTCATAAGGAATATGATTTAATTTTTGCCTAATTTTATTCTACTTTTTACCATTTAGAAGGCATCAAAAGGGTGTAGGAAGTAGGATGGATGCTATTTTAAAGTCATATTTCAGTGCACATTTTTCACTTTATTTTTATTAATCTCTCTTACCACTGGAAAATATGTCATTATTGGATTTTACATAGCATTGATTCACTTTTTACCTGAAATGTGGCAAAGAGAAAAAAAGAACTATTTGCTTTTTTTCACTTACAACCTTGCAGACTTATAAACATTTTGTTCAAGAAGAGAGAGAGATTGCATTAATTCGATTGAGTCTCAGACCTAGGATAGCTTTATTCCCATATCCTTTGTAAAATCCAGGTTCTGCTGTGTTTTGTTTTGTTTTCCTAACACAGAGGCCACTAGCTTCAGGTTATGCTATTCATTCAGTCTCCAAATAGAATACATACTTTCTGAAGATCCCATTCTCTACATTCATTGCTGTTAGAGTCTTTGAAAGTACCCTTGCCAGCATACATCGATGTCAGCCTAAAAAAAAGGGAAGAAAGGGCGGGGGCGGGAGCAAGGCAGGAATAGAAAATAAGAAGTTGCCAAGAGAAAAACTGTATTTTTCAATTTGAGGTTATTTCTATTCAGTTAAGTCTTTCGAAATTATTCACAGTCAAGATTAATGATCCCTTACAGGTAGGGGTAGGCTTTAGCGTCCCCACTAGTCTCTCCTGACAAAATCCATTATGCAGTGATGTTAGCAGGAAGCCAGCATGGGGAAAGTTTGTTAAAACACTTTGGAAATGGAGCCTTTGAACCTAGAACCTAGGACAAAGGAGCTGTTCCAGTCCATGGTGCTGGAATGTCGAAGGCAAGTGTTCGTAGCCGCCCTTGCAGACATAGCCCACCGGGCCCTTGCAGAGTGAATTATTTGCTTGTGGATTTACCAGTGGGAGCCCTGAAATCACAAATCACAATCCCTCCTCCCCCACGAGCCAGATGCACACTCAGGGAATACAAATGAGTGTTTGAGTTAAAGTGCAATCTTGGCTCTCCTTTTCTGATTTCTCGCTTTGTTCTTTTCTGTCTCTTTAGAACATTGAGAGTAGAAAACCATTTGTTTTGCCAGGAGAGAAAAATCCTCAAACACAGTTCTCAGCACAAGGAGCGAGCAGGTGGTGGCCCTCAGTAGAGTTGCAGATGGCCTGCCCTGGTTCTCATGTGCCCGATGCCGGGCGACTGAGCTGGCCCAGCTGGGAGCCAGGCTGACCCTCCCCAGGAGCTTGCTCTTGGGTCGTTAGCAGCCTCTTTGACCATGACATTGGTCCTCCACTCTTACTTTGAAAGAGGGGAGCTGATAATATTTGATCAGGCAGGACAGAGTTTACGGTTTGGATCACTGTGGCAATTAAACCTTACAAAGAAATCCAATAGCTCCTATTTGGGAGATGAAATTATTCCTCGATGGCATGTGGTTTTGTATTGAGTTCTTATGAGTATTTATATTCTTAGCATCTTAGCTGCACTGCCTGGGAAAGGGGC
Source organism: Scalopus aquaticus (assembly GCA_004024925.1). Lineage (NCBI taxonomy): Eukaryota > Metazoa > Chordata > Mammalia > Eulipotyphla > Talpidae > Scalopus > Scalopus aquaticus. The sequence continues at coordinate 180,456 of PVIJ01001689.1, forward strand.
AGTTTTGTTGAAATAATAGCTGTAATTATTTGGTAGGTTCTTTTGGTCTCTTTTTATGGCAGCACATCAGCTTTCACTTGGGTACCAAAGAGAAACTAGGAGGAAGCCTGATTGTGGAAAGCAGGGTTGGAACCCATCCATTCATCTTGAAGAATGATCCTTTCTCCAGGGGGATTTTCTGCTGGATTACCAAGTACATAATATTCCCCTGGGCCAGCATGCATAAAACCTCAGCACTCTGACACCTCTGTAATATTTAACTCGGGGGAGTCTGGCACCCCAGTGCACTGGGGTGTAAATTGTGTTCTCTGCTCCTCATGGAGTCTCAAAGCCCCCAAAACAGAAAACTTCATCTATTCCTGAAGTAGAAGGCCAATTAAAATCCATCCCTGCCCTATTTTTAGAAAAGATACTAGGTGAAACACGCCGTAAACACCTTCAATTTATTCAATAGAAGTGGACTGAGCGGGAATTCTGCATCAGGTGCTATTGTGGGTACTGAGGCTATGGGGTAAAAAGTTAAACCTGGACCCTGCTCTCAGGTGTTCACATGCTGGAGGGAGGTAACAGGTAAAGGAGTAACCAGGTACAGAGATCATTTAAGGGGTCAAGAAGACTCTTCTGAGAAGATAGCACTTTGACTGAGACCCAAGCATCAAGGAACAGAACCCACTGTGGAATGTTCTAGAGGAAGATTATTTCACAGAGGAAATATCTCCTGCCACAAAGAGAAGGCAGAGGGGGGCTAGGCCAGTTGTTAAAGTGGAAAGAGGCAAGTGTGGCTGAGGCGTGGTGCTGCGAGCAGGTGCCCTGGGATGAGGAGGCAGATGGAGGCAGACACCAGGTCTCTGGTCCCTAAAGCCAAGAGGTTTGGATTTTAAACCCAGTGGACATTAAGCAAGAGAGTGGCATGATACAAGGGCTTTTATTTAAAAATAATTATTCCGAGTACTCTGTGGACAATGGATTGTAAAGGCAGCAGGAGGGGAGAGCAGGATTAGCACTAATAGGTCTGGAACAGTCCAGGTGAGAGGTGACCTGCAGTAGGTTGGGAGCAAGCAGGTAAGGGAAATGGGTGGACTCAGTGGGACCCGTTGTAGACTGTGGCCGCCTTTGCTGAGAAACACAGTATGACATAAATATGAGATGACCTGCCACAGAGATGTGGATTTTTCTTTCTGTTTTTTAATGCCCTATCCACACAGACCTTGTAGTTCGTCTGTGCTTGTTTCTGTTTGGTAAAGGAAACAGAAGACCCAAGTGGTAGCGTTCCCAACATTTCAGTATCTGGGTGTGTTTATGGATCAGTCAGAAGTGAAAAGGGTTTTGGGCCTCCCTGGTGGCACAGCAGTTAAGCGCTGCGCTGTGGAGCTGTCGGCAGCAGCGACGCGAGTTCGACACCCGGCCGGGGAGAATCCCACATGGTGCGGCAGACCTCGCCTGCCTCGCCCGCTGCTCCCTTCAGCAGTGTGTTTCCGTCGATCTGCCTGTTCTGCTCCCCACTCTGTCTCTGGTGAACCTTCTCGCCTCCCCACGCCTCTGGTCTGTACCCCAGCTTGTATGCATAAATAAATAAAAACCTTTTGAAAAAAAACAGAAGTGAAAAGGGTTTAAATCCACAGATGGCGCTGCCATCTCTCAACCAGTGACCTTAGCCAGTGGCTTCACCTTCCCTGAGTCTGTCTCTGTTAACCTATAAAACTACTAGGATGAGAATACCTCCCTTAGAATGATTTCAGAGGACTAAATAATACATAAGAAGCACTTTGAATAATGCCTATTCAGTTATTATTGTCACTATTGTTACGGTTTGACTGAAATCTCTTCCCCTTAAAAACTTATCCTCTTAGACACCAAACAGAAAGAGGGACTGTAGAGAATTTTTTAAATCTCATCTAAGCGAAGAGGAACTAATCTTTAAGAATAGCTGTTACAGGCCTCCCTGGTGGCCTAGGGGTTAAGTTTCAGCATATCACCACTATGGCCTGAGTTCGATCTCTGGCCAGGGAGCTGACTCACATGCCCAGCAGACCTCTCCTGCCTCACCCGCTGCTCCCCTCAGCAGTGGATTTCAGTAGATCCGCCTGTTCTCCTCCCCACTCTGTCTCTTGTGAATCCTCTCACCCCCACCCCCCACACCTGTGGCCTACACAAAAATAAATTAAAAAAAAAAAAAAGACTATCTGTTACCTGTCAGGTGTTTCATTGGCCTCTCTGATCAAAATAGTTGCCAGGGCCTCCCCGGTGGCACAGCGGTTAAGCGCTGCGCTGTGGAGCTGTTGGCAGTGGCGACGCGAGTTCGACGCCCGGCCGGGGAGAATCCCACATGGCGCGGCAGACCTCTCCTGCCTTGCCCGCTGCTCCCCTCAGCAGTGTATTTCTGATCTGCCTGTTCTGCTCCCCGCTCTGTCTCTGGTGAACCCTCTCGCTGCCCCACGCCTCTGGCCTGTACCCCAACTTGTATGTATAAATAAAAAATAAATCTTTAAAAAAAAAACAAAAAAAAAAAACAAAATAGTTGCCATTTGTTGTAGACTTTTTATATATAGTATCTATTTCACCTCAAAAGGACCCTACTCATAAAACACACTGTGCCTGTTTTATGGGTGTGGAGTACAGTAAGCGAGGTTGCCTGTCCTTCTGCATTTCCTTAACTAGTAAGCTTATGAGCCATGATGTGAGCCATGGTGTAGCCCAGATCTGTATGATTTTATGGCCTTTACTGTTTCTCCAAAGGAGTGGGTAGGTAACAAACTCTTTCGGGCTACTTCTAGCTGTCTCTTCTATGCATCATCAAGCAAACCAGGAAATTAGATGTCTCCCCGCCCTTCCCCACATGCCATTTCAGGTCTGCATTTGTGCTGTGACTGGTTCCCAATCAAGAATGAGCGGAGCTGGCTTCCTAGCCTAGTTAGCATGTATCGATCCTGCAGTTTGATATCATTAGGCAAGCACCCATCATCAAGCTGAATTTGTAATGTGCTTCTTAGGAGATAAACTGGTGAAGGTTGGAAGTCACTGAAAATCCTTTACTTTTTCATGTGGTCATTTAATCTTTTTCCATTATTCTCACATTATTGCTTTTGGCAATATAGTTAAAGATCTATTGATGTTAGCATTATAAAATAAATCTATATTCTGTAGTTTAGAACTTGGTCTTACAAATTCATTTATTTTGAAATTCTGGCATATTTCTTCTTTAATGACTGAATTTTTATCATAAACTTGAAATCTTATTAGTGGTGTAATGATAGAAAAAACATGTGGTATGTGATTTCAGTTCATGATAACTTTGTTTATATACTCGTTCCCACAAAAGTAAAAATGGTAGATTTAAAATAGCAAATGAATATCCATAATATTAATTAAAACATTTTTAGGCATTTAAGCATTATATCAAAAGAAAGTCTAAGAGTTCTCATTAGAAAATTGTCAAAAAAAAACTTCTGTTGCCTACTCCTTATATTTATCTTTCCTTTCTTTACAATTCGTCAATAAATTATCCTGCTTTGTGTTGTTAAACTCAACCTAGCCTTTAGACTAGAGCATTTAAACACTGGCAGTATATTTGACAAGCATAAAGATTTATAACCAGCAGCATCATTAGTGCAAAAGAATTGCTTGATTGTATGGGTTAGAGACCTGCTTGAAACCTATCCTAATAGGCTGGAATGATATTCACAAGATTTGACTAGTTAGGAGCACCTGTTTAAAAAGCAAGGCCCGTATGGAAATGAGATACTTGGATACAGATGGAAGATGGACTGAGGGAGTGACAGAATGAATGGGAGTCAAGAACTTCAGATTATCCTGAGGACTATATGGAACAACCGTTAACAAAACAGTTAGAACCCTGGAAGATAAAAACAGATAAAATGCTCCACCTGGGCCCACAGAAAATGCCAAGCAGCCCATCCAGTGACAAGAAATGTGTTTGCTGGAGTAAGGGTCTAAGCTTTGCTCTCAGGACAAGTCCAAATGGGAAGCTGCAGAGTGCAAAAGTCTGCTCACCCAATTGCATATTTTTGTGGGAGGCTCATGAGATTCATTCCTGCTTCTGATCCTTGGAATAAAATAACCAGGGAGAAGTTCAATGCTTGGTCCAGTTGTAGTTTAAGACCATGACAGTTGTAAACTTCAAATGTGATTCATACCTCCAAGCAGAACTGAAGACACCCCACCCCCACCCTCAAGACCAGCTGCCCCATCTCTGGATAAGTTTTGCGGGTATTTCTCTCCTATCAGCCCGGCCCCACATTCCTCCTCCTCCCCTTTCCTCCTTGCCTCTCTCTTCCTGCTGCTCTCCTCACCTCCCAAAAGAAACAGAAATAAAAGTTACTAAAAACTACTAAGATTTTTCTGAAGCCACTACCTGGAGTTGGTAATGAAAGCCAGATTAACTTCAGTTATAGTCTCTGGAATATATTTAATTCTTCCATGATCTTAGGAATGCAGAAGTCACTTGGAAAATATATCATGGATAATCTCTTGTTATATACCAGAAAACAGAATAGATGCTTAGGTTGCAGAGATAAAAGTTATGCGTGAGGACAACAATTTGAGAGACACCTGCCACCCCCACGGATAATTCTATAGAACACACACTGCGTGGACAGTGTAAGGGGTACAAGAAAGCACCCTGCTCTCAAGTTACTTATGTTGGAGTTGAGGAAACAAGAAATTCACATGGAAAAAGAGTATTTTAGGTTCCATGGAGCCCAATAAAACTAAACATATACTGAAGGAATTTTTACCTGGAAGGCTTTGTAATTGCCTTTTGTGCATTAACTCATTTAACCCACATAAACAGTCCCATGAGGTGAATACCTAAATGTGAATTACCTCTGTTTTATGAATGAACAAAAATAGGTTAAATGATTTGCTTGAAATCAACCAACTAGTGTTTGGTGGAACCAAGGTTTAAATCCAGGCTGCTCAAATGATGTCAACATTTAAGTCTGTCTAGATTCAGAGCTAGATGGTTTAGGGATGCAAGGGCAGGAGCAGTATCTGAACGCTGGAAAAATCAGAAATCTTTGGCGGCCACTGTCTATAACCTGGACCTCAAGGATGCGTGGGGGGTTGAGGGATGGCACCAACTCCAGGGCTGACATGCTGCAGTCCTGGAACAAGAGAAAACCTGAATTCTGGCCCTACCTCTGTTGCTTGGTGACTGTTGGGGCAGGCGTAGGATCCCCAAGTTTTCCATTCAATGGAGATAATAATGATACCTCAATACCTTCCAGGTTAACAGAAATATCTGGCAAGATGACACATGTGAAAGTGTCTAGTCTTATCATTTAATTTGTGTTCACACATGTTTAAGACAGTGCAGATTACTGAGGAGTAGGAAGCTTATTTTGGTAAATAAAAGCAGATGACGGGGAGATCCTGATCACATTATGGTGGATCCTGACAACAGAATTAATCCAATTAGCAGTGGGAGCCACTGAAGACTGTTCATGAGAGAATGAATGAAAAGTCTTATAGAAACACTGTGTGGGAAATTCAGTCTGGCTGTAGCCCTTCTGTGCAGGTTGATTTAGTGGAGAGAGGACAGGCACAGTTGGGAGATATTTTAGAAGTAGAAAGGAAGTAATGGAAATGGAATGTATTTTTTCTATTGATAAAATTCATTTATTCATTCACTCAACTATACTTAGCTACTCAAGGAATAGGATTTGTTTTCAGGCTCTGTTGTAGGCATTACACACACTGCAGAGAACAAAATCATCCAAATCCTTATCTTCATGGAGTTTGCATTCCAGCATAACTCCATATTAATCTGAAAGTAGGTATATTCAAATATAAGGATAAGAAATGTCAAAGAAAGTGAGATGTGTTAGAACAAGGTATTTTCAAAGTAATTCATGTAATTTCCCTGTCAGCGGCTCACCCAAATCTCACCCAACCCTATTCAGTTTAACCTTGCTATGCCTTAGTTGACTGCAAAGAGAAATGCTAACATCTTTTCAACATGTTTTAAATAATGTTCACAGCCTCCCAAATGTATCCAAACCAGTTCATAATTTGTTTCCTTTCTGTGGCTGGATCTGAAAACCCAGAAGACACATCTTCCACACACCTTGCCAGCCTTTGATTTTTGTCTAACTTGCTCACCTCCTTCCTGAGACACAACCTCCCTGCTCTTCTTGGGAGACGCCTTCACGCCTTGCTTCAGACCTGCAATGACTTAATTCTCTCCTTCCAGGTCACTAACAGTGTGCATTTGTTCTTATTCTTACACCTTTCCCTTATTCAACAAAGAAGGGGTTCTTTGGGGGTGTTAAGAAAGAATTCTGAGTACCTCTTCCTTCTGCCTTGTGTACCTGAAGTTTAGTTCTGGTGAAAGTGACGCTGTGTGGAATTACTTCCTGTTACTCATGAGCAGAGCTAGCATCCTGCCTGAAACCTCTTTTCGATGAGTTCTTTGATCTGCGTTTCTCTTCATTAAAGCAAAAGATCTTTACAAATAGATCTTTTCTTTTCTTTTTTTGTTAATATATATTTTTATTGTTATTTATGTCTTTTACATTTTGTATTCCCCTTGGGTAGCCCACCACCAATTCACCCGTGATCCATCTCCGTGGTCCCTTGTGTTCTTTTCTACTCCATTTTGTTCCCTTATCCTCCCCTCCCCCTGCCTCCCTCCCCCATCCGCTGAGTATCTCTCTCCTATTTGGTTTCCTTATAGTCCTGTTATAAGTGAAACCATTCAATAGTTTTCTCGTTCTTTCTGGTTTATTTCACTGAGTATGATCCCCTCTAATTCCATCCATGTCGCTGCAAATTGCATGTGTTTATCTTCTTTGAATGCTGAATAGTATTCCATTGTGTATATGTACCACATCTTCTGGATCCAATCATCTATTTTTGGACATCTGGGTTGCTTCCATACCTTTGCTATTGTGAACAGTGCCGCAATGAACATACGGGTGCA
>PVIJ01001690.1:0-25250 GCA_004024925.1 Scalopus aquaticus
GATATTTATTAGACAACTGGGGAAATGTAAATATTGGATGATATTAAGGAATTGTTAAATTCCTTAGGTGTGACAATGGTATTGTGGGTTTTTAAGAAGAGTTTTATCTTTTTGAAATGTGTGGGTAAACATTTCCAAAAGAAAATATTTGCTTCCAAATAACCTAGGCTGGGTGCAGGACCAGGTGAGGGTACTGCTGTAGCAGGACTAGCAGCATTGATGAAGCTGGGTCATGGGTAACCAAGCACATGACTCTACTTCCTCTGCTTCTGTATATGTTTGAAAATGCCCACAGAACGGTTTTGAAAGGGGATGGCACGCTGCTCCTTGCTCATCTGAACTGCACGATCCCTGCAGAGGTCCCACACTTTGGGCCCTGGTGAATGCCGGCTGCCCAGTGCGGGGGTGGCAGGGCAGATCTCCCTGACCTTGTTTACACTCCATCCACAGAGCTCTGGGCTGCAGCCACGGCCATCAGCTCCTCCTCTGACCTCAGCTCTAGCTGCATCACTACGTGACATGATCAGATGTGGAGACTCAATTTAGTTAAGCGGGATGCGTTTCATGATCAATCTTCGGAATCCTGATATTTATCTTCCCTACTCCCCCTAAGTATATGTTTATTCTTCCTATGTCTCCTAATTATTCTTCATTTGCTTCTTATCCTAGTCTGGGTGGAAAAATATCCTTGCAATACCCACTGTGGTACTCTGCATACAGCGACTTTCCAAATAGACCTCCATGGGGGTGCACTGCTGCTCCCTCCAGTCCTGGCCTGTCAAAACCTGGCCAAGCACACCTCAGTGCATCACACTGTGAGCATCAGTGGCAGAGTAATGGGGCCAAAAGCTCAGGTATGGACTCAGACCCAGCTTAAATATCAGCAATCCTGTAACCTCAGCCCATCCGTGACTTGAGAAACCTACTAATCCTCTTCAGGCCCCTTTTTTGTCATCTGCAATAGGACACAGTATCAAGCTCACAGCAGCATTGTGAGGATTAAATAAAACAATGTTGAGCCCAGGGTCAGGGCCTGGTAAGTGCTCCATAAACAGGCACACAGTCCACTGTGCAGCAGGGTGCGTGACTTATGGGTCTGTCAACTTGTTCACCCACCCTCTGAACACAGGAACGGTTTCCTCAGGCCACCTGGGCAGGGCCTGCCGAGGACTGAGGACGTGAGCTCGTGACTCATGCCCTGGCCTCTACACAGAGGACGACCTCTCACCTCCTGCCCTCTCACCTCCCGCATCCCCCACATTAAGCTCCACAGGTACCTGTGTCCTCCGGGGAGCCATAGGAGGGGCTACCCTGGGATAAGGTGGCCCAGCTCGAGTCCTCATCACTGGCTGCACTGTTCCGCATGCCAAACAGGAGGCTGGCACTCTTGCTGTGATCCCGGGGGCCCTCTGCAAGGGCCTGGGGCCCAGGGGGCACCTCCGCACTCTCCAGAGGCTCTGGCAGTCCTGGGGGAGAAGACAAGTCCTCCTCCTCCTCCTCCTCCTCCTCTTCCTCTTCCTCATCATCCTCCTCGGCCTCCCCTGCTGCCTTCTCTTCTCCCTCGTCTGGCCCCTGTTGCTGGGTGCTGATGATCAGGCCAGGTCCTCGAAGCCCCCGGTTGGCCGCGTTGTGAGCAGAGAGCTCCAGCTCAGAGTACAGGTGCATCAGGCCTTTTGGGCCCAAGGGTGCCGTCTCAGGCTCCTGACCGGCCCCTTCTGCCAGGGTCAAGGTTACATTGCGGTTCTGATCACGGTGGGCCGTGGCAGCCCGCCGGAGCTGATTCTGGCCCTCCTTCAGCCACTTGGCGTTGGCAGGGCCTGGCTCAGGCCCGCCACCCTCCCCCATGGCACTGCGCAGGTCCTTGGGCCCCACAGCTGTGGCCTGCAGCTTGGCGTTCAGCAGCTGGTTGTGAGCAGCGTGTAAGGGCAGGGGAAGGCTCAGGGAGGGGCCTCCGTGGCTGTTGGCATTAATGACCGACTGGCTCAGTGGCGATGGAACAGACATGGCCTTGGCAGATCCTGTGGGATGGGAAGGGGAGACCAAGTTGAGCCAGCAGGTGAGGGTAGCAGCACCCCTGCTTCTGTCTCAGGACGTGTCCTGCCCCTACCATTTCTCTATGCTCAGCTGGCCAGCACACACTGCTCCCTGTCCTCTGAGCTGCTTTCCCATGAAAATATTAGGCTTAACTCCTACTCCCCACCACCATCACCCCCTTACTTACCACCTCAAAAAGACCAGGCCCAGTCTGAAGTCCACCCATCCCCAAATTTCTCAGGCCTGAGCTTTCTGGGACAGCACAGCTGGCCTCTGCTTGGCCCTCACCGCCACAGCAGAGCCTCCACACAATGGCTCCCTGTGCCGCCCCAGCCCCAGCTCATCCGACTGCAGCTCACTGTGCCAGGACACGACAGCGTGGGCCTGGCTCACGTGCTCCGGGTGCCGGACACGGCCTGCCCCTTCCTGCTGCCACGCTGCCAACCACAGCCCTGCCGCTGTGCACGCCCCAAGCTGCGCTGCCATCATTGTAGGTCACCAGGCTCTACCATTCTCCAAGCCCACCCTGCGCTGGGAGCGACAGGACAGGAGAGCAGAGCAGGCCAGCCGTGGACACAGCCCTAGAACGCCCTGCAGCTCCTTGTCCAGGTCTTTGGCCAGCTGAGCCTATGTTTTGGTGACTGCTTTTATGAAGCTTCCCTACCAGCTCCTCAAATGCCCTATGCCTGGGTCACTGCGGGTCTGGAGGCTCCAGCCCCTCAGGTCACTTCTCACTAAGGCCTTCTTTCACTGAATGAACGCCCTTTGTAAAACTGCAGGCCGCCAGACGCCTGTCAGTCATCACCGAGCACCACCTGACAAGCCAAGTCCTTATTCACTTTGTTTAATGGATGTCTCCTCGTAAGTGTAATTTTTTATTTTGGCCTTTTTTATTTTTTTCCAATGCAGTATGCCTAGAGCAGCACCGTCCTGGCACAAAACACAAGCTCAGCAACTGCTTTTTGAATTAATGGAAGAATCTGCCCCCCTTCCCCATGTACCCCTCACCCAGTTCCTCCAGGGCCATTTTAGCATCTCCTCAGTTCCAGGAAACACACTTTGAGATACACTGTGCTGTGTCTCAAGGGTTGCTCACGATGCCCCCAGCAAACCACACCTGACCTTCAGGTGATGAGGGAATCTCCAGTTCTACTGTGACCCCTCACCCCCAACCCAATCCCCTCGGACTCTTTCATGCCTCCTCACAAAGCCTTCTGGACTACCTCTCCACCTACCTATCCTCCCAGCCCCACTGCCTCAGTGATCCCTCCCCAAGGGCCCATCCCTTTTCCCTGCTCCCTCTCACAGCCCAGCACTCTACCCCTGCCATCCTGTAGAAAGGGCCTGCTCACTGGACCCTCCCCCCATTCACAGTTCATTCTCCCTGACCGGCCACACCATAGTTCTCTCTCACTCTGACCCTCTGAGGCAGTCCTGCCCCCCCCCCATTCTCTCCTTCACTGATACCCCCTCCCCCAGTTCTCTCTTCCCACTGGCCTTTTCCCCCAGCACACAACTTGCCCTCATTGCCTGACCTCCCCTACAACACACACCTTTCTGATTCCAGGGACCATTTTCTCCGCAATATCTCATCTGAGGGTTCTCCCTCTCCCTGAACTAAGAATTCAGAACCAAGGAGTTCTTTCTTTCCCTGGCCATGGTCACTGGCCCAGTTCTCTCTGCCTCCTCAGGCGAGTGCTCAGCAATGAGCACAGACGAGGCCTTTGAGGCTGCCTGGGCAAGGCTCTGCCAAGCTCAGGGCACTGCTTGCTCCTGAGCAAGGACACAGCTCACCATTCTGCCACCTCCCGCTCCTCAGACCCTAGCATAGCACTATGCCTCTATCTATGGAATAAATAAAAGGAGGTTTCTGTCCATGTGTCTGCCTCATGTATAAGTGTTGGTCTGCTCAGTTTGGCTCCACCTAGGCAATAAGGAAACATTGGTCACTGGAATAAATGAGAAAAAATAGATGGTTCTGCTTCTACCCAGAACCACAGTAATCTTCCAAAAATGGAAACCAGATTGTGTCACTCCCCAGTTTGAAAATTAGAAGGCTCTCTGCTGTCTTTAGGATAATGTCTGTGCTCATTAGCAGGACACCCAAGAGCCCCCAACGCCAATCCCTATGACCTCTCAGACCTCCTCGTACTCCCAGCCTCCCTTCAGCCTTACACTCGAGTCACAAGAAGTAAGATGGATTCTAAAATGTGTTATGCACGCACAGCCCTGGCTCCCTGTTTATTCGGCTCCCTCAGCTTAGAACCTTGTCTCCCCTTGTGAGAACCTCTGCTCGCATTTCACAACATAGCTCAGTGGTCATAGCTCCTAAGCAGTAAGTCTTTCCCAATCAGTCCTTCCTCCCCATCTCCAAGTGACCATTCCCTCCATCATGTCTCACAGTGCCACATTTGATCAGAATATCTGAGACCACGTCCCATTCCCCTTACAATCCCTGTACCAAAGAGAGAGGGTGCTGACATCTGCCACAGAGTAGGCCTCCACTGCAGAAGGAAGGGAAGGCTGGAGAGGACAGAGACAGGGATGAGAGGAACTAAGAGGCTTGGAACTAGTTGGGAATAGACACTAAGAAAGGCTGGTGTGGTCCCATGAGCTGAGACGGGCAACAGGAGTGTTAGGGAGGATGCTGGAGAATGATGAAGGGTCCCTGAGAAGGAAGCAAGATAAGACAGGTGTCCTGGGAAGGTGAGGGCTGAGCTCTAAGAAAAAGGGAAGGGATGAATTAAGCCCACATTCTGGCTTGAAAGCTATTCAGCTGCCATCTCCATGAGTATCAGGAGGTGGAGGCCCCATGTCTCTGCAAAGCTCAGGGGCAGAGGAATGATGAGCCCCTCTCCAAAGCACCAGTGGCTGGATCCAGGTTGTCAGCAGTCATGACTGGAATGGCCTCCTTGGCACCTGGAGATGTGATCCAGGCCATCCAGCCACCAAACCTGAAGGAAGATTTATCAGACTACAGGGGTGGGAGTGAGTTCTGCTCAAGGTCAAGGGTCTTCTGACCTGACTGCTTACTATATGTAAGGCACCATGCAAAGCATGGGAGAGAGTGACAAATAATGAAGGAAAGGTTCTTCCCCAGTGGAGCCACAGTCTACTGGTGTAACAGTCACTGAATGACTCTTTACACTGCAGTGTAACACCAGTATCTAGGGTAAGACTCCTACTGGTTGACTGAATGACCGAGTGTCATGATGAGGGAAGAATAGGAAGCCTGAGGCTTACCCCAGCCTAGACATCAGCAAAGACCTACCCTAGGAGTTGACTTTTAAGCTCAGAAAAGAATACGACTCTATTGGAATCACCCCGTTCACCACCCTTCCCTCTCCGAGGATAATCCCCCACTCCTAACTCACCTGGGAGATGGAATCCAGAGGTTGGGGAACATCCTCCTACTCACAAAATTACTGACTTCAGCACCGATCCTTTTCTCTACTTCTTGCCTAAAATCAACTGCTTCATCTGCCAGGTGGACTCTTCATGTCTTTCCAGGAATTGTAAGCCACTATTTCACCATTTTCTCTTCTATATAATCAAACTCTTCTTCTCAATGGGACCAGTTATCTCCCAGCTTAAAGAAGAATCTTTCTTGACCCAACACTCCAACAGCACCCGTGCTGCTCTCTTGTCTGCCCTGCACCAGCCAACTTCTTGAAAGAGTTGTCTCTCACTGTTGCCAGGTCCTCACCTCTTGCAGCTGCCATTCCTCACTCTTTTCCACTTCCAGTACACCTCAGTCAGAGCTCCAAATGACCCCTGAATCATTTCATCCATCAGGCACTTGTCCTCTCAGCAGCATCTGACACCAGGGACTTCTCATACAACTTTCATCCATGGTGTCCACTCACTCTCTATCTGGGTTTTCTTCCTACACTCTAGTTACTGCTTGGTAGCTTTTTAGCCTCTCTTGCTGGCTCATCTTCCTCCCAGCCATGCCATGCTGCAGCTTCTCCTGGCTTGTCTTTTGCTCTTTTCTTTTTCCTCACCTGACATTCTATACAGATTGAATTGAATATTCAGTCATGATCGTAGCTTGTTATCACCAATACACTGATGATTTCCAAATTGACTTCTCCACTTCAGAACCCTCAACTGAGCTCAACATATACATTCGACTTTCATTCAACATCTCCACTCAATGTCGCAAAGGCTTCTCAAACTAACACACCACCATGGTTCTCTCTCCCACACCCTAGCTGGTCCTCTCTCAGGATACTGGCTAATGGAATAGGACCACCCATCCTGTTATTATATTGCAAACTAGAAGTAGGTTTGCTATTTACCATTCATGACACTACACTCTCCCCCACTCCCTGTATTCAGTCCACCCCCAGATACTGACACTTTTCAAGAAAAATGTCTGGACTTCATTACACTCTACATTCACTACCTTCAACAAACTACATCACGAACCAGTATCTCAAGATCAAATTCTTAACATGGTCTAAACTGCTCAGTCTGACCACTACTTCCTCTTCAGCTTTGGCACTCTGCTCTCTAGCCTCACTAGTCTTTTCTTGATTCTTCGAAGACATCACATTCTCTTCCTCCAGAAGGTGTTTGCATATGACTTCCCTTCTCCTGGAACCCTCCTACCCTACCCTCTCAGCCTAACTACTACTCATCCTTTACATCTTAGTTCTCACGTCATGTTCTTGGAGAAGCGTCCTTGACTCTCTTTCCCTACACCCCAGATCACTTTAGCTTGTGCTCCTGAATGTTCTCAAGGCATCGAACACCTTTCCTTCATGGTAAAATTATAAATCATATTTGTAATCTTATTTTATTTCCCTCCTAGATCGTCAGCTTCATGGAGACAATGCAATTTGGAACTCAGGTAGAATGGAAATAGAGGGAGGATAATTTAACTTGCGATCTGTAAGCTTGCAGTCCCTGTTGGACTTGGATTCTGAATCTGGAGTTCAGGAAAAAGGTAGGGGCCAGACATACATTTGAGGATCACTAGCATTTGAAAGGTGAAGACTTGGTAACAAATAAAATGCCCAAGGAGAAAGTACAGAATGAGAGAAGACAAAACAAGACAAAATCGAGAGCCTCCCCAAAATCTAAAGATGGCAGTGAATGAGAATGAAAGCAGCAGACAATGCCACAGGAGAGAAACCAGGAAAATGTTTCAAGGAGAAAGAGTTGACACACACCACTGAACAGGGTACCAGGGGATAACAGGAGCGTGTCTGCTGGCCGCCAGGAGGTCTCTGGTGACCTTGGCTTGAGCAGTTTCAGTTGGTGTCTGGGGAGCAGATGGAGTAGAGCAGTTTTAAGAATGAATGGGAAGTGAGGAAATGACAGCAAGTGTATACAATGTTTTGACTTTGAAGAGAGGAGAGAGCTGGGACAAGGATGAAGGGGTTCAGAATTCAAGTAAAAGCACAGGCACATTCGAAACAGATTCGGAATAACCTCTGATTTGGCGCTAGGAAAACTGCTCCTAAGGGTTCTCCTGTGAGTATTAGGCCACCAGGCTGAGCTGGGAACACAGCCGGCCCCAGGGCACACCCCTCGGTCGCTGAGGGCAACAGAATGCGGCTTGACAGATCCCAGGCCTGGGACCCCGCGGGAATCTGAGCGGCCTCTCAGCCAATCTCACTCTTCATCCCCTTCCCAGAGCTTGACCTCCCCTCCCCCACCCCCACTCCCATCCCCCACCACCCCTGTCTCCGCGTCCCCTCTACTCGCCCGCTATTCACCCCGAGGCTCAGGGGGCTCGGGAAGGGGGCAAAGTGGGGACCGAGGTGGAGCCTACCAGACGAGGCCAGGAGGGCGGGCCGAATGCTCACGGTGAGAGGGCCGCCCGTGGGGCTGCGGCCTGGCCGGAGGACCCGTGCCACAGCGAGGAAGGGGCTTCGGGGTCCACTGTCGCTGGGTGTCGGGATAGGGTCGCCGAGGCTGGTTCCTGGCAGGGGCAGCTCCTACCTGCGCGGGGAAGCCCCAGGCCCAGGTGGCGGAGGTAGCTCAGGCTGCGGGGCTCGGGTTCCGCGGCGGCTTCTCCATCACAACATCCCCCGCCCAGGAGCGCGCGGGCGCGGGGCCGCGCCCCGAGCGGCGGGGGCGCGCGTGGGGGCGGGGGCGGAGCGCCATCTTGGACCCGGCGCAGGCGCGGGCACGGGAGCGCGAGCCCCTGGAGGTGGCACTTGCCGCAGCTGACCCGAGGGCCGCACCCCACTGAACCTCGGCCCCGGGGAGCCCCACTGACCAAACCGTCTCGCCAGGTGAAGTCCCTGCACCGCATTGCCAGTGCTCCAGAGCTCAGATCCAGCCCCCGCCAACCCCTGCCCAGTCCGGTCCCGCCCTCCACGACGAGGCCGCAGACTGACCTAGGCCGCCCAGCCGGGCCCTGGCCCAGCACCCGCGGGGGGCGACACCGGAACGAGGTGGGAGCCGGAGAGACTGTGGCCATGCGGGGGCCGCGGCCGCGCGGGGAGGGGCCGAACGGGGAGCTGCTACGCTCTTGCTGCAACCCTCACTGACGTCCTGGCGGCGAGGCAATGAGGACACGGCGTAGGTGATAATAATAGCTCGTATTTATTGACCGCTTACACTGTGCCAGGCTCCGTGCTAAACCCTTTATACGCATTCATCTTCACATCAGCCTTGTGAAGTCGCCACTCTTATTATCCTCAGTTTTCAAAGGTAGCTGCTGAGATTCAGAAGGATAAAGCGACTGGCCTGCAGTCACAAGTGATGAAATCTGACTGGAACCCAGATGTTTCTTAACACCCTACCTCTGCTGTTGAACATAAAGTTGCAACACCAAGCCCTCACCAATGTCAAGAATAAATTGCTCCCCCTCTCCCCCGGTAGAGGTTCACGGAGGAAAGGAAGAAGGGGAGAAATTGGATGAAAAGTGTGAAGGAAGGGATGACGGGTGCGATATTTACTGCAGAGTCCCTGGATAGTAGGGTAGCTCCCAGTGGACAGATCAGTGACCCAGAGGCTGTCAAGGACAATGAGGGGAAATCTTTCCATCCAGAAACCCTCTCATGGTTCGTTCCTCTAAGACAGAGGTTATAATTTATTAAACTTGCTAATATATTTGAGCAACTGACTGGCAATGCCCTCAAGGTACCTAATCTAAAGGTGTCCAAATATAAATTCATTATTTAATCCTCTTTATTGGCATTATAAGGGGTTTCATTGGGTGAGAAATAATCCTTCCCCCCCACACACACACACACCACATGCCACGCTCACGATGCAGCTCCATCTGTACCAATGAATTGCACCACTACCTGCTAACTTGCATGAGCTGGAAGGCTCAAGATCATCTTCAACTATACCTTCACTTGATGTAAGGTGAATAAAATTGTATTAGCTTTTTATTATGGAACATTTCTAATATACCCAAAAGGAGACAGGACAATATAACAAAACCTCATCACGCATGTACTCATCACTCAGTTTCAACAATTATCAACTCCCAGCCAAGAGTTTACCAGGATATGCCAAGGCTTTGTGATATGTGAAACATGTATCAGGTCTCAAACTAGGTCCTATGGATGCAAAGATGAATCATAATTCATGTAACCCAACTGACCTCAGTCCTTGGAATATGAGTAAGTTACCTAAAATAAAAAAAAAGGGGGGGTCTCATTCATTCATTCTCTTTCCACAAATTATATAAGGCACTGTCCTTGGTGCTAGAACACATAAAGAAATAAGATGTGGTCTCTGCCCTCACAAAGTTTGAATAATAGGAAAAGAGACATTAAACATCATCAGAAATATGATGAGTATCTGGAAGACGTACAGGGCACTATGTGAGTGGACTAAATTTGGCCTAGGGGAGGTTTGAGAAGCCTTTCATAAGGAAATGAGGCTTATGGGAGGGAAAGGATGAAGGAGATAGAGGTCAGCCAGAAGAGAAAATTATTTTGAGTCAAAGGAGAAATACAAGAAGGCCAGTACAGGTGTAATAGTAGAGAAGAATGGAAAAAGATAAGCTGGAGAGGTGAGTAGGTGCCAAATCAAGGACAGTCTTGTGTGTTAGGCTAAGGGTTTTGGGCCTTATTTTACGGACAGTGGAAAGTCATGAAAGGATTTAAGGCATGCTCACCCTTGCATTTTAGGAAATCACTTCCAGCTGCTAAGTGGAATGGCATAGAAGGAGAGCAAAATTAGAAGTGTGGAGACTAGTTAGGAAGCAATTAATGAAATCTAGGTGGGAGATGACTATAATGGGAGAGCAGGGATAAAAAAACTGCATAGGTTTAATAAATATTCAGAAAGTAGAATTTACAGAAATTAACAATTGACTAATTAAAGATGGAAATGTGGAGAAATGGATGACTTCCTATTTATGCTTCAGCAAATGAAAAAATCCAGGCATATCACCTGTTTATAGATAACGCACCAGAATGCATGTCATCTCAATTCCATTCAGCATGATGGCTGTAACAATGAAAATCTCTTCAGGTAACAAGAGGCACACAGATAGGATAGTGAGGGTGGTAGGATAGTGAGGGTGGGAAGACAGGAGTCCAGGTGACAAAAATGAAAATGTGCGATTCTCACACAGTGTAGTCTGACCAACACACAATCTTCTGAATTCCTGATCTTATAGGTCTGCAAAGTCTACTGATCAATGGGGACTCAACCTGTGCTCTTAAGCCATCCTTTCTCTACTATATCTTTTCCCCTTTCATGCTCTCCATGGCCCAAGAAGAACCAATAGCCTATGAATCCCCTCAGATGCTACATAGGAGTCTGACAAATGTAGATTCCTCTGAGGCAGCAATCTCTTAAAATTATTACATTGGGTTATGAGGAAAAAAATTGAATTAGAAGCAAATTCATCTAGAGTCACTTATTAAGAGAACTGGCTTTATGTTATTTTGCTTGGCTGACCCATAGGTTAGCATTAGCAGTCAATTGACACCCAAGTCACCTGTGTGGAAGAATAAAGCTTTCATCCTTATTAGCAGTAAAGGCAGCCTTTTCCATCACTACATATAAGTATTGCCTTCAGGTTGTTGTTTTTCCTATAGTTGATCCTATAAACTCTCTTCTGGATGGAAAATCTACATGGAGTAAAATAATCCCACATATTACATGGCATGGAATCCATAGTCAGATGCTAGGGCTGGCAAGGACTTTCTCAACATCCTTCTTCAACAGGATTATTCTAATAAATTCCCAAGAAAAGTGCATAGGGTGAGAAGAAAAAGGACTGGGGCCAAACTCTGAGACTGCCAGCATTTGGGAAGCCAATAGAGGAAAATAAGGTCAAGAAGAAAGCCAAGAAGAAACAGAAGAATAAGAGAAGAATCAGGAGACAGTAATGTCATGGAAGAAATCCAAAGGAGGTAAGAATTTCAAGGAGGAAGAAGTGGTCAACAGCAGCAAAAGTAGCAAAGATTTCCAATAACGTCAAGGGGAAAAAAAACTACCTTTGAATTTGGATTCATGGAGGTCATGGATCTATGATCCATATCAGCAGAAAATGGGGACAGGAGCCACAGCGCAATGAATTGGAAAAGCAAGAACCCCTTAGAGCCCCTATTGAGAAATTTGGAAGAAGGACTAGACAGCAGTTGAAAAGTGATATGAAGTTAAAGATTCTGATTCTGTCTTTTTTTTAAGATGGTAGAGACTTAACCATGGATATAAGCACAAACAGATACTACTTGAGTAGATGGATCTGAAAGAAATGAAAAAGAAGATAAAAGATGGAGCAAGATCCTGGCAGTAATGAGAGGGGTGCGATCATGGGCAAATATAGAGGAATCTGTTGAAGAGATAGGCTAAGAATGAAGGGATCGGTGTGGTAATTAATAAAGGTGGGAGCAGGCAAGAGGTTGGGTTATTTCATGACAAGTGATATCAATATTTCCAAAGTCTTTAAGCTGAGGAAATGTAGGTTTAGGTGGAGAGCAAGATAAATCTCACAAGATAAGTGTTACTATTGTTGTTACCTGCCCGGCATTCATTCTCCTTTTATAGGTAACAGCACGTCAGTTTCCTCTGAAGACCCATCCCCTCCTCTTTCCACTTCTGTGTGGTTCAGATGGGAATCAGCTCAGTCCCACAAGCCACTTCATTGTTGTTATCCCAGCATTGACCCATCAGCATCAAAATGATCAATTCAGAGATGGCACACAACTAAATCCTAAACAGTGAAAATCAGATCCAGAATTTTTCCTGCAATTATTGGGCAAAAAGTGTTGCTAGAATGTAGCCTGAGTGGACATATTCCCACTAGGAAGGATAAAGCCTGCCTGAGCATGGAACCAACTCAAAGAATGATGAGCTAAGGGATGGAGTGAGAGAGAAGCCTGATAATCTCAATTTGTAATCTCTATTTACCACTACCTGAAGTCACATAAGTCAATAGATTTCCTTTTTGCTCACACTACTTTGAGTTGGTTTTATCACTAGCAATCAAGAGTTATGATGAATTTATGTGGCAGATACAGCCTGATGAAATCATCCCTACATCCACTCTTCTATAATTTCTCCTGTACCAACAGGACTGGAAATCTGAAAACCACATTTCTCAAATTCCCCTGTCACTTCTAGATAGGTCCTGCCAGTGGGAACCCTCACTTGAGGTCTGAAGGTGGGAGGAGGGGAGATGCCTTTCTGCTTCTGGCAGTGCCTCTGGCAACATATGGGCAAAAGTGGAGGCAATTTCAGACACATCTGCATGATTAATTTTGGTATTATGGAGATTAACATCAGAAGTCAATGCAAATTTGTGGACTCCTTGATAGTTGGGCAATACCTTTTCTCACTTCTGCTCCTCTAAACTGAGATTGGTAGTAGCTTCTAGATCTCTAGGTAACCCTACTTTCATTCATAAGCTTCTCCCTCTCCCACAATTTTGTGACAAATTCCTTGTTTTAAATCTTTCTCTACTTAGACTATCTAGAGTGATTTCTGTATGCTTATTGAACAGTGGGTGATACTCTAACCATTCCTATTTTGCATACACAGCTGCATGTACATACACCACACACACATACAAGGCCTAGAGAGAATATGATGTTCAGATCTATAGAATTAGCAAGTGACCTAGCTGGGACTGGAATTAGACATGTCTAACATTAAAGTTCTCACTCTCCCTATCCTAAATTTGTTTTTTCTTTTTTCCTTTTTTATGACCACATTAAATTGACATTAAAGGAGGCAGAGAAGGAAACATATTGTGTAAAAAGTTGTTCAATAATGATTTCAATTTGGTTAGGGGGAAGAACGGCTTAGGGAATGGAAGATGAGCAGATAATAAAGGGGTCAAACATCTCTGTAAAGTCAAAGAGCAGGAGAGTAAAAATGCAACAGTGATGAGACAGAAAGAAATGGACGGAAGGTTGTGGTCACAAGTGAGATGTTGGAATTTAAAAATTTCTTCACAGGTGGAGCCATTGTGAATGATGAACAGGGACAGAGCTGGGCCAGATGAGGTAACTTGAGCATTTGGGAGGACATCGTCGGAGGCTAGTCAATGATGGCCATAAACTGGCACGACTCCCTTGCATGTTGCCAAAGGAGGAGAAATTGAACGAATAGAAAGAGGAGGAGAAATGGCACAAGTATGTATGGAGTCATGCCTGCGATGACTCTGCTTTCCACTCATTGGGGCTGCTACCAGGAAAGGAAGAGGGGTCCTGGGCAGAGCCTGGTCTCAATTAGAATTGGAGGTAAAGAGAAAAAAGCTCATAAGCGTGAGTATAAGTTGAGAGGGCACCATGGAAAGTTTGGGAAGAACAGGCCACATCATGAATAGGGAAGAGGAGCCCTCAAGAAGTTTGGAGGTGGATTCCCCACTCTTCCTCAGCTTTCTGGGCCACCTATGGGCCCAAAAGATTATCTTCTGTTTTTCAATGTGCCTACTTCTCTTTGTCTCCATTACCACCCAGTATTTTGGCCTGCATGACCTCCCACCACAGCACCAACCTCCTCAGTGGTCTCTTCGTACCCACTGTGGTCTCTGTCGCCCAGTAGCCACTCTGCCCCAGTCAAAGCAATCTTTCTAAAATGTAAATTTATCACCTTACTATCTTGTCTAAAACCCCTCAGTCGGTTTCTATAGCCCCCAAAGATAGGCAACATCCATCCTAGCCTTATATGGAAGTGCCCCCATGAGTGAATAAGCCCCTGCCTCCTTCTCCTACCTCAATGCCCACCCTCCCCTCACTCACAGCCAGTGCTCCAGTCCTGCTGAGCAGTTGCGAGGCCCAGTCCTGGTTCTCTTCTCTCCTGGCTGTTGTTTGCGCCTGTTTCTTCCTTGGCCTGTACTGCTCCCTAGCATGGGAGTGTCCAGTAGGCAGTGAATGCCTATTTGCTAAAGAAATTACATACATCCTACTCGTCTTTTCAGACTCAACTTAAGTGTCACATTGTTTATGAGGCCTTTGTACTCCTTCTTCATCCCAGGTATTGCTGGCTCCACTCTCCTCTGTGTAGATAATCTTGCAGTTATGTCTGTTTCACCTGACTGCTCAGCGGTCCCCTCCTGGCTGTGATAGAGAAGTTTCTTGTGGTTAGGGACCATCCAATTCATCTTTTTCACCCATTGCATGACATGATGCTCTACATGTAGGAGGTACTGAATGAGTGTACAAGTAAAGCATGAATTGCACCTTTTCTGAAAGTTCTTTGGAGACAAACTAGAGGCTTTTCTGCAATGGAACAGGTGAAAGGAAAGAAGAAAGAAGAGACTTAGTGCTTCCCTTTTGACCAAAAGGAGGAAGTGAACCTTGAGTGCCAGAGTTGCTGGATGACTGTTTCGACACCTTTAGGCTCCCTGGAAGGTGTCCCAGCTGTAGCACGTGTGCTGAATAAAGTCCAGACTTGAACTCTGGCCTTGTTCTCACTCCTCAGAGTGAAGGAGGGGCTGTCAACCTCCCTCGGGCAAGCCATCTAGACACCATCAGCGATGAAGAGGAGAGCTCAAAATATTCCTTGGGACGGGAGCCCACAGGCCTGGGGCCTGGCCTGTAAGCTCTTTTCCTAGCCCCAGGTAACCTCACATGCTGGGTGAACCCTATCTAGCTGGCCCAGATTCAACCCTACCTCCGCTCCCCGCCATCAGAACAGATGAAGAAATCTTAGGTAGTTCTGAACTAAAAGGGTCTACGGACCATCAAGAACAACTATTTAGGGGCCTCCCCGGTGGCGCAGCGGTTAAGCGCTGTGCTGTGGAGCTGTCGGCAGCAGCAACGCCAGTTCAACGCCCGTTCGACGCCCGGCCTGGGAGATTCCCACATGGCACTGCAGACCTCTCCTGCCTCCCCCGCTGCTCTCCTCAGCAGTGTGTTTCCATTGATCTGCCTGTTCTGCTCCCCACTCTGTCTTTGGTGAACCCTCTCACCGCCCCCACGCCTCTGGCCTGTACCCCAGGTTGTATGTATAAATAATAAAAAAAAAATCTTTAGAAAAAAAAAAGGAACAACTATTTAGCCTCTTGTGGCAAAGCCCCTTGTGGCAGTCAGAGTTTGTCAGTCATCTAGACTACCCATCAAAACCCCACAAAGCAATGGGCTTCTAGGTCAGGAGAAACAGGTGAGGCTATGGGCCAGAGTGTGGGTCTACTTCCAGGGCTCCCCCCTGAGTCTATCCAGGGGGTGAGTTTGAGTTCATATTCATTGTCACTAGAAATTGGGCAGTGTTATACCCATTTCACAGAAGAGGTCATTAAGGCTAGGACATGGAAGCTCAGAGGGAGGGTCCCTCCTAGATCTGGGCTAATTTTTGTGCTCAAAAATAATAAACAAACCTCCAACTTCAACTGGGTTGGAATGGTAGAAGAAGAAAAGGATCTCACCTCAGCCCCAGTCGCCTGTAGTCCAGCCCAACCTCCAGTCAAATAGGTGTCAGCAAGTTTGGTACCTAAACCCTTGGTCAGTTTATGACACAAAAAAACAAGCATTGCAACCTCTACCAAGCTACCATTCACTGGCCTAGATGGTACAGATACCCAGGGGACTGACGGGAGCCAGAAGATCCCCGCCACACAACACCCCCCCCCCCCTACACGGGCTGTGCTCCACAAGTGGGTCTCATAAGGGCCAGTCCCTGAATCATTCCTTTTCCCCTCATCTCCATTTGCCTCTGACAGAGGCCATGTTTCTGCTTTCCCACCTTTATTTTTTCCACTTGTTATACCTGGTCATTGCAATCAAAGACTCTTTTTCTGGTGTGGTGATACCTGAACTACCTGGACCCACGATTTAAGAGTCCCCATGACCCCCATGGCATCTCTGAGACAGTCCACTTCGCATGGGCGTGGTTGACACCTCCCCTATTTTCCAGATGCCTGGGACCAAGCTGTGGTCAGGTATTAGCAAACTGGATCAGACTCTGCTCTGCCTCTTATTTGCTGTGTAAACAGGGTAATTCCTCTTCCTACTTTTGGTCTGTTTACTTCTGAGTGTCAGTAGTCTGGAAGAAGCCAATTTATAGTCTGGATTTAGGAATCATCTATGCACAAATGACATTTGTCCCTCAGCACTCCCCTTACTCGCTTCCCACAGCCTCATTTGGACTTGAAAGCTGCAACAGAGATGTTACTAACTATTCAGTTCAAGGAAAGACATGAGATTATTCTACAGCCAGGGCCCCTTTATTCAAAAAAAGCAGCACTCTGACTTTATTGTAAGGAAAACAGAGAGAAGGGCCTGAGCAGGATCCCGTCAGCAGCCCTCTCAGTGCATGCAGCCCAGGAAGCTGGCCACTCTCTGTGCCTGGGGGAGGGCTTTGGCTGCATTCAGTTTCTCCACATCGCTGTAGCAGTACAAGTTGGGGCCATGGACGAGGTACACGCTGGGGCCACTTGTGGAACATGAGCTGGGGCCGAGGGACTTGTCCACACACAGGGCCCCATCAACCTTCTCATGAGGCCAAGGAAGCTCCGTCCACGTGGCTTGCGCTCCCAACTTCAGATCCAGCCACCACAGCTGCCGTCCTGTGAAGAAGGCAGCAGATACAATATGGCCTCCATGTCAGAGGGATCATGGCCTATCTCTCCCCGTGCCCTGCTGGGGATCATTGTCATGAAGAGGTATCCAAACAAGCCACCTCTTAGCACGCAGTCCCCTCACCTGCTGCGATATGAAGCCGAGAAGACCCAGGACAGACAAAGGCTGCATCCACAGATTCAAGGTTGATCCCAGGAGGGCTCCCAATTTCCTTCTCCAGCCGTTTTGGATAACCATCCACTAGGGGATAGCCCCCCTTTGTCAGGAAGATGTAGACCTGGGTGTCCTGGGGGACAAGGGACATTAATCAGCACAGAACTGGATAGCCTCCCAGTCTCCACCTCAGTCTCTCTGCCCAGACATACCTTGATCAGATAGACTCTGTCCTCCCAGGAAAAGGCAGCATCCACTGTTGAAGGACCCTGGGGCCACTGATGGGCAATGGGCCAGCTATGCCACCCATCCCGCCTGGTGTCCACACGCCAGTAGTGGGACCCTGTGGGTGAGCAGAGGAACCACCAGTGTGGTGTTAAAAGGCCAGGCAGTGAATGGGCCGGTGACAGATGCAGGGATCTGTCCTCGGAGGGCAGAAAGTGTGCAACCAGAGGCCAAGAAGGAAGAGAACCTGCGAGAGGGTGAAGTCAAGTGGACTTGATCAGAAAAACTGGGCGTTGTGACCTGATGAGGACCACAGTTGGTAGAGGCCTGACAGAAGGGCAAGCAAGTTGCCAGTAAGTCCAGTGGCCAGGGCCTCCTGTACATCTCAGATGTCCATGAGATGGTATAGATAATGAAATACAGTGACCAGCAATTAAAAGAGAAAATCACAAGAGCTCCCACTAAGTATTTTTATTCTAGCTGTATTCTCTACAGCCGGAGGTGGCAAGAGTGAGGGAGCAGCCAGGTCAGCATCCTAATTCTCTTCTCCCTTTTTCATAACAACTTATTAAAAGAATTGTCTGGTTTCCCATTTACCTTTTCTTCCTCAACCCTTTTCACTTATACTTCTGTTACCGTCTTCCACTGATTTGTTCTTTCTAAGGTCACCAGTATCCTCCAGTTTGCCAAATCTCACAGTCAATACTGTCCTCATCTTACTCTACCTCTCAGCAACAGCTGACTGCTCACGACTCTCTTCTTTAAGTATCTTGTTTGGATCTTGGCTTCTAAGACTTCCTCTTAACTTTTTCGCTTCTCTTCTCTTTGCCCTGACATCTAATATTGGAATCCCCTGGTTTGAGCTTCTTCTCCATCTATACTCACTTTCCTGGTGGTTTCATATTGTCTAAGGCTTTAGATATTGTCTATGTGATGATGAATTTGAGTTGTTCTCTTTCACTCTGATCGATCTCTTCTTTGAGTTTCAGGCTCAACCACAACCACTTACCTGGCATATGCATTAGATGTCAAAAACCTATCCTAACACCAAAAACTAACAAGGCTAAACTCTACCCCCACTAAACACACACACACGTACATACCCTTTCTCCTCCCCTAGTCTCTCCCCAATTTTACAAAAAGGAACCATCAGTCACCAAGTTGCCTAGTCCCCCAAAGCTAAGTCATTCTTAAAACCTCTCTTTTCCCTTCCCCTCTCCAACCAACATCCAATACACTGTTTAATGCTGGTGGTTCGGTCTCCAAAATATATTTCCTCACCACCTCTGCTGCTATTATGCTAATCCAAGCTGCCATTACCTCTAATCTGGATAACTGCAGAAAGCCCTCTCTGGAGTCCCTGTGTTCTTGATCGTTTCCCTGTGACCTGAGCTCCCCAAGAAGCTGGGATGATCTTTACAAGATAAGTCAGAACCTATTACAGCACTGCTCACAGCTTCCTCCTAGGTTCCTTTCACAGTTGAAAATCCTTACCAGGCCTCTGTAATCAGGACCCTACCTCCCTCTTTTCAAGATACTTTACCTGCTCCTTCAATGTGCTCAAGTCACACTGACCTTCTTTCCTGATCTCTCATAGTATTTGCTGTCCTTCTCAAAAATGTTTTCCACCAAGTGCTTTGTGTGTGGCTATTTCCTCCTTATCATGGAAATCTCAGCTCAGAAACCATCTTTTCAGAGAATTTACCTCTCATTGTGCTCACTTCTATACTATTATCCTATCTTATTTTTGTCACACATTTTACATTTTATTTTATATTTTAAAATTTCAACAATTTTTAAATGTGGTCACATGAGTTCCAAATGGTATTTGAGAATGAGAAATATTCTGATGCTCCCAGAACACTCACAGCCATTCATTCTACCTGGAAGTATCCTCTTTCCTTCTCTTTCTTTCTCATTGTCTTCTCTCACGCTGGCAGACATCATGAGGGCAGGTGTCTCATGGGCCATGTCAACTACTACATCCCAATGCCTAGTACAATGCCCAGTGCCTATTGGGTGCTCAATAAACATTTGTTGAATAAATAGGTGGTGTTTTCATTGCAGTCACAGGTTTCTTTTATAGTTGTTTACTGGGTGTGTCATGGCAGCTCCATACCCATCTTCCCTCAAACCCCTGCTGAAACTACCCTGCTCATGGCCCCTATCTTGAGAACCAGAGCTAAGCTGCTTTTTGCAGAAATGCTAAGGAAGTGAGTGATGAGCCTCTAGTACATCAGTAACCAATGCACAGACTGAGCAGCAACCACTTTAAAATGCTCTGGCATAAAAATCTGGGCTGGGCCAGTTCAGTTGCCTCTCTAGAAATCCAACTAGGAAAAAGAGAGCAACTGAGGCAGTTACCAGTTAGCTCTGAGGCTGAAAGATCATGAATAGAGAGGTGGTAGAGAAAGCAGGATAGACCATGTGCATTCAAAGTTGTGCAAAAGCAGAAAGAATGGGTCATAAGTCAGAGGAGAGAAAGAGATTTCTGAGAGGAGTGAACCAGTACTTATGCTGAGTAGGTGGCTCACACTGATGTTTTTACCAAGACAGTACATTCTCACCTCAGCTGGGTTGTTTTGCTTGTTTTTGTTTTTGTTTTTCACATAATGGTGTTCTCTCATCCTCTGTGCTCTCTCAACAGTTATGGAATACATCTCACACTTTGATTTAGGAGTTCAGCTCTATTTTCTTCATGGTCACATGACCTTGAAGTTCTATGATATCTCCATGGCTGGATATTCTTTCTACATCTCTGTGTGCTCCCTGATTTCTCTATCTCTAGATAGACAGCAGATAGGTAGGTAGGTAGGTAGGTAGGTAAGTAGGTAGGTAGGTAGGTAGACAGACAAATAGATAGACAGATAGATATGGATAGATAGCTTTCTCAGTCTCTACCTCTAGTTCATTCTGTCTGTCTCTACATCTCTTTGTTTGTGTGTCCTCCCAATGGCCCCATACTCTTACCACAGCTGCATGTTCTTCTGATACTTCTATGGTCTCACTATGTTGCATGTTCTCAGTATCAGTCTGAACTTTCACTGTATTTTATCACAGCTGTATGTTCTCACCACAGCGTACATTCCTGATGTGGGGATATGCTCTCCTTGTGACTGGCTTGGTAGCCAGTATCTGATCATATTTGCCCAAGGGTTGGAAACAAAAGGGATGCTCACTATTCTAGATTCTCGTTGCTATTTTACATTGGTGTCTGATCATTCATGTAGCTTAGGCTGAGTCTAATGAGGATTGTTCACTCTTTCTCTTGGAGCCTGTAATGCATGTACAGAGCAAGACGCATGACGATTGTATGACTACCCCAGGGCATCTTTAGAGATCATCGGTTGGCTTGCATCGCTTGAAGCCCCAGATCTCAGGAGGGGTCTCTGCACTGGCCACTCAGAGGAGAAACCTCCTCAAGCTAGTAAAGCTATCTCCTAAAGGTATAAGGGACCCAAAACTTCTTGGGTTTTGGGTTTGACCCAAAAATTGCTTGGTTCTCAGCAATGGGAACATCTCATCTCCATGAGATGTTGTGCACCAAAGCCTGGACATAGGAACCAGGCACCTGGGGAAATATGGCACACCTGATAAGCTCAGGGGGAATCAAAGGACCTGGAAAGACATGCAAAAGCAAAGGGGATATGAGGATGTACATAGGCCCAGAGTACAAGGGAGAGGCACGGAAGTCATCAGCGCATTGGACAAGAAGGACATAAGGGATCACAGAAACCCAGAAATGTCCAGAGAAGGAACAGACATGGGAGCTGATGATACTGGGAGGCAGACTGGTGGAGGAAGTTAGTGGCTTGGGCGACAAGAGACAACATTGAAGAATATGCATAGGTGATGAGAGATGCAAAGGGGCATGCAGTGGATGGGACTGAGGGATATAATAAGGAACACAATCATGAAAATGAAGGAAATGTGATGGGAAGATGGGAGAAATGCATGAAAGAGATGGGAAGTGTGGAGGACAGAGGTGGGGGAGTTGGGGGCATCTCTCACCGTTGAAGGCGTAGGTGGCACCATGCTTGTCAGATAGCAGTGCAGACAGGACCAGATCTGGGCTGCATCGCATAACCACAGGGCCACTACGTTGCCCGTGACCTGAGGGAAGAAATGGGTATGGAGAAACACAGAGGGAGGCAGGAGGTCAGAGTGAGGTAGAAGAGATGGCTGAGGTTGTGGGTGTGGGTTTCCTTCATCAAGGGCAATGGGAAAGAGCCAAAATGGGAACAGGGCCAGGGTAAAGGCCAAGGGTCATATCAAAGAACTGGGGGGGGGGGGAATCCTGGGCCTATGGGGTCTGCAAAATCAAGGCAAGTAGACAAATTCCAGTGGGCCCCAGGGCCAGGTGCTTTCTCACCTCTGCCAGGGCAGACCATGAAGTAATCTCGGGCATCCCGTGGGTACTGTGGAGGCACCTCTCCCGTGACAGGGTTGAAGCGCAGAAATTGGTTGCCCTGGAAGCAGTAGTAGCGGCCGAGCCACCTCAAGGCAGAGGAACAGTTCCCAATGGCTGGCCAGAAGCGCTCCTTTTTCGTTCTGGTGGTCATGTCCCAGAACCACGTGCGGTTACCTTTGTCAAATCAGTCAACAAGCATTCAGTGAGGGTGGGCTCCACCTGCCCTTGTGCTTGTGTGGGGCCTTAGTATGAGCCAGTGGAGCTTGCCAGCCAGCAGGGAGACAGCTGAGAGTGATCTTACAATAAACTTATGAAGCAAAATGCACTTGATCAGCTCATCGAGGGAAGTAAGGAGAATCAGGGAAAACTTCCCAGAGGAGGTGACACAAACTAAAATCTGAAGCAGGGAGCTACATGGTAGATAAGAGAGGGAGGTGGAACTCCAGAGAGAGGAAATCTGATGCATGAAGCAAATTGGGTACGCAGGGGACAGCACAATTTCTGGAACTTTGTATTGAAGATAAGGGTATGGTGAGAATTGAGGTCAGAGTGTCAGCGTGGGCTTGGTTATAGAGGTCATGGGGAACAATGGGAGACTTACATCTGTTCCCCTCTCTAGGACTTTTGCCCCAATTGACTACCCTATATCATAAATAGTTTCTTGATTTCTTCCCTTCCTTGCAAACCAGATAGTGGTTCCACCACCACCATGACTACCACCACCTCCATCACCCCCAACCCACCATTACTCAAGGTTCTCATATTCCAGCCTGGACTGACCTTGGAAGAAGAGGACGCCCTCATCTTGGCATTCTCCACGGTGACATTCCACAGCTGCATCGATTGGGAACGGAATTCCAGGAAACTCATCTTGAAGCAACTTTGGATATCCCTTCTCCTCCTTCTCAGGAGAGTACACCCAGACTTTATCTCCCTGCAAGCAATAGCACTCGACTTTTAATGATGTACTCCAGATACAGCCACTCTGCGTTCACACACAAGATCTTCACTCTATTACACTTGTACAATATCCACCCACAGTCCCATACACTCTCAATCCATCTGTCAACAACAATGTGCTGTCCCCTGCACAAAGATTTACCCCGAGTTTGACTTCACTATTACTATAGCACACACCTCTGACCACATACAACCAGACACTCTCGTGGCACACTTACCTGCAACAGCATTAGTTTGTCAAATGCACTCAGAAATAGTCATCCTGCAATCATCCATCCATTCATACATCCATTTGTTCCTTCACTCATTTCTTCATTCCAGAAAGAGTTGCTGAACTACATGTGAGAGGCACTGGGGATAAAGGGATGGCAAGACTCTTCTTTCAAGTTCACGGTACAAAAGCAGAAAGGAGTCCTACAATTCTAGCCATGCAGCCGCCAAGGCTGAAGCTCACGAGAGGCCTTGGAATATAGGGAGGCAGATAGATGTTCTGGACGGCATCACAGAGCAGGATGCATTTGGGCCTAGAGTTGAAAACCCCAGCAGGATTTTCCAGGTGAACAAACGTGAAAAGGGTATGACCAGCAGAGGGAGCACCTTGTACAGAGCATGCTCACAGAACTCAGTGAATGAGGCAGGGAAGAGGATGAACTGTAAAAGATCACTGAGGACGGTGCTAAAGACCCATGTGCACGTGACCTGGCTGCAGTGGTTGGCCCGCGGTGGTGCTATTTACGTAGGAGCACAGGAGGAGGGTAGGTTTGTAGGGAAGATTCTAAATTCACTTTGGGGGACACTGAAGTTGAGGTGGCTGTGAAACTTCTAAGTCAGAGACATCTGCCCGGAAATTGGAACGAGAGGTCTGGAGCTGTGGGGAGTGACCCAGACCCACGAGAGCACGCGGGGCCATGGCAGCAGCTGCTGTCACCCAGGAAGGAAACAGAAGGGCTGGAGAGAACCCCCAGGGAACATTCAGGGACTAGCTGCGGACAAAAGGCAGAAAAAGAGGTCCACCACCCAACCAGCCGCACAATTAGAAGGCGCCCTTCCTCTCACTGACACAGCCTGGGCTGAGCAAGGGGCTCGGCGAGCACCAGGGCTGCATTTCATCCTCCACTGGCCGCCTCTGCCCAGCACCACCGTGAGGCGAACAACCTGGCCGCCATATAAAGATGACCTGAGGGAGGATCGCGGGGCTCAAGGAGAGGAAATGCCAGCAAGGAAAGGATGACTGACAGCGTGGGAAGAGCAGAGGAATCTGGACAAAGATTAGGATTGAAAAACAGCGACTGAATGTTGTGCCAGCACGGCCCACGTGCACACTCACTCCCTTAGCTTGAGCTTTGGGGGGAAAGGAAAGCACAGATGAAACCTGGGACTTATTGGTGAGGGGCCCATGTCAAGCACTTGGGGGAGGGTCCTACTGTCAAGCGCAGCACTTCCTGGCCCAGCTCTGACCTTCGCCCAGCGGTACCTTGATCAGGAAGACTCTGTCGTGGCCCTGGCGGAATGCAGCATCCACAGGGCCAGTGAAATTCGTCCATATCTCTGAGACTAGCTCCTTGGTCCGTCCAAGATTCTTCCACACGAAGTCTCCTAAAAAATGCACTCATTGAGTCACCCTGTCCCAAGCTTTGGCCAACTGAAAAGTTGCAGAGATGCTCTGGGGGCGACCCTCTGGTGAGTCCTAAGATCTCCCACACATGGGTACACCCTCAGTGAGGGGACCAAATGCAACTAACCCCAGTCCCCCTACCTTTAAAAAACAGCATGGCCCCCTTGTCATCCATGGTGGCAGCATCAAAGCTCCAGCCATCCGAGCAGTGTTCTGGAGGTGGAAATGGGGATGTGACAAAGTCAAAGACACACCAGATGACAAAATGCAGTAACACAGTCAGACAGACAAATTCAGGGGGTCAGGGCCTCACCGATCACATCTGGGCCCAGCTCGGTCCCGTTCCCACCTTCAGCTCTGTTCCTGGGGGCACCAGCCCTAGAGAAAAGACAGCTCAAAGCCCAGATCCACAGTCCAATCCTTCACCCTTAGCTTCTCACCCCAAACTTGCCCAGACCTAATAACTGGCCCTACCCCACTCTAGAACAGACCCAGTCCTCCATCCCTCATCCCAGCTTTACTCACGGAGAGATTGGGTGGGCAAGAGCCAGAGACCAACACAGGCCCCATAGCCCTAGCGCAACCGGTAATCCTGGAGCTCTGGCCATG
The DNA here is from genome assembly GCA_004024925.1 of Scalopus aquaticus. Lineage (NCBI taxonomy): Eukaryota > Metazoa > Chordata > Mammalia > Eulipotyphla > Talpidae > Scalopus > Scalopus aquaticus. The sequence goes on from PVIJ01001690.1 coordinate 24,962, forward strand.
CTGAGCTGGAGAGGCCACAGGACAGCGCGGGGCTCCTGGCCCTATATAGAGACTGCAGCAGCACCGCCCCCAAGGCTAAGCCTGCTGGGAATGCAGTGCCTCTCAGGCCTGTGCCAATATTGGCTCATTACATCACTGTAAGGAAGGTCAGGGTCTGGACAGAAATCTGAGTCCAAGAGTAGCTCTTCCCGGCAGGAAGCCCCATCCCCTTCAGTGACTTTTGAGCAGTGGCTGGCCTGCCGTGGACGCCCAGCATGGCTCTTCTCTGTGATGGGTCTGGGTGCCCGTA
>PVIJ01001690.1:25350-188272 GCA_004024925.1 Scalopus aquaticus
GAGAGAGAGAGAGAGAGAGAGAGAGAGAGAGAGAGAGAGAGAGAGAGAGAGAGAGAAACTCTCCGCTTTTCCCAAGAGAGAGAACAGCTTTTCCCAAAGTTTTATCAGGGGACTTTCTGGGACATTCCCAAGCCTCTTTGCCCTTGTTGGGTCAATAATATTTCACTGTTGCAAAATGTCCAAGTCCTGCTCTGGTCCCACCCCCACTGACCAGAAGTCACCTGGGAAGGAGGGGCTGACAGTAAAGGGGCAGGAAGAGGTGTCTCTGCTCCAGAGAACACCACTAGAAACTCGTATTTCTTGGTAGTTTCCACCTGACGGGAAAGTGCTTTATTTACCCATGACAGAATAAATAGAACTGTAACTGAGATTTCGCAGTATCTATACCAATTCTGGCTTAAACCCTGCCTTCTCAGTGAAGCCTTTCCTCACCGCCTTATTTAGCCATTTCAGATTTTAGCTTGTTTCCTTTGCACTTATTAAAACTTGAAATTACTTCATCTGCCTAGTTATTTATTGCTTTTGTCTTTATTTTGTTTTTCCTGTCTCATTTGCCTGGCACAGAACAAGTGCTCAATGGCTAAATGAAAAAAAAAAAGGGGTTTCAAGTACTGACTAATGCTGCAAACAAATTTCTGACAACTTTCCTCCTCAGTGAGGGTGCGTTACGATAGGAGGCATGCTGCGATCACGCAAGTCCCTTCGTCTTATGGTCTTGTTTCTCTCACTAGCGTCCCAGCCCCACATCCCTTCCTCCTCTATCCCTGGTGCTTGCTATCTTCAGCGCTCCCCAAGGCCACTCCCAAAGTGGGCCCAACCTCCTCTGGAGACAGAGATAAATACGGGCAGCTAGTTATTGCCCAGGCTGAGGCTCCAGGACCCAAGGAGGAAAGGACCCTAATTCCTTGCAGTAATTCCATGCCCCTTATATTCCCCACCCCCTCCACTTCAGCAAAGATCTCAATTCCCTTTTCTACTCTGATAATCTTCCTCCCAACTGGAAAACGAAGATTTTGGGAGCCTCTGGAACAATATGTCACCAGGCCTATGCCATCAGGTCCAATGTACTCTCCTAATTTACAAATGAACATGCGCCTTGTTAACATCATTCCTCCCAGTTGGTTGGGGGGCAAAGCGGGACTCCCCAGGCCCTTGGCCTGCCCTGGCTCTTGTGGCAGATGCTTGACACCCACCTTCTCCCCTCTGCAGGGCACCCCTGCCTGGCCCTGCTCCACCCTGCACTGGGTGCTAGTCCAGGACTGCCCCTCACCTTTTCCTTCCCTCTCAGCCTCTATGACATTATGTAACCTTCCTGGGGTCCCCCCTCCCCAGCACCCAGTGACCTTTCACTAGCAACCCCCTCAGCACCTGTCCCTCGACTTCACTGAGCCTGCCTGGGGAGACGGAAGCTTTCCCACTAAGTCACGAATGTCCCCTAGAAAGCCCACAGGGAGGGCCCGGATGGGCTTGCTGGGCCAAGGGAACAGCCTCCCCTCTGGCCTAGCAGGGCTCTCCCAGGGACACAGCACATGCATTGGGAGAGGGTTTTCAGCTTTGCTTCTTCTGTCCACATGGACTGGTGCCCTTCACAGTACTGGACCTATCCATCCCGGAGGAGTGGCTCCTTTTCACTCTTGTTTCCACTCTTGCTTAACTCACCGAAGGGGACTTAGACACTGTTATTGGAGCCTCCTCTTCCCTCCCCTCCCCTTTCATTCCATCCATGCCCACCCCTGGACCTGGCCTAGCAGAGTCTTCTGCATGGCAGGCAGCTCTGGCTGAAATTCAAGTTCCAAGCAGAGAGCTGAGAGGCAATGGACTATGTGCTCTTGAGAACCCAGGTCATGGATGTGTATGTTGACCATCCTGGCCACGGGGCACAAGGCAACTCTTCTCCAGTGACCCTGGATTGAGCTGGCCTTGCTTCGTTCCTCACTTGATGTGTCCCTTTCTGCTTGTCCCAAGTACTTGCCAGTGCTGTGGTCTAGTCTAAGAACCTGTCCACACTTGGGCCAGGGCGCCCCCTGGAGGTCGCATGGGTCAGTGCATTCCCATCCTCAACCTGTGGCCAGAGCCCAGGAATTTTTCTTTCCTGAAATCAGCTCTCCACAGTCTTCCTCCCTCACTCCTCTCAGCCTTGCTGTGGGACATTAGGGGCACACCCTCTTCCTTTCGCAGACCTCTGCTGCCTAAAGCGAGTTTGAGGGTCTCAGTCTTTTGCTTGAACCTGGGAAATTCAAGCCCAGAAAAATCCAACTACCTTTTTCCACGTAGTTGTCAGTCCTCCTTATCAGCTGCTTTCTGGTTTCCTGCAAAAGGGTCTAAATGTGGGTCAGACCCAGAGAGGTCTGAAGCTCATGGACATAGCTTCCACTTGTGTTGCCAGGGGTCACATGTAAGCTGCATACTGCCATTGTCCCTGAGAACGGCTATGTTCAGTCTGCCCAGCCATTGACCTGGGTTCTGACCTCAGTGGTTTCTTCTGAGGCCTGCTGGCTGTGGCTGTGTGTTCCAGAGAGCAGAGGCTGGATTCTCCCTCCCCCAGCTTAGAAGACTTTGGCTCCAGGAGCCAAAAAGAGCTTTCTGCTTCTAACTCACTCCTCCAACAAATACACCTTCTCTCACTCTCTAAAGAAACTTCTTGCATAGTCTCTTCTTGCCTCTTTGTGAATAAGTATAATAACTTATTCATACCTATTGGCTTTGTGTATGTGGATATGCTGATATGGATCATTTTATTAAATTTATATATATATATGTGTGTGTATATATATATATATATATAATTTCTATGCACAGGATATTATTAATTCCAGTTTACAAATGAAGAAACTAGTATCTAAATATTAGGTATCTTGGCCACACCCCATTGTTACCAAGTGGTAGAGTTGAGCTCTGACTATATAACTCCTCAGGGTACTCCTTATCCTACCAAAGGGTGAGCTGCTAAATGTTTAACAGTCATCTCTCCCAAGGGGGAGAAAAAGCACTACTCTGTAGCATTTTCTGCTTTTGTGGTGTGAATATTCCTTCCATGGCCATCTTGGTACGAGACTACCTACAAGACTTCATTGTGGAGTTGGGAAGACATGCACAGAAACATAGTGTTGTATATGGTATTTCCACCAAGAAATACACAAGAAACGTGAACACCCCAAAGAGCACAGATAACAACAGAGTGCAATACGGTAGTTAGGAAGTGATGTATTTTGAGTATTTATTAACTTTGATTTTCTTAATAAAACATTTCAAGTTTATATAGTTTAAACAATGACTAAGTTTTCATAAACCATGGTCAAAATTCTTGAAAACTTGACAGTAAGTTCTAGAGTGCCTGTACAAACCAGGTCCACCAGACCACTGTCTACTGTACTGTCTTACTGAACAGGACAAGGATTTTATCTGCTGTATTCAATGAGCTATCTTCAGCACCTAGAACAGCGCCTGAAACACTGGGCTTAGCAACATTATTAAATACATATTGAATCAGGTTGTTCCTACTGCCTAATAGACTTAAGATCTGTCCATTTCTTTCTGCCTGCCTCACAGTGCAAACACCATCATTTCGTGTCTGACCACTGAAATAGTCTCTCTGCTTCTCCTGGCACTCTCCATGACTTCTCTCTCTCTCTCTCTCTCTCTCTCTCTCTCTCTCTCTCTCTCTCTCTCTCTCTCTCTCTCTCTCTCTCTCTCTCTCTCTCTCTCTCTCTCTCTCTCTCTCTCTTTTTCCCTTCTAATTTTAAAGATCTAACTGGCTTTATTAAGCAATTCATGAATCAGGCAGCATCCCATCCAGCAAGTAGAAGGGTAGTCCAACGATATACTCTTCACAGCAACTTCAGTAATCTTCAAAAATACATCTGAGACCAGTTTATGCTCCTGTTTAAAACTCTTCAATAAAGATAAAAGTCAGTTTTAATTCTAACCAAAGAACACCATTCTAACATTTTATTTATCCCAGCCCTTTTCTATTATTATAGTCTTTAAAAAGCAAAGATATTATTTTATAGGCCTTTTATTCCTTAACAGTGTGTGTTAAATATCAATATTTTAAAGGGTACATATTATTTCATTACATATTTAAGCAAGACTTTACATAACTATTCTCTACTGGTGGATATTTGGGTTTTTCTGGGATTTTTTCCAAATATAAATAAATCTGTGATAAACATCATTGCACACATTTGCCCAATTATTTTCTTAAAAACATCCCTAGAGCTGGAAGACTATAGATAATTTTAATATATTCAGACTTCAAGAGGAGCAGTTCAGAGATGTTGATTTTTTTGTTTTTTATTCTCATTTCTCTTCCTACTCCTTATAATTACTGTCCAGCTGCCAGTTCATCTCATAAGATCCCTTTCAATCCTGTCAAACGTTTTCGTGATTTACCGCTACATCCAAATCAAATCCAAACTCTGCCTGAGTTAAAATATCAGATGGTTTCACTTATAACAGGAATATAGGAGAATCAAAGAAGAAAGAGACATTCAGCAAGGGAGGGGGAGGGAAAGGGCTCAAAATGTGGGAGAAAAGAGCACAAGGGACTATGGTGATGGTTCACAGGTGAATCGGTGGTGGGTAATCTATGGGGAATACACTATAATGTAAAAGATATGATAATAATAAAAATTCTATATATATAAAAAAATGATCAGCTCAGGCCCAACTCTCCAAACTTGTTCCTTTCCTTTCCCTCCACTTCCCACTTCCTTCTTCTCCAGTCACCCTGGCTTCCACAGGTCCTTCAACACACCACATCTGGACCCCTCAGGACCTTTGTACCTGCTCATCCTTCATCTGGAAATCCTGAGCTTCTCTTCTTACTTAACACAGCTGGTTCCTTACCTAGTCCCCAACCTGCAACTCACTGTTCCGAGGCTTGCCCACTCCATTAAATACCATATTCACTATGTATTTTATTTAATGCCATCTTATTCATTTCCCTCACCATTTTAACACAAAATGTCATCACATATTTATCCCGTGTTTACTTGTTTGCCTGCTCTCCCAATAAACTCGAAGCTTCACAGTGACCAATGTTGTCTCTACCCCAGGGCCCAACATTCTGTGTGGCCAATAGTCCATGATGAATAACTACTTGTTGAATGAATCAATGAGACTGCAGACCACATATGGCCACAGGACTGTGCTGCTCACCAAACAGTCTTATATAAAGTGTGAGCCCTTGCAAGCCACAAACTAACCTTCTGACCTGTCCCAACAGGGGTTCTGCTACAACCCCAACTCTGTAAAGATCATTTAAGACTTACACCAAGTCAAGGTCTAGCCTCCACTGTCAGGCACCGCTTCCGCCTACTTCTAGGCCCAACGTCCACACTGGGGAGGAGATGATCAGGTCTATGAGGAATTGAGTGAACCACCTTAAGACACCTTCTACCTACCTTAGCAAGTCTACTTACTCAGGTACCTATGGGAATCAGGACCAGAAGCCTGTTCCCAAACTGTCAAGAGATCCAACTGGGGTTTCCCACCAAGGAAGTTCACCTTTATTACCATTTTATTCCCCAGCTACCTTTTGGCATTCAGGATGTAGGCAGGCAAAAGGCTGAAGACTGGGAACTTCGAGTTTTCATTTCAGTGTTACTGCTGGTGCTTTGCTCAAGATGGGAATGCAGAGGAGAAAGAAATAGACTATCACGTGAGTCCTCAGGGAAGACCCCACTGGAGCTGATGACTGATGACTGAGCATAGCATCTGAGCTGGCCAGCACATGGGCCAGGTAATCCACTCATAATCAAAGTCAGAAATGCAGACGCTATTACACTTGCTGTAGAAACTTTAGGGGGACTCCATGTGGACCATATAGAAGTCTTGGTTATATTCCCCCTCCCTGGCCCTCTTTATCCCCACTGATTGGGACCCAGCAGGCAGGTGGAAGGACCAATGAAACCCCAAAGAGCAGGAGGGTAATCAGGAGGGCGCCAAACCTTCAGGACTCAGCTTCAGCACTGGCCATGTGTCTCCCACCTCGAGTCCACCTGGGCTAGCTGAAGGTCCCAAACCCAGACCCAGGCCTCAAAGTTTGCTCTCAGACCTGGAACTCTCTCTACAGCTGCTGCTGACCGTGCTCTGGCCCGGGTCACTTTCCTAGGCATCTCTCAGCTCAGGTAGATGGCTGAAGGACTTCCTGTTTCTGTAGGAGATGTGTGCCTGGGCCTGGTGGCTTAGGGTCTCAGTGGTTCACCCTTTCTTGCTCTCCTCCCCTGAAGCTTCAACACTTCCAGATCTGTTTGGAACCTGGGTTCCCTGCCTTCCCACCTTTCAGTCCAGAGCTAATTCTTTCCTCCCATCCTCTCCTTGTCTCACCCACAAGAAACCAACCAAACCATCTTGGCGAACACATTTATTTAATATGGGGGGATGGGGTATTGCTGTCTCTGTCAGTGTGTATGGGTGTAGGGAGACAACCAGAGGGACTTCTGTCCTGGAGTAAGAGGCTGTTGTGGCCCCAGGCTGGGGGGTGGGGAGCAGACTGAGGAGACAGGGGAGGTTGTAGGGGGGTAGGGTGAAGCTCTGCACACATCCTTGGGACCACAGTCCAGGCCCACCCAGTCACCAAAGCAAGAACCGAATAAATAAAGTGCAACCGTGGGGGTTGGGAGACGGGGAGAGGGAGGGCAACGGGCACACCCATGCCCGCTGCCCACATTCAGTGCTGCCAGGTCTGGCCCACCTCCCGGCCAGACCCTCTTGTCCAATCACCCCTGTGTCCATCCCTCCATGAGCTGGGCAGGGCCCCTGTGCAGCTACTGGAGGTAGCGATAGGCCTTAAAGCAGTGGTTTCCAGCATCGGCCACCACCACATGGCCATCCGAGGTCAGTGCCAGGCCCTGTGGGCCATACAGTGGCTCTGCAGATGTGTTGATATAGGACAGGAAGGAGCCAGAGCTGTCAAATACCTAGGGATGAGAGGAGAATGGAGGAAGAGGTGAGACCGTGCAGATGAGAGGCTTTTTGGCAGGAGGTATGTACATGGAGCATGGGAGGAAACCTCACCTTCATGCCGTCCTGGGGCCCCACTCACCTGGATGCGGCTGTTGCCCCAGTCAGCCACGATGATGTTCCCATTGGAGTCCACAGCTACCCCAGTGGGGGCGTTGAACTGCCCGTTGCCCTCGCCGTGAGAGCCAAACTTGAAGAGGAATTCTCCATCGGCACTGTACACCTGGCAGGGGAAAGGACTGGGGGCTGGGGACCCAGCTTCGGGCAAAGGGCAGGGTCTTGGAGAAGGAAGGAGTGAAGCCCCAGGGCTGAGGACCTCCAAATTTGCAGCGACAGTCCAGTCCTCCTACCGAGGCCCCCCAAACACGCATCCCCATGCCCACCTCGGCTGGTGTGCCCAGAGCCTACCAGGCCTAACAGCCCCTCTTCTCCAGTGACTGGCAAGACCCACTTGGTCATGAGTCATTCTTGACTTCACCTTCTCCTCTGCATGATAGCGGATGAACCCACACAACACGCCAGTTCTACCTCAAATGTGTATACTATGTGTATACACGGACACTTGAACAACATAGGTTGAACCGGACAGGTCCACATATACATAATTTTTCTTCTTTCTGGAGGTTCCGTATTCATGGGTTCACCTAACTACAGATGTGAAAGGCTTGCTATAAATTAAATGTGGATTTCTGACTGTGAGGGGGTCTGCTGCCCCCAATCTCCATGTTGTTCAAGGGACAATTGTGATGGTCCTCACCATTTCTCATCTGTACAAACACTAAAGACTGATCTTCCTGGGCCTCCTTGGTGGCGCAAGTCCTAGCACTATGAAGCTGTCCAGAGCCACTGCAGCATAAGCTCGATGCCTGGCCAGGGAGCTTCCCACATGGCGCAGCAGACCTCTCCTGCCTCGCCCACTGCTCCCCTCAACAGCGTATTTCAGTCAATCTGTCTGTTCTGCTCCCCACTCTGTCTCTGGTGAATTCTCTCACCCCTGCACCTGTGGCCTACACCCCAGTTCTTGTACGATTAATTGCTTAAAAAAAAAAAAAGACTGATTTTCCTGCCTCTAGTCTCACCCAAGCCAGAGTGATCTTTCACTTCACACAGAGGGTTACATCATCCCCTGCCTGCTACCCTTCGGGGACTCCCCATAGCTCTTAGGAAGACAGCAAGCCCCTTCTCGGGGTACACAGCCGTGTCCTGACTTGCACAACTCCCCATTCCAAACCCAGTCTGAACTTGTAGTTCCTTGAATATATGCCAAAGGTCCCCACCTGCGGTTCATGGCACCTCCTGTCCCCTTTGTCTCAAATCCTCTCTCCTCACCTTCTAGATAAATCCCATTTATGCTTCAAGTTACTCTTAGTCTCAACCAAATGTTCCTGATATGTCGTTGCAGTTCCCTGTACTTGCCTCTCCCAGAACCTGCCACATCTTACTGTAATATCCTGGTTACCTTTTCCTCTTCCCTACCAGACTACAACCCAGAAGACAGGGAACATGTCTGCTTTATTTACCACTGTATCCCCAGCCTCTAGCATAGTGCCTGGAATCAAGTAGCCATGTTGTAAATGTTTATTGTTCAAACATTTGACCTCAAGTGGGAGGAAAGGTGAGAGAGGACACTGACCTTCACTGAATGATTATGGAAATCCGTCACCACAATCTCGTTCTTGTTGTTCACAGCCACAAAATGGGGCCCTGAAAATACAGAGTGGTCTCTAGGGCAGTAAGTTGGGATACTGAATAGGAGGGTGGGGAAGAATATTTGGAATTATAGAGGTACGACGTTAGGAGGGGGCAGGGCCAGGGGGGCTGAGATAAGTGGTCTCTGGGATAATGATGCTAGGATAGAGAAGGGGGCTCCCGTAGGGCCAAGATATGGGAGGAGAAGGTCTTTAGAGCTGGGGTAACAGGGGACTCCCTGAGCCTAGGTATCAAAACAGATCTCTGAATCATTCCCCAATACCTGCAAAATGGCGGTCAGTGGCCCCACGGCCCCCAAAACGGCCAACAAGTTTGCCATTGGGCTGGAAGGTGAAGACGCAGCAAGACTTGTTGTCGACCACAATGATGTGTCCATTCCGGTCTACGGCCACTCCCTTGGGGCCCATGAGGCGGCCAGCTCCAATCTTGGTCTGGAAAAAGGGACACAAAGGAGGCCTTCACCTGCCTGTGAGGGAGAATAGTCCCAGCAAGACGGCAAAGCAGAACTTGGGTTGGGGCTGGACGAGTACAGGCCCTGACCACTAGGAGACCCCAGACTGGTCACCTCAGCTGGCCACCAGGGGTGCAGAGTGCAATGCCAGTAGGTCTCTTACCTTGAACTTGCCCTCCGGGGAGAAGATGCTGACCCAACGATTGTCATAGTCTGCCACAATAATGTCTCCATTGGTGTCCACTGCCACACCGGTGGGGCGCTGCAGCTGCCCTGGTGAGCGCCCTCGGACCCCAAAGCGGAATTTGAACTGGCCTTCGTTGGAGAAAACCTGGAGCAGAGGGGTAAGGGAGGGAGAAGAGAGGAGGGGAGAGACTGTGGCCCAGAGGGAAGAGAAGGAGGACACCCCACTTCATTCAGTCATTCCTCAAGCACTTAAGGACACCATGTTCAGTGTCAAACATCAGACATGGCTGCAGACCTTGGCAGGCATGCAGCAGAGGTGTGAAAGGAACATAAGAATATGAAAGGGATGAGGGGAGGTCGCCAAGAAAGGCTCCAGAAGGCTAGCTGAGATATAGAGCCTACTGGGGAGTCCAAGAGACAAACCCCTTTTGGCCAGTAAAGGGCATAAAAGGCAGAGAGTCTAGGGCCTCCCTGGTGGCACAACGGGTTAAGCGCAGCACTGTGGAGCTGTCTGCAGCTGCGGCACCAGTTCGATGCCCTGCTGGGAAGAGTCCCACATGGTGCAGCAGACCTCTCCTGCCTCGCCCGCTGCTACTCTCAGCGTGTATTTTTGTCGATCTGCCTATTCTGCTCTCCACTCTGTCTCTGGTGAACCCTCTCACTGCCCCATACCCTTGGCCTGCACCTTGGTTTGTATGCAAAAATAAATCTAAAAAAAAAAAAAAAGGCAGAGAGTCTAGTAGCCCAAGTTCTGATCTGTGTGCCTGGACTGCAGGGAGCACTATGGTGAACAAGATTTTTTTTTTTTTAAAGATTTATTTATTTATACATACAAGCTGGGGTACAAGCCAGAGGCGTGGGGCGGCGAGAGGGTTCACCAGAGACAGAGTGGGGAGCAGAACAGGCAGATCAGAAATACACTGCTGAGGGGAGCAGCGGGCGAGGCAGGAGAGGTCTGCTGCACCATGTGGGATTCTCCCCGGCTGGGCGTCGAACTCGCATCAACCGCTGCGCCACCAGGGAGGCCCAAGAATAAGATTTTATTCTGGGATTCACTGAAACTTTCTGGGCAGGAGAGTAAAAAGGTGAGATTTATTTTTATGGTATAAGAAATGTATTTGGTGGGCCTCCCTGGTGGTGCAAGGGGTTAAGTATCAGCACTATGAAGCTATCAGCAGCCACTGTAGCACGAGTTTGATCCCCAGCCAGGGAGCTTCCCACAGCAGACCTCTCCTGCCTCGCCCGCTGCTCCCCTTAGCAGTGTATTTCAGTGGATCCACCTGTTCTGCTCCCCACTCTGTCTCTGGTGAATCCTATCACCACCCCATACCTTTAGCCTATACCCCAGCTCTTGTATGCATAAATAAATAAATCTTTTTAAAAAATAAATGTATTTGGGCTTTGTTCCCAGCTCCTGGCACAGAGCTCCTCAACACTTGCAAATTCCTGAGTGACAGAAGTGTTCCTTGTCATTCATTTGGAACCTCTTTTGAGCACACCTGAGTTTGTGCAACTCAAGTGACTTAGGATGGTGATAGATAGACCCAGGGGAGGCTGGTCATAGGAAGACCAAGTAATTAGTGGGCTAAACTTTCATCCTAACCAACTCCTGGGAAGATTAAGCTCTATAGAAGCTCTGGAACAACAAAACTTGATGAGCTTCCAGATTGGTGCCAGAGGGTGGCACATACAGAAACTGACGCTTGTGTGCCCTTCTTCACATATCCTTTAAATCCTTTACACAAAATACAACTAAATGTTCCCCTGAGTTCTGAGAACTAATCTAGTAAGCCCAATTGGGATTAATGAGAACCAAAGAGGGGGTGGCAGGTCCCTCCAATTTATAGCTGATTGATCAGAAGCAGGTCAAACTTGGACTTGTAATTGGTTTCTGAAGTGGGGGCAGTCTTGTGGGGCTGGGGCCTTCATCTGTGGAATCTGATGTTATCTTCAGATAGTGTCAGAATGGAACTGGCGGGACACCTAGCAGTGTTTATTGAGAATTGCAGAATTGCTGAGTGGCAGTGGAAAAAAAAACACAAGAGCTTTTAAGAAAGAGCATTCTGCAGGGGGCATGAAAATGGGCCGCTAACTGCTGCAGTAGTGAGGTGAGACATGTTGCTGGCTTGGTCCAAGGTCTGTGCTGGAGGGAAGCACATGGGGTCCAGACACATCTGGGAGGCAGACTCCGCAAGACTCTGTGGCAAGCGAGAAAGGAGTTGAGGTGGGGGCAGAAATGGACAAGGGTGAGTCCATCCAGACAAGGGAGCTGACAAGGTAATCTTCCTCCAGTCACAGAGAACTCTTCAACTTCTCTCCCTCCCCTACTTCCTTCATCTTTGCCACCCAACATATTCAGGTGTCCCCAACTTAAAAGCACCTCTTTTGATGCACCTTCCTGCTGAAGCTAAGCCTTTTGCTTCTCCTTCCCAGGAAGAACATCACTCTCTGCACAAGTCACAGCCAATCTGCTTTGCAAGTCACAGCCAATCTGGCTCTTGGGACACGAGCTGAATCAGAGCCAGGAGCAGCCTCTGAGAACTCAAGTTCTGTTTTTGGTCTTGCTCTTTGACCCAGACCTGTTTCTTGGGGGACTGGGTCCCCTGTCCCTGCCTCATCTCCATCTCTTAGACCTGCAGGGATTTTTCAGCTGGTACCATCAACAGATATCACTCCCTCCTGATGTGGATTTCCTCTAAGCCCTCACCAGGCTGACCAGCACAGCCCCTGGGTTCCGTCCTGGTCCCCCATGGGAAGAGAGCACGAGAACTCTTCAGCATGGGCTGAAGAACTGACATGAGAGGGACTAAAAGGTACCAGCGGGTCAGCAGTGACATTACGAATCTACCTCCTCCAGTCTGAGCAGCTCCATTTCCAGCTCAACATTAATGAGGCTTCGGTGGGTCTGGGGAGGTCTGGGGACGTCTGGCTCCTCCTTCCCATCCTACCCCGCCCCTCACACCTGATCAACTCCTGTTCACCTCTGATTCTCAGAATTCCCAGTTATTTCTTCAGAAAACTCTTTAATGACCAATTCTACCACTGAAGCAATATACACACAAAAAGTTAAGCCTCCATAATATACACTTTATGGTTTTTTATAATAACTATCACTCTTGCAACTAAATAACCCTTAGATATTTTTATACCTATTTAAGGATGTCAGCCCCAGGTGGGCAGGAACTGCTTTTGATTTGCTACTGCATTTGCAGCACTGGCACACGGCAGACACTAAGCAAATCCTTCAGCTCAAAGTCATACCAGAACGGACATCTCTTCTTGGATGCCACACGGAGATCTCAAGTCAATATGTGCAAAATTGAAGGCAAAAACTTACACCTAGGCCCGCTCCCAAATGACAACGCCACTTACCCAGGGCACCAAGTCTGCCATTCCTGATCCCTCCTGCTCCCCGGACATCTGATAGCTGCTCAAACCTGCCCTATTTGCTTCCTGACATCTCTACAACCTGCTGGTACCCTAGTTTGATCCCTAACATTTCTCCCTTGTACCACAGGAACTTCAGGATCTGAGTCTACTATGGGAGAGAGACTAACACAAAATTAAAAACCAGACACAAACAAGAATAAGTCAGTAATTCCGGTAAAGTACAAAATACCAAAGCAATAAGCTAAGAGAGTTTGAGGAAAATGTGATTAATACTCTGCCTGAAGGAAATGAGGATGTTTTCACAGACCGGATACAATTTCTGGACTAAGACAAGGGTATAATATATATAAATTAAATTCTTCATTCAAAATCATAAAATATTTGTTCTTTTCTATTGGCTGATGCTGACTCAGCACAATGAGGTTCCACATAAATGGGTCCAAAGGAGGAAAAGTTCACAAGAACCCTGATCCTCATGAACTGGGGGGGGTGGGGGGAGGGGGAGGAGGGGTCAGAGTCCATCTGGTACTAGGGTACCAGCAGGTTGTAGAGGTGTCAGGAAGCAAATAGGGCAGGTTTGAGCAGCTATCAGATGTCAGGGGAGCGGTTAAGGCTCAGACTATGAAGCTATGGCAGCCACTGCAGCACAAGTTTGATCCCCAGCTAGGGAGCTTCCCACATGGCACAGCAGACCTCTCCTGTCTCACCCTGCTGCTCCTCTCAGCAGTGTATTTCAGTCAATCTGCCTGTTCTGCTTCCCACTTTGTCTCTGGTGAATCCTCTCACCAGCCCCATGCCTCTGGCTTACGCCACAGTTCTTGTATGCATAAATAATTTTTTTAAAGGACCTTCAGGGGGAAATTTGGTTACCTAATAAAACATTTCCAAGAACTGAACATCACAGTTAAACAACTCTGTACAAGATAAAACTAAAATTCCACAATGTCCTCTCCCAAACCCTGTACAATGTGACTCAGTCATTCCCCTCTTAATACTCATCTCCCTGAAGCCCTACTGGGATCCTCCCAGTTCCCTGAGCAACTTGCTCTCTCCCCCCAGCACTCCCAGCACTTCCCACCTCCTGACTTTTGTTTACAGCCTCCGCCTGGACAATGATATTTTAAACCACAGCCAGCAAGAGGGGATGCACTAGGAACAGCACATTGCCACTGAATGCACCCATCAACCCTACGAGGTATTCTCTTCTTAACTGTCCATGAGTTAACTGAAGCTCAGAGAGGTCACATGACTCATCAGTAAGTGGCAGAGCTCGGATTTGAGGCAAAGGGTTTGGTTTCAAAGCCTGAACTTTTAACTGCTCACCATGTCTATCACACTCGCGCCTACTCCAAGGTCTGGCTCACTGCAAGGGATAGAAAGAAAACTGCATATTCTGGCTTTAAGGACCTGGAAGTGCAACAGGGGCCACATCCATCTGAGAAGCAGGTACTTTACTCAGGTATGTGAGGTACTACCAGGGTAGGGGCAGGACCAGCCCTGAGGTGTACCATAGTGTAGCTACTGAAAGCCCCTTTTCACAACTGATCCCATCTGAAAATCCAGTCAACTGGATGTCTGCAGCAACCAGAACAGACAAGACACAATCTGAAGCCAGGCAGGGATGTTGGAGGCTAGAAGGAAGGACAGACCCTGCCTCCTCACAAAGTAGTGGAGAAAAGGAGAGAAAGTAAACCAGCCGGAGGTTCAAATGGAGGCAGAGAGGAAAGAAGAATGAGCCAGATCTCGGGGTGCAAGAGCTGGTCTGGTCCAATCGACAGCCTAGAAAGCAGAGGCTGCAAGTACAGGAAAGCCGGGGCCCAGCTGTGAAGGTGCTGCTCGCTGCTGTGGCCAGTGTGGGTGGCAGAGAGGGTGGGTGAGGGCCGGTGTGATGACTCACTGCTCTTTAAGGAATGCAACTATCTGTAGGGTTTCATCTTTCAGGAGATGACCTGTGGGTTCTGGTCTTTTTTTAGGAGGCTGTAGCTAGAGAACCTTTATTTTGTGCTGGGGGAGAGCCCAAAGGCACTTACCTGGATACATTGGTTGTTGCTGTCGGCTACCACGATGCGGCCGCTGCTAGCTGCCGACACACCCTGCAAATTGGTGAATTCGCCCTTCTCCCTTCCACGACTGCCTGTGGGGAAGGCATGGGAGGGAAACAGAAGAATTTACTCAGGTCACTTTGAGCGTCCCTCCCCTCCCTACCCACTGTCTGAGCCCACCCCGGCCGGCTCCCCCCTCGGCCAACTGTACCAACACGGAACACGAGCTCGTCCTCAATAGGGTTGTCCTTCCGCTTGCCGCCTGTGCTGTACATGGAGCTGGGCCTACGCACAGCCTTCTGACGCACGTGGCTGCCAGGGCCCCCAGGGGATTTGACTCGGCGCTTGACATCATCCGGGGAAGGCGGCAGGTCTCCGGGACGCAGCGCGCGCACGCGGAAGGGGCTGCCGCGCACCGGCTGTCCGTAGAGCAGCACTGAGAGGAGCAGCTCGCCTTCCGTACGTGCCGTGTATACCAGCTCATACGTGCCATTCTTGTGGTCCACCACCGGCACCTGCAGGCGTGCGCCGTCTGGGCCAGTAATCTCCGCACGCAGCTCAGCGCTACCAGTACGCACGAGCCGCCCATCTTTGTCTTTGGTAGTGACAGTGAGCGAGGCAGGCTGGCCCACAAGTGCCTGGCGCAAGCCCTCGCCCGTGGCCACCGTCTCGTGTGCTGTGGCGCTCGTCGTGAGCAGCGCGCCCAGATTGAGCACAGATCGCCGCAGCCCGTCGACCTCAAGGACCAGTTCCAGCTGCGCATTCTCATGTGGCCGCTCTGGGAAGGCCTGTGCTGCCAAGGCCGCCAGCCGCTCTCGCATGTGCTTACGCACGAGCAGCACCTCAGGGGCCGATCCAAGGCGCAGTGCCTGCTCCGCGAAGCTGCAGCTGCTGCCAATGTGTTCCTGACCCTGGCGCAGGGTATCTAACTGCGTCTGCAACACCTAGGGAGGGGCAAGAGGGCGGCCGTGTTAACAGACATGCGCTGACGATCTCTGCGACTCCTGATGAACTTGTAATACTGTGACGTCAAAGAAACAGGAGCGAGTGTATGGACATGGGGCAGATGCCCAAAGCGCCTGTGGGACCTAACCAAGAGGCAGACAGTATAGATCGGGGAAAGGGGTGCTTAGGTGTGGAAAGCAGGGATAGTTTTGAGACACTAAGTCCATCTCAGGATGGAGGATGGTGAAAAGACGCACCTTCTGCTTGGCTCCACAAATGGCCTCCAGGTCGCTGACCAAAGCCTGCTTGCGCTGCTGCAGCGCTTGCTCCAGGTCCTCGAAGGCCGCGCTGATTTGGGCCAGGGCCTCTGCCTTGCGCTCCTGCAGTTGCTGGCTGATGCCCCCCACTAAGGCAATGGCTGCGGACAGCTGTGGCAGTCTGGGGAAGGGAAACATCTCATACCAGGGTTGCTTGAAGGTACCCTCACCAAACAGTTCCTTCTCCCTGGAGACCCTACGGCTGCCCTCCAGGAGTTCCCTACCTGTCACCCCCCTGCCTTCCCTAAGAATTTTATCCTTGCCCTTTTCCAGATCTTTCCCTGTCCTCCCCGGGATGCTGCCCACCCCTGTTGACACACCACCCAGGTTCCCCCCGGGTGCCTACCGGCCGCGCACTGCCTCAAGCTGGCGTTGCAGGGCCGCCTTGTGCTGCTCCACCACATCCCGCAGCAGCACCGTGCCATGCTCCCGGTGCTCCCCTGCACGGCACTCGCCACACATGGCTGTCTCACAGGCCTCGCAGTAAAACTCCATCGTCTGGCGGCATAAAGACTCCAGTCAGGCAACGACTAGACAGCAAACTTCTTGTCCTCTCCCCTCCCCACCTTCCCTCCTTCCCTATCACCTTCTAGGTGCACCCCTTACCTGCACACTTATCCAGAGAAACACCCTCTCACCCACAGTCACTCGGCCCCTCCCCCAACCTCGCCTCCTCCTCCCCAAGTCCTGGCCTCACTGGGCCTGCTTGGGCCCACCTTGCCTTCATGGTTGGGGCAGGAGAGGGGGCGGCCAGCCACTGCACTGAGGGGGTGGGGGTCCTCGGGGTCGTGAGCCCCATCAGGCGCCTGCTGCATCGCCTCCATGAGGCTGCTGATGAAGAAGTTGTTCTGCAGTGCCGAGACACCCTGCTCAGGGAGGATGGACGTCTGTCGGCACACCGGACAGGACAGTGTCAGGCTCTGGGCGGGGATGTAGTTCTGGAGGCATCTGGCCAGGGAGGAGGGAGAGTCAAAGGCAGGCAGGGGTAGGATGGCCTCAGGCCACCCCTCCTCACAACTCCCATGGGTATCAAGCCTCTCCTCACTGGCGCACCATTGTACTTCATTTTGAAACCCCTCAAGCTGGCACACACATCTTGTCCTGCCAGCAGGTACAGCTGAATAGAAACACATCCCTGGCGTGCTTGGGAGCAGGCACATCCGCATTCCTCCCAGTATGTGCAAACACAGGATCACCTTTCACAGGGTTTACAAACCTTCTCACAGAGAATGTGCAACTAGCTCTCCCCCCTTCGTTAACTCATTAAACATTTACCGATTGCCTACTCTTGCCAAACGTGTGCCAGGCGCTGGGGACACGAACATAAAGCACAGTGTCCACTTTTATAAATACTATCACCTACAGAGAAAAGAAGTCAGAAATAGTTTATAGAAGTAAATCGTGGAAAGATTAAAGACAAGGGTCCTGGAGCTGCTTGGGTTCTATTCTCAAGTCAATCAGTTATCATAGTGTGTGACCCCGACAGTTATTTAACTTTCATAAGCCAAGGATCCTTCCTTTATAAGATGGAGACTTCACGGGGTGTTGGAGGAGTAACTGGGGAGTGCTTATACACCTGACTCACAGGGGCACTCTACGCTGGAGGCTGTTAGTGCTATTTACCATCTCTATAAGGAGTACTGTAGGTCCGTGATAGGGGCAGGCACAGAAGGGGCTTCTGGCCCAGGGTGAGTGCAGCAGGTAGCTGGGAAAGGCCTCTGAGATGATATAAGCTAAATCTTTATGCATAAATCATTGTAAGCTGACCAAAGAAAGGTGCACAGAGAGGAGGAAAGATTTTCCAGACTCAGAAGGCGGCCAGACACAGCACAGCATGAGTAGGAAGTCTGAAGAGAGGGGCAGAGGCCATCCCAAGGAGCTTAATCCAGCAGCAACAGGGGGCCACAGGAACAAGGGACTGCTCGGCTTACATTTTATCCAGCTCATCTACACCGCCTCCCTCTGTGTGGAGGGTGACGAGAAGCAGACAGGGGCTGTAGTTGCAGAGTCAGGCACAGACGAGATGCATCGGGAGCCAGGCGAGTATGGTGGCAGACAGCAGTGCCATCACCACCGCCAACAGCCAGTTACTATTTAGTGAGCACTGCGTGCCAGGGGCTTTGCACTTCAGGTTTGTGTTAACAGACTGAGAAAGAGTAAGTGGTCCAAGAGAGCAAGCTAGTGAGCGCTGGAGCCTGGATCCACATCCAAAGCAAAGCATGTGCTTCACCAAGACACTCATGCAATCATCCGAACAAGAAGTGAGGAAGGCCTGGATTTGGGCAGCAGTGACGCAGACTAATGCAGAGCAAACTTGAAGAGTATTTAAGAAGAAAACAGCTGGCGGAGGTGTTGTCTGATTAGATATGGGGAGTCTTGGTTGACTCCCCATAGCCAAGTCTTGGTTGACTCCCAGACTCCTAGCTTAGATGACTGAGGGTATGGTGGTGATATTCACAAAGGTGAAAAACAGAGAAGAAAGGCGTGGCTTAGTGCGGTATCCAGGCTTGGCCTGGTCGAGTTTACTGTGACAATGGGACCGCCAGGACTGAAGGGGCAGCTGGGGAGAAGGCAGGATGGAAAGAGCAGGGCAGTGCACCTGGAAATACTGAGGAAAACAAAGGAACAGGCAGAGAAGTGGGAGGAGGGAGGGTGGTGGGAGAGCAAAGTGAGCAGCGCAATTCCAGAAGAGGATGTCGGTGTCGAAAGCAGCTAGCAGGGAAGGGAAAGGCTGAAAAATGGAATCTGACGAAAAGAAGAGTAGTTTGGAAGGAAAACAGAGTGGAGCCGTGGGGACAGGAGAGCTTGACTGTTGGAAGGTTCGAGTGAATGCGTGCAAGTTCGAATGAGAAGGGGATTGAGAGGCTGAGGGCAGTAAAGGGACAAAAGTAAGATGTTCTCTGTTTGAATGGAGCCCTAAGTGTAGTTATAAATTGAGGTCAGATGTAAAATATATATAAATAACCCCCCCCCAACCAAAATAAATAAATTGAGGTCAGTAGTGGAGAAGTGGAAGGGACCGGAGGGGACAGGACGAGGTCTGGAAGATGTGGGAGGAGCTCAGATGGCCTGAAGAGGAGTGGACCTCACCCTCCGAATGGAGGGCAAGGGAAAGGGGTGGATGTACTTGCACACAGGAGAGGGGATCCCTAACTTGCCTTAGGCCAGATCAGTAAGGAGGGGAGATTAGGTGGATGGAGAGGGCTGGGATTAGTCACTGAAGGGGGCAGGAGAAGAAGCTCGCCAGAAACAGACTAACAGCTGTGTATTTGGAGACCACGAGTTGGTGGAGGGAAGATGTGGGCAAGCTTTCCAGATCCTCAACCTGTTCTTTTAAGGTTCTCTATATTTCTTAATCCAATTAATTCTTTTTTCTTTATTTAATAAACACTATGCACCGGCATGATTCTAAGTGCATAAATATTAACTCATTTCACTGTGACCCAGTTTTCTCCACAGTCCTCTCAAGTAGAGTGTTTTTTTGTCTCATACTCCACATTCCTTAGGGTCAGAAGGTGGGGTTGGGTCCTCCCGCTCCCAACTGGAACATTTATTTTTCAGTTTCTTGGAAGCTCTTGCCTTCTGTCCACACCACCCTGCCTTGGTATTGCTGACCTAATAGTCGCTTCACTCTTACTGATGTTTCCTTCACCTCACCTCAGCTGTCCACTGCCTTGCTCACCACCACCCATATCTCATCGCCCATCACGGTAGCAGCTCCCAAATCTGCATTTCAGCCTTTCCCACTCTGTTCCCCTGTGCTCTCCCCACTTCACTGAATCCGCAAAATACCTCCCAACGCACCAAGATCTCCTTCCCATTTGTGGAGCATACCTGGCTTACAATTGCTTCCTAGCTGTTTTCCTGTTTCCACTCAGACTCCTTTGTAATCCATTCCCCAAACAGCAGCCAGAGTAGGCTTTAAGAAATCTGCCACATTGTTTCCCTGCTAAAAAGAATCCTCTGGTGGTTTCCCATTGCATTTAGAATAGAATCCAAACACTTTACTGAAACCATCAAGCTCCTCCATTAACCACCTTTCCTCTTTCAGACCTCACTTCATCCCACTTTCTTCTTCTCTCACCAACACTAGCTTCTCTCTAACATGCCCCACTCACCCTTTAAAGCCTCTGCATGGGTTTTATCCTGTTGCTTGGAACAATCTGCACATGTCTGTCTCCTCTTCCTCACATCTCAAGTTAAATGTCACCTCCTCAGAGAAGCCTGCCCTGATTTTATGTAGAACAGCCCCTGGCCCAACCACCACCACTTACCCCTTGTTTATTTCCTGCAAAACTCTTAGCATGAGCTGTGACTCTCCTGATTATTTGCTTCCTTACTGTTGGTCACTACTCACTACAGAGTAAGTTCTGAGAGCAGGAACCAAGGGATAAGTGAGCAATGGTTAGTAGAGAAAGCTCTGCAGTCAAAACCGGATTCAGGCCCCAGTTATTTACCTGCTATGGAGCCTCGGAAACATTTCTTAATTTCTTCCTTTCAAAAATGGGGATAATAAAGCAGCTACTGTGAGGATTAAGTAAATCAATACATATAAATTACTTAGCCAGTCCCTGGCAAGTAATAAGGAATCAATACATGGTGGCTACTGTTAGTATAATTTTTCAGGCACTCGCTTTCTCCAGGAGTGCTCAGTGATCCGGGGAAGGGGAAGGTAGAGACCCCAGCTACAGCTCTGCTGCCTGACTGAGCTTCTGCCATGTGGGTTTAGAGAGGACAGTGCACACTGGCAGAGAAAGACAGACCGACCTATAAGGAAGCGGTCAGCCACTGGATCCAGGATGCATAGGAAGGGGACAGAGGCCGGATGGAGCTGGCAGCAGAGAGCAGAGGGAGGCACGGGGGTGGGGGCTGGATACTCATATCCAGCCAAAGCTGGTGTAGTGGGAGTGGGACAAGGGAGCCAGGTGTGGAATACCAGAGTCGAAGACCACAGAGGTGGTATTATTTTGGGTGGTAGCAAGGTCTGGAGCATAGCTGGGACAGAGTATGACCGAGGTAGTGTGGAGGACATCCCTGGAGAAACAGTCAAGAACTAAGTGGCATAAGTGGGTAGTGACATCACCTAAGTTGATGGAAGAAGTTGGAACAGGCAGGAAGGTGGAGCCTGTTTCCAGAGGATGAGGGGAAAGAGCGGAAGAACTGGAATCTGAAAGGGCAGGGCTGGGCAGGCAGAAGTGTCCCACGGCAGAGCCAGGTTTCAGCGCAGGCCGAGGACTTCCAAGGGAACGCCTGGGTGGGGGCAATGATGAGAAGACCCAAGGACCAGGCCACTCGAGACGGAGCAGAGAGAGGAGGGCCAGACAGAGAATACTGTAAAAACGCAGATGTGATCACGTGGGCTGCATGTGGCTCTCATGGTAAAAGCAAAATTACTTTGGGCGGTCCATGAGCCCCCGGGGCTGGCCTCTGTGTAACTCTCTGGCTTCCTCTCACGCCACTCTCACACTCGCTGGGCTCCATCCTCTTTCACGATTCCCTCATGATGGCCTTTACCTACGCTGCCTAGCAGGCTCAGAACACTCCCTCCATTTAGTTAATAACAATTCATCTCCATTCACACCTCAGGGAAGGCTCCCCTGATTTTCCAAACTGTAACAGATCAGATCTTATCTAAGCTCTTATGGGTCAATACCATATCTGCAGCATTTATTAAGGGCACATTACATTTATCTATAATCTGGCTGCATAATTATTTGATTACTATCTTTCCCCCTCACTATACTAAAAGTTTTTAAAAAGCAAGGATCATATCTAGTTTTGCTTATCACTACTACCTGATGCCTGGGATAGGTGTGGCAAGTAGAAGTTGCTTGATAAATAAGTATTTGTTGAATGAATGAATAGTGGATAGAAGCCTAGAGGCTGGGAGGGGTTGCCCTTCACTCACTGCCTCAGGAAGACAATGGAGACTGGCAGAGAAGGACAGACCTCGCTTCAAATATCCTCCCACTGGGCACAAATTCTTCTGGTGCCAGAGCTGGCGGAGAGTCCCATCACTGTTTTTTCTGGTGGTGTTGGAGGCTGCCTTGACACTTCAGAGTGGGCAGAGAAGGCCCTATTCTGAGCAGGGACCATGGCCTCGTGTTAGGAACTTCTGTTCCTCTCACAGGTTCATGTACTGAACCCTCATTTCTTGAAGGTTGGGGTCCATCTGCTCCCCACAATGTGTGTACACATTTCCCTCACCTACTACAGATTTACACATGCTATTCCCCTCTCGGGGAGGGGGACCCCCGTAAGGTCCTCATCCCTCCCTGGTACACCCCCTCACCTCTCACAGAAGGTGTGCAAGCAAGGCAGAACCTTGGGGCACCGATACCGATCCAGGCAGATGCTGCACACCAGGAACTGCTTGTCCATCGGCGGGACCTCGGGGCCAGGGCTGTCCTCCCTCTTCGCCATGGTATCCACGGATGGCTTCTGCCACTCACACCAGCCTGTGTGCAGAGAGACGTCAACATCGGGGAGCCAGTCCTCCCGCTCCTCACCGATCCCCACCATTCCATTCCCCTGCAGAGGGTCAGTTTATATTTTCCCTGCCAGGAGCAGGCCAAGCAATAACTCTGGAAGGAACAGTGTGAAGTAGGGGGGCTGAGTGACCCCTGAGCCGCACAGCACTCTTGTTAGGAGCACTGACTCGGAGCTAGATTGGGTTTCAAACCAAACTCTGCCTACCAAAAGTTACATGACCTTGGACAAGTCATTGCAGCCTAATCTGCAATCATGGGGATAATAATCCCTACCTCAAATGGACATTTTGAGAATCTGAGTGGAGCATGTTCAGCGTGTGTACGCAGAAGCCCACTTTCACTGATACGTCCATCCTTCATATCTTCTGCTTCCCCCAAATCCTCCACCAAGAGAGCCTCCCTTCCCAATGGAACATGGGTGAGAACCCAGTCAGGCACCCCATTGAATAGCGGGGTTGCCCTGTCACAGAATGTCTCTCCAACTCCTTACAGCCCTTCTCTCTATGAGCCAACCGACTCTCAGCACAAGTGCCCAGGATTGCATTCTTTCCTGCATCCAATCAATATCTGGTCTTGTGGACTCTGTCTTCCAAATATCTTACCTCTTTTTTCCAAGCACACAGCTACTGCCCGCCCCACCCCCCCGCCCCGCCTCAGGAAGCCACCAGTCCTCTCCGCAATACAGCAATAGCTTTCTGGCTGGAATCCTGGTAGAGACCAGGTCTTGGTCTCCTCATCCATCCCATCACAGCAAGGAGGCTTCTCAAACAGATTCCATCTAGTCACCAGCTCCCTGTTTAAATTCCTCCAGTTTCTTCATTGTCCAGAGGTCAAAGTCCAAACTCCTTAAACTGGCCACGGAGGCTTAGCTGTGCCCAGGCCTCCTGCTACAACTTTGTATCTCACCATCCTAGGATGTCTCACTGCTCTACTTTCAGTTCCCAAAAAACTCCTAGTTCTCTTTTGCTCCTGCAGTTACACATTCTGTTCCCTTTGCCTGAGATCCTCTTCCAGGTCCCCTTGTGCCAACTGATTCACACTTATCTTTCATATCTGCATATAAATGTCACTTCCTCCAGAAGGTCTTTCCTGATTTCCTGAAGTCCAGGTTAGGTGCTCTACCTCTGTGTCTCTTTGAATCCTCTCCCTCCTCCATCCTAGCTTTTAAACACTGTAATGTTCTTATTGTTTCTCTGCTTCCTCTACTGTATGAAGAGTTCCTAGGGGCCAGCATTATGCTTTTATATTTTTATTCCTAGCACTTAGCACAGAGCCTGACATAAAGATCAATCTAAATTTATTGGATTAATTCAGTAACTCAACAAATATTTATTAAGTGCCTACTTTGCACAGGCACTGGGGATAGAGTGACATATATAACAGATGGTCACTATCCTTGTGGTGGGGAGGTGGTGACAGATATTGTAAAAGTAAATAAATACACAAATATCGGGGGCGGGGGGTATTATAAAGAAGAAAGAAAGCACACAGTTTTTGATTGGGTGATCAGGGCCTCTGTGGGCAGGTGACTTTTAAGCAGAGCTCTGAGGAAAGTGGTAGAGATGAGGGTAGGGTGGCAGAGAGTGAGAGCAGGAAATCATTCTAGATGGAAAGAGCAGCACAGGCATAAGTCTCATTGAGAACCTGGGTTAGACCATATGGTCAGAGCAGAGCAAACAAAAGGCAAGCGTTAAGGTTGGGAAGGTAGGTTGAAATGAGATCACCAAGGACCTCAATGCTAAGAATTTGGATTTTATTCTAAATTGGAAAGGAAATTACATAATTTATAAAAATAAAAATAAATTAAGGAGTTGCTCTAGCAGCTATGAGGACTGAAGAGGAGATGGAGCGGAAGCGGGGAGACTGGTTAGGAGACTAGCCAGTTCTTCAGCAAAGCTCATGTTGGGTATTAGCAGAGCTACAAGCAAAAAGGTGGACTGATCTGAGAAAGTTACGAGGTTGAATCAAAAGTATATCATCATGGATTAAATATGAGAGGAAAAAAGGAAGGTTAATAAAGACTCCAGGTTTCTCACTTGAGCAAGTGGTGGGCCCCGCACAGGCAGTGAAGCCAAGAAGCGGCCTGGGCACTCTGTTTCAGGCATGCCTAGTTTGGGTTTCTGCATGATAGCCGCACAGAGGAGCAGAGTGAGGACTAGAACACGGAAGCTCAAGAGAAAGGTCTGGGCTGGCTATTAATTTGGAATCACTGGCATATTAATGTCACTTAAAGCAATGAGAATGGATGAGGTAGTTTAAGGACAGACAACAGAGAGTGAAGGAGAACCCAGAGGTCTGGGAGGAAAACCAAGGGTGTGAACCCAAAGAAATCAAGCGAAGAAAGTGGTTCAAGAAAGGTGTAGCGAAGTGAGATGAAGACTGAGAGTGCCCACCAGACCTGGTTGTGGGGAAACACTAGGGGTGGAAGACAGGTTCAAGCGACTGGAATGAATGGAGATGAAGAAATTAACACAGCAGATATAGATCATTCACGACAGAAATTTAGGCACAAGGGGAGGCAGAAAGATAGCTGGACTCCTTCAAAACAGGAGCAGATCACCACTACTTGTGCCCAGCTAGATGCATTATGGGCCTCTCTAAAAAAATTGAATGAATGAATGAATGAATGAATGAATGCAGTGAGGGCAGTCCAGAGCCATCTCCATGTTTAGGGTGTGGCTGGACTGTGTGTTCCTTATGTTTGAGTGCGGGTGGACGCATGTCACCTGAGTGTATCCTCTTCTGAGGCGAGTACAAGGATTCTGAGGCTCTCTCCCCAGATGTGATGAGTTCTGAATTGGAGGACTTAATACCAGGACAATACAACAGGAGGCCAGAACAGATTGAGGGTTGGCGGGAGAAACAGGAGGCCTGAGCCAAGCTGAAGCTTCTGTCTGGTGAAGGGGAGGGCTGGGAGGAAGAGAAGGAGTGGTCTACTGGGCCCTGCTGGGGCAGCTGGATGTCAGGCTCCGCCTCTCTCCAAGCCCAAGGGGCTCTCCCAGTCTGTCACACAGAGGCGGGATTTGGGCTAGATCCAAGGACTGACAGCTCCTCCCCCCCTTCCCCTTCCTGCTTCAGTTCCCCACCCAGACTTGCTGGGCATGCAGCTGCTAAGGCCATACCCCAGCCTGCATCTCTAAGATCAGCTTCCTCTCGTAGGCACCTACTGCCACCTTTCCATCCCACTGTGCCCTAGAGGTTTGTCCCCAAGTTCCTCTAGGCGATGGTTTAAGTGGAGAGTTAATCATAGCACACGCTGGGGGATCCTGCACTCAAAGGAGAATTTCATCCTCTTTCCTCAGGCAGCCTACTGCCATCCCCACACCCCTCATTCCACCCATCTCTTATGGCTCATTCAGCATTCACTCAACACCTCTGCTAAGCCTGGGGATACAAAGATATATAGTGGCAGCTCAGCCTTTATGGATTACACAATCTAATAAATAGATTACTACAATGAACCAGTGAAGGCTATGAAGGGGAAGCACAGATGCCCCCTAATCTAGATCTGGGGTTTGGGAAGGGGGTGCTGGAGGTTGGAGTTCATGGGAGTGCTCCTGAAGAAAGCACCATCCACTCTGAGGGCTGTAGGATGAGCAAGAGTTAAAGAGAGCATGGGCCCCTCTGCACGGGGAGGCCAAATCATACACTGAGAGAGGGTGAATAAAAGCAATGGAGTAGTAAGCAGAAGCAAGATCCCACCATGTTTTGTGGGCCTTGCTAAGGAGTTTAGTCTTTAACCTTCTCTGCTAGGGGATTAAGGCTTTATCCAAGGAGCAAAGAATGCTTTGGGTGGGGTGCAGGGGAGATGAAGAGAACAGAGTGACAACAATAAATTTTTGTCTGTTGTGTGAAAATAGTTTTGAGGGGGTCACAAGTGAAAAGTCAGGCAAACTGCCATGAAATACCAGAAGAGGGGTGAGGGCAGCCTTAACTCAGGGAGTAGCACAGGGGAGGCATGGAGAAGTGGATTTCATGGTGAAAACACAGGATTTTGTCACTGCTTGGTTGGTTGTGAAGAGTAGAAGGAAAAGAAGGAATCCGAGATGATTCCTAGTTTTCTGCCTTGGAAACTCTGGAAGATGAGCAGTTTGGAAGAGGGTGGTAACTTCAGCGTTCAATAAGGTGACTCTGAGGTGCCCACGGGACATTCAAGTGGAGAGGTCCAACTGGCGGCTGGAAAGATGGGCTAGGCCTAAGACAGAGGTCTGGCCTGGAGCCTGAGCCTTGCAGTCATTGGGGTAGAGATGGTACCTGAAGCCACAGAAATGGATGACATCACCAAGACTGGGTGTAAGGAAGAAAGGAGAGCCTGAGGCTGCACCCTCGGGAGCCTCGATATTTCAGGGGTAGGCCCAGGAAGCAAAGCCTGCAAAGAAATTTAAAAAGTGTGGCCAGAGAGGCCAGAGAAGCAGAAAAAAGAGGTAAGGTCAAGGGAGAAGAGATCTTCGTGGACAAGAGCATGGTCTTCACCCGTGAAATGCTGCAGCGACACCATGCTCTAACCCCCCAAAAGAAGCTGTCACTAACTCACTAGCTTAAGGGAGTGTGGTTTCCAGGGGCTAGAGGAGAGAAGCCAGATCCCAGGGGCTAAGAAAGAAGCTGACTGTGAGCAAATGAAGACAGCGAGCCCTCACTCCACAGGGCCTTTGACTTCTATCTGCAAAGGATATGTGTCAAGGCTTTTCAGTTTCTCCAAATTTTCAAACAGCATTTAACATCCCCCGTGACTTCCTTCTACAATGGCAGGAGAACCAAGTATACATGATTTACACAGCAGTGACCAAGGCATTGTTAAACAGTGGATGCAAGAGGTCAGCAAGGCTCATTTGCTTCCTACAAATGACAATGCTTACTACTCACTCCTGCTCTTTAGCCTCCCCGTGTACTGGATCATTTAAGGCCTTAGAAAAATGGCAAATGGCTAAGGTTAATCTGGGGTTTTGCTGGAATAGACGAAACCTTGGAGGAGGTAAAGTCTTCAAAGCTAAGGAATCCTGTCATTAAGATCAGGGAAGGAAAGTGATGAAATTCACAGTACTCTCTTCCCCACCATTGTCAGTCTGAGTAGGTGAATGAGCAATTCAGTCAGCTAGTCTACCTCTCCAATGATCAAACTTTGCTGGGCTCACTCAGGACCAGATCGTCCATTGGAAACTGGAGTCACCAAGCCGGACCAGACGAACTCCCTGTCCTTCACGAGTTCTTACACTGGTGTGGGAAGCAGAAATGGAAGTACGTAACTACAACATGGTAAGTGTGATACTGACATATTTAAAACTGCCCTGGCAGCAAAGAAGAGGAAGTATCTAACACTGAAGGTGGGGGAGAATAAAGAATACTTCCACAGGAAGGGATATTTGAGCTGGCTCTTGAGAGACAAACAGGAGCTTAATGGGTACATTGAGAAAATAGTGAGTAAAGGAACAGAAACATGAAAATTTAAGAAACATGGACCAGTTGGGCAAGAAAACAAGATTCAAAAAGGCGAGAGGCTATATCCAATGCTTTCACCGTGCACTTGCTGCAAGTTCCCAACTTGCCTCTGGCTGCTCCCTCACTGCCAATTCTTTAAATGGCTAGTTTCAGAGGACTTTATTCTGGGGGTCTCTTCTCTTCCTTTTCATACTTTGCCTGGGCAATCTCATCATCTCCTAAAGTGTCAGTTCCCAGACACTTGCTAATGACTTCCAAAGACTCACCTCCTGTGTAGAAAACTCTCTTGAACCCCAGACCTATATACTCAACTGTATCTTTGCCTGGATGATGCATAGACTGAATTTATCTTCCCTTAACATACTCTTCCTGCTGTGTTTCTCACCTCAATAAAAGATGCTACTACCCATCTAACCACACCAGTCAGAACCCTGGAGTCACCTCAATGTGACTTCTTCCTTCCCCTTCAGACATAAGTTATGACTATATTCTAGATTCTGCCTCTAAAATGTGTTTAAGGTTAAAAGGTCAGGTGATCTAGGATCTAGTCCTGACTATCACTAACTCCACTAGTGCGAGGTTAGACACCGGGCAAGTTCCTACTCCATGCCCTCCTTGTAAATTAGGAAAGGGAGTCTTTTTGTTCCCCGAGTTGGAGACTCCCTGGGTTCTCTTTTCAGGTTCATGCAATCTGTATGCAATTGTAATACAGACTGTAATATGAGTACATGCTTAAACCCCATCTTCTATTATTTTGAAGATTTGATTCCTGGTTTTTACCATGGCCAGGTGTGTTACAGGGTGGTCTCTGTTGCCCCCACCTCCTTCCCAAATAAATGTTTGCTGAGTTGATGGTTCCCATGACATTACCTCTGGGAACCCTCTATTCTACCCATACGGGTTTGTTTTGTTTTTCTGAAACAGGCTAAATTATCAGTGATGGGCCTTAGCTCAGGCTCCTCTTTCAGTAAGAATGTCATTGTCCCTTAAGTGGCCAAGGCAGCACCTGGCACCCAGAGGGTGCTCAGTGTATGTCAGTGAACAGGAAAACCATGTTTAAATCACTGCAGCTCTCTCTCTCTCTCTCACCAGACAGAGAGGCGACAGCATAGGCAATGACAAGACAAGTGAACAAAGTTCCAAGAAAAAAGACCTCAGCTTATCATAAAAAAGCTTTCCCATAGCAAAAGGTGGTAAGTGCTCTGCCACTGGAGGCATGCAAGCCAAGAGAGGTAGGTACTTGCAGGCCTGCAGCTCTGATTCCAGTTCTGCAGCAGATCAAAGTCCTGCTTAGAGGATGAATGGGCACTGGAGAGCTGGACAGAAGGACAGGA
The DNA here is from genome assembly GCA_004024925.1 of Scalopus aquaticus. Lineage (NCBI taxonomy): Eukaryota > Metazoa > Chordata > Mammalia > Eulipotyphla > Talpidae > Scalopus > Scalopus aquaticus. The sequence goes on from PVIJ01001690.1 coordinate 54,619, forward strand.
GACCTGTGAAAAAGGTCCCTGCACCTGTTCCAATCTCCCGGATCTCATCAACCCACGGGGGCCAGTTTTGGGTTTATCTGTCCACATCAGAGAACCCCACACCAAGAACCAGCTCTGGGCCTGCCTTCAGTCCCGGCTGACCTCCCTGGGGTGCAACCTGCCCTCCAACTTTCAACCATCTGTCCCTGCAGGTTTGCAGCCCAGGTTCTGAAGCCAAGTCCAGAAAGCAGGAGGCCAGAACCAGGAGGGGCCTGGGGTCCTCCAGGCCAGCCCAGGCTGCAGGGGATCCAGAGGGATCTTTTCCTACAAGAAACAGCCTTTGGGTGAGGTTTCCTTCCAGGGAGCAATGCAGAAGAGGAAAGTGTGTCCTCTATCCTAGCTGGTGGGCCTCCTGGTGCCTGAGGAGGACGGAGGGGGTGCAAAGGGTGGAAGTGTCTGCACCAGGGAGAAAGGAGCCCCTGAGACAAGCTGGGCCACAAGATCCCAGAGTCCCACTCAGCAACCCCACCCGCTCCCCCACCACCAATCACCACCCTCGGCCGGCCGCAGCGATCGACACCTCCGCCAACATACACAAGCTCCCAAACCCCGCGCTCCTCCAAGGAACCATCATCACCCATCGCACCCGCGCCTCCCCCCTCAAACATGGACCTCACGTGAGCAGCCACAGCCCAAAGAATCCCCCCACTGCTCTCACGGACAGGGACACGCCTCACGTGGAGACAGGCACAGCTTTTGAAAAGCATCTGTGCCCCCACCTACAGACACTCGGACAGATACACCGCCGCTCGGACCCGGACCCAGACCAGGGCAGGCAGAGATTCAAACGCACCCCTGGGGGCCGCCCGTCGCACTCACCGCGGTGGAGTAGAATGGGAGGGCTAAGGCCCGGACTGCAGGCACTCCGAGGGGCCCGCGGCGCTGCCCCTGCTGCCAGCGCCCGACCGCCCGGCCCTGCCCGCGGCGCCGCCCCAAGTCCTGCGCCTCCGCCTGTCCCCGCGCCGGCGCCGCCGCCGGACCCGCCGCACAGGCCGGAGGGAGGGGCCGAGGCGGGGCTGCGGACCGGTCGGGGGAGGGGGCGGCTCGAGTAATGAAGGCCCACCCACGCCCCGCCTGCACTCGCGGAGGCCCCGCCCGCCCATACCCCACCCTCACCGCTCCCCCAAACCCGGAGGCTCCTCTCCTGCTGGAGCTGCCTCCGAGCTCGGGCTGTGGAACCCGGGAGCCGGATTCCGGATCCCGGATCCTCGACACCCGCCGGCTGCTTCTGGCTTCCAACGACTCCAGGGAAGGGCGGCGTGGTGGGGTTCAGGGGCTGGGGTGAGGATCCCTCAAGAAAAGACTGCTGGACAGCAGGAATTTCGGACTCTGAGAGCCAGTTCGGCAGCCTCCTGGAAGGTGCCGTTCCCGGCTTTCTTGGGGGAGGGAGGGCTCCTGTGGAATATGCTAGTTTGGTCTCTGCTAAGCAGGGGTTCGTCTGTACCTCGGCACTGATCTCTGGGAGGCGGAAGGGTTCCAAGGTAGAAGGGTGGTACCCAGAGCTCGGGCTGACGGGGTAGAAAGGTGGGGGACTTGATTTGGCTCTAGATGTTTAGCTCTCTCTTAGGAGCCCCCTCCGGAAGAAATTATGGTTCAGACCATCCAGCGACTCCCCTCTCTCCAAAGAACAGAACAATTCTCAGAATCATCCTTTGTGGAAAAGCAGCCCCGGTGGAAAATAATGAAAATTACATTAACAGTTAACGCGGATTGAATGCTGGGGTAACTAATTACTTAACGTATATTATTATCTCATTTAATACTCATAACCTTAAAAGGTAGCTTCTTTTATTAACCATGTTTCACAGGGAAAGCAAGGGAGGGCTCTGACTCCTCAGACGTTAGCCCTGATTAGTCAGCTTGAACGTGGTGTAACCAGAGTTTGAGCTTTGCTTTCAGCTCCTGCCTTCAGTCATTTGGAGAGTCGGTGCCCCTCACAATGAAAAATCCTCAGAAACTCATAAAATGGGGATTAGTATGTGAACTACTACCCCACCTAATAAACAAGCTCCAGTCAGATGACTGCAAGCTGACCAAAGCCCAGGAAGCCTGCCTGGAAGCTGCAGTATCTGTGAAAAAGAGCAAAATCAGGTTGCATGGACTTTGCACGGTAAAAATCTACTTACTGGGTTTCCCCCTTCCTCCAGCCCTTTACAGAGGTAGAGGAGAATGTTGCAAAATTCTGGTGCTCCCCTTGCAGGTGGCAAGGGATGTTCCATGTTTAATGTCCCCCACCCTGGGACTGGCCCTCCCAGTGGCAATTGGACCCTGACTACCTCCAAGTGCTGTGGGGGAGATTTCTTGCCTTATGCAAGTTCAGGTTTGGGCTCAACATCTGGATGCAGAAGCCCTGGGAACTGCTTCAATATCCCATTTCTGCATCCCGCGCAAGTGCTCCAGTGCTTGTGAGTAAGCTTCACACGGGGTTACACTTGCTCAGGAATTTCTAGTGAGGGTTACTAGACTACCCAACATGAGGGACCCTGGGTCTGTACTACACTGCTTTAAGCCTCACAATGACCCCTTCCCTCAACCCAAGACTTGTCATGCTGTCAAACTTCTGCATAAAAGGCTTTGTCTCCCTTTCTCTAAAGGATAAACGTAATCAGACTGGAAAAAAATCAGCCTGATCTCTTACTATCTTCCTTTGAGTTTTCCTTTAGTCCCTCTCCCACTACTTTTCATTCTGGTCAGACTGAATTCATGCAATTCCTACTTAGGGCTTCCACATGTGTTGGCCTCTACCTGGGACACTCTTTTCCCCATTCTGCCCATTTACTCACCCTTCAGTTTTCACATTCACATCCCCACCTCCACCCCAGTTCTATGCTAGATGCCCCTCCTCTGTGCTCCCATAGCTCCTTGTACTTCTGTATCCTAGTACTTATCACTGTATTGTAGTTGCCTGGTTACTTGTCTGAATCCCTCACTAGGCCATAAGCACTGTGGGAAGGGACCTTGTTTTATTCACTGATGTTTCCCCAGAGTCTAGCGCAGTGTCTGGCAAATAAAAGCACTTAATACATATTTGTTCTATGAATATATGAATGCAGGATGAAGGTCAGCAGGCCCAACCCCCTCTGGGCCATGTGCTCTTAAGAATCCATAGCTGTCTTGGTGCTGGCATACAGGGTAAATAAAGCTTTGGCTTAAACTGGGGCTGGGGAGAAGAGTAGATCTTCACACTATTCCTAAACCCTAGGACTTCAGTTGTCTGACCCCAGCTCGTCTGACTTGGTAAGATTTTGATGTATGATTATACTGAGCATTTCTCCACCCAACCCACCCTCCTAAAATCCCCCCCCCATAAATTGACCTCACTGGGCCTGCTTTTATGAAAGGTTTATTCCTAGTGCTAGGTCCCCATCTTCCAGGACTCTAAGCACAATTAAACTGGGTGAGTAGGTGAGGGGAGGCCCATTCAGATTCAGGGCCAGAAATGGGGCTCCCCGTATCCCCACCCCTTTGGTCCCAGTCCCCTTTTCTGCAATGGGCACACATAAAGGAGGGACAAAGAGTACTGGAGGCAACATCATTGGCCCAGCAGAGCCCAGGAAGAGCTGCCATTGGCTGACAGGGCCTTTTGAGGCTCTGCCATTGATCAGGGAGCACACCCCAGGAGCTGGGGATAGGCCTGAGGAGTGATGCCATTGGCCAGGGAGTGGTTCTGTCATAGCCTTTGGCTGTGGAGTGGAAGGAAAAGATCTGGGAATGAAGCCCAGGAAGATAAAGAACAGGGCAGCAGCTGCTGGGCCTGCAGGCCCCCTCCCTACCCATAGTAGTATGGGCAGAACTGGTATCAGGCCCAGCCAGGGAAAGTGAGCCCAAGTCGGAGGGCAGGTGGCAAGGGATGTCCCATGTCCTATCTCCCCCACCCTGGGACGGCCCCTCCCAATGTCCTGCTTGATAGCCAGGTTGGGCTGGGAGCGGCTCACTGCTCCTCTAGCCAGGATGGTTTCTCAGCTCCTGGAGGCCGCAGCTTGATGTTGAACTGCTGAAGGGTCTGCTCCAGTTGTTTCTGGTTCCCAGCAAAGTAGGCAGACACGGCGTTGTGGAAGAGCAGCAGCTGCTTGTGCATCACCTTGATCTGGGGGTCCAGCAAGGTCAGCTGAGGCTGGACTCACGCCCTTCTTGAAGGGCTGTGAATCTGAGCCTGAGCCCAGATAAGGGGCACATGGATTCTACTCTTATGGTGCTTCTGGGCTGGGGCCTGACCTCCTCCAAGGGAGTCAAAGGAGAAAGGTCAATCTGAATTGATTTGCCAGAGCTAGGGTTCTGGTGCCCTAATTCAGGGAGTGATTTTCTTCCCAGTTATGTACCAGGGAACCAGCAGCCTCCCTCCATCAAAACAGGGCCAAGGATCAAGGGAATGGTGATATGGATAGGTCCACAGACTGAAGGAGAAGATCCCATAGATCCCATTCCTTAGCCAGGCTGCACTTCCCTCATCCAATGTTGGGGACGGTCTGGGGGTAAGGGCAGTATTACGGACAGCAAGAGGGGCTGGGGTCAAAGGGGCAGGGTTAGCACCTTGTTTTCTTCCAGGAACTTGAGCTTGATAGCCACATCTCCCCGAAGCTTCTCGTATTTGTCACGATGGGCCTGGAAAGTAGCTTGGGCACTCTCAAGCCGACCGCGAGTCCCTGCATCCCGAGGGCCTAGGCTCAGCTCCTCTAAGTCTGTTCGGTAGGCATCGTATTCCAGCCTGGGGAGGGGGTGACATAAGCTGGTCTCCACCCCTTTGTCCTCCACACATAGTCTTTCCTTCCTGAATTTTTATGCCCCTAATGCTCAAATTTCCTCCCGTGCCAGCCAACTCCCCAAACCCTAGGCCCTGCCAGTGCCCACACCTGGCAGCCTCATACTGCTTGACAGTCATGAGTGTGTCTTCCATGGTCTTGGTGACCAATGTGTTGATGCTAGAGACAAAGAAGTTCACAGCCCCTAGCAGTGTCTCTCCATTCTTGCACAGAAGCTTCTGCGTCTCTGCATTGTAGCCAAATTCCTCCTGAGGGCAGAAAGGAGGAGAATCCTTGAGTCACAGTCCCTACCTGACTGGAGCTGTAGGGCCCTTCATTCCTCTCATCCCCAGGGAGCAAACAGCCATCAAAACTGGAACAACCAAGGACTACCTTCAGTAAGGCTCTCTTAGCCAGAAAGTTAGTGGGATCACCTGGGGATGTCTGGGGTAGGGATGTGGGGATTAAGTTCACAGGACTAGAATAGGGCAAGCTAGCGCAGCAGGCAAAGGAAGGGCTCCAGTTAGGCTGAGCACCTAAGGTATTCTTGCCAACGCAAACAAGAGTTATTTGTGAGGCACCTTATGTGCAGCTTCCACCCCCCAACTTCTGGACTTCTGTACAAACCCTTAGGCTGCCTCCACAGGTAAGTGCTGCTGGGGCAGAGCTGGGCTCACCCTGGAGGGGTTCTCCCTCTGGGCTGCAGGAGGGAGGGAAGGAGGGAGGCTGAGGGGCAACTGCCTGGGAGGGCCTGGGCCCAGTCCCCCCACCCTCTTTGGCTGGCTGAGGCACCTGAAGCTCTGGGGACTTCTGGCTGAGGTCAGCAAAGGCATCACCTAGTGCATGCTGGGTCTGCAGCAGGCTGTAGAGGTGGGCTGTCAGTGCCCGGCCCAGCTGCAGGACACTCTCATACTTGCGCTTCGTCTCACGCAGCAACTCAATCTGCAGCTCTAGCTCCAGGTCCACAGTCCGGGAGCCTCGGCCAAATCGCTCAGATAACAGCTGCTTTGTGCACTGATTGGGAAGTGGGGTAATAGGTCAGACACCCTAGCACTCTCCCCCCACAGGTATCTACCCCAGCATCCCCAGGCTCCTAGTCTCAGCCATAGATGGGATATTAGGAAATGGGAGAGGGTACCCAAGGGGAGTTTTGAGGAAGGGTGAGGTACTTGAATCCCACCTTATATGTGTTGATACCCCACTTCTTGACGATGTCAAACTTCTCTCCAGCGATGCCCCGAGCCACCTCATCTCCGGGGCCAGCAGGAGTGGCACTGTGAGATGGATGGCGGCCAGACCCTAAAGGACCAAGTTCTCTGACACCAGTCTCTCTCAGATACAAGTAGATACCACCTCTATGGCTCTACTTATACTTCCCTCCCAGCACATGAAAATCACTTTTCTCAAAGAGCAAAAGCTAGGGGCAATTGGATTCTTCTGCTCACTAGGAGGAACTCATATCCTAGTTCCTGAGACCCAGATCCCAACACACATCTGCCTCCTTCTAAGATGGTGGTAGGGAGTGGGGAGAGGGAGGAGGGAGTTGCTGCAGAGGAACCTGAAGGAAATATGCTGAGAGAGCGTGTGTGAGTGTGTGTGTGTTTTAGGGGTGGGTCCTGATGACAGGAAACCTGGTTGACATTCCCTTGTGGAGTCTTAGCCAGTGTGAGATTCAGGGTTATTTATTCCTCTAAACTTTAGAAGCTAAAATAAAACCCTGAGAAGCTTCACAAAGTTCCAGATCAGTGCACCTCAGGGGCTAAATGGCAAGTGAAAGCAGATGGACAACGCTGGGAGCTGGCCTTGGGCTAAGGAGTCCATCGGGTTCATACCAGCAGAGGTTTCCAAGATTTCCAGACATAGTGCAAGCTTTCTAAAACATAGTCTATGCTCCCAGAACCACTCCACTCCCCCTCTCAAGCTTCATGTCCTGTTCTGATCATTCATACCTGTGGGGATGAGTCCATCACCAGAGCCCCCATAGCCACCAGACACAATGCTGGTTTCATTGAGGTTGGGTCCTGACACCATCACCTGCTGGAGGTCCTATAGGCCAGAGAAGAGGGGGCTTCAGGAACATAGGGGCAGCTGAAGCATTTGGGGGTGAGAACAAGCTTGGATTGAAGCATCATAGAGAGAGCACACAAAGGAAGTCTGCACAGAATCAGAATGAAAATTTGTAAAAACACTGAAGGGAATTAGGTAAGTTAGGGGAAGGCTACTGGAATTAGGGGTGAGAGCCCACAATTTGAGCTGGGATTCCTAAATCAAAACAACACCGAGAAGAATCAAACAGAAGCACCTGCTCCAGCCCATCATCCTCAGGTAGCTGCCCAGCTTCGCCATTCCCGTGGATGGGGATCTCCATTGTGGCTGCCTTCCCTAGGATCCCGTCCGTCATGGCTAGGGAAGGGACTGGAGTCAAAGTCTCCACCCCAGTGCCCTGCAAAGCCCAACACAGACAGTTCTGGAAACTGGCCAGGACTCTAGAGGATTAAGGTCCCCCCTATCATTTCTGAGGTTTTAGAGGTTGTGCCAGGGCTTGAGTTTTCTGGGGTTTCTCCTACCACTCCTTTCCTCAAGTTTGCACAAATACCCCCTCCAAGGCACTTATTTTTACACAAGCACACTCAGGCCTCAAGGGTCTTATGATCCTCCAACCTCGCTAGGTCTCCAGTGAGCAATCATACATTCAGTCATCCAATAGATATTTAACCAGTGCCTACAACTGTGTCATGTGCACACACAGCAGCGAACAAGAGATAAAGCCTGCCCTCTTGAAGCTTATCCCCATGCATGTGTTTCCCCTATCAGGAGATGAATCCCTTCCCAGGACTCAGATGCCCAGGCCCCATTCAGCATTGTTTGTTCTCCACTGTTTGACCTTTCACACTCCTTTCCTGTTTCTTCCTCTTTCCTTCAGGTGTCCCCCCCCCACCTCCATCCCATGCACCTCCTCTCCTCCGGCCCTCCCCAACAGGCTTTAGTTGAATCAATAAGTGTATGATCCCCGGACCCTGGGAAAAGCCTTTTCCCAGAACGTAGGCGAGTGAGGTCTCCCCAGGTGTGAGTCCCGGCCCCTCCCCCCCTTACACCTGGGCATCAGGTGTGTCCTCATCCTTCCCCAGGGCACAGAGGCATCTTGCCCCAGGGCAGGTTCATGCATTCAACTTCTCCCTGACCGAGTGCATGCCTCTCACCTCGGACAGGGCCGCTCTTCCCCTCGGGGCGCCAGGCCCTGGCCGCACGGGGACCTCGGGATCCAGTCCCCGTCGCGATCCTAGCAGCAGGTCAGGGACTTGGCGGAAGTGACGTCCTCTCCCGGGCAGAAGAAGCCGGCCACGTCGCAGATTATAAGGGCGGAAGTGACGTGTTCGGCAGTGGGGGCAGGGCAATCCTTGAATCGACCCCTCAGCCCGGGAGAAGAGGGGAAAGATTACTTCCGGGGCGTTACCGAGACGCTGTAACGGAAATGACGGAAAGCTTGCGCAGGTGGCGTGATGGAGCAGCAGCAGCAACAACTGAGAAACGTGAGTGGGACCTAAAGCGCTTTAGGGTCATACGTTCAGCTCTTCCCCGCGTCCACACCGCGGGATCCTTAAGACCAGGAATCCGAGGGCTGGGAACTTCGGGCTGTGTCGCGCCGTCCCGGGAAACCTTCTGCGGGGCGGCCTTAAATTGAGGTGTGGGCTCCCTTATCGCTGAGTTCTTGGTCCCGTTTTCTCGCAGCTGCGGGACTTCCTGTTGGTCTACAATCGCATGACGGAACTCTGCTTCCAGCGCTGCGTGCCCAGCCTGCATCACCGAGCTCTGGACGCTGAGGAGGTGGGGAAGTGAGGAGGGAGTTTACCCTCCATCCCAGAGTTAACCGTAGCCTGCTTCCTTCCTACCCCCACTTCCCCTGCTTCTGGCCGGGGCCTTTCCATGACCCTCGCCCCTAGACTGGGGATGGGGGAGGAAGGAAACAGACCTTATTTGGACACCTTTGCCTTCTATTTCAACCCTGTCTTACTTCCAGGAGGCCTGTTTGCACAGTTGTGCCGGGAAGCTGATCCATTCTAACCACCGCCTCATGGCCGCTTACGTGCAGCTCATGCCGGCATTGGTACAGCGCCGCATCGCAGACTACGAGGCTGCTTCAACTGTGCCTGGTGTTGCTGCTGAACAGCAGGGAAATTCACCATCTGGCAGCTAGCCATCCATAACCCCAGAAAAGGAGGCGCTGTGTAGACCCTCAAATTGAAGGAGCCAGTGGACCTTGGGCTGAGTTAAGCCTGTATAGAGTGAGGGTGTTGCCTGAGAGCTGGGTACCATTGCTCCTCCTGGAGCCAAATAAACCCACTTGTACTTTTGTTTGGTTTACATTCTGGTTAGGAAAGCAGCGTCCACTTTATTGGCAACATCCTTTGTTTTGTCAGTTGGTGCATATCTGCTGGCTTCAACCCTGAGAAATCCCCTTCCAACTGTAGAAGGAAAGCCTCAACATTCTAAGGCATGTGGGCAAAACAAGGTCTGTGGGTACAATTCCAGCACCAATTTTAAGATTGGTAGTAGTGACAGGAAGATGATTCCTGCCCAGATGACAGAGAGGATGGGAGCTCTGACTGATTTAAATGACTGACTTGTGAGCCTGTATGCATTCATTCATGACATTTTTCAAGGACTACGTTCATAAGAAGGAATTTGAGGATTCAGGGAATGGAGGAGCTACATAAGGAAAACAGATCAAGAAACCACGGGGCTTTTAGGCACTGCTTTCTGGGAAGTAGCCCCAGAACAGAGGTGCACACCATAAAAATTCTGGGGTGTTCTCGCGTTCCATTCATTTCCCTAAGTTGTGCTATTTCTGACTTCCCAGGATGAACAGTAAAATATGTAAACAAAAATCTGTGTTCTTGTCTACCGGGGGGAGTTAGGAAAGGGGAAGCCTGGGGTACAGTCAGACTTGAGGATGAGATACCCAAGGGAGTAGGTTATGCACAATTATGTAAAAAAGACAGAATAAAGAACAAAGCCTTCCAGCCCCGTAATGTTACCTTAATGTATGCCACGCTTGTCTGTAATGTCTTAATTCCAGCTTTTCCAACCTCTGTCCTGCTGTGTTTGTTCCCACTGTTCTTGTTATATGTGATTTCTAATTCCAACCTCTCCATTCTTCCTAATCAGGCCCCCTGGTGGAATTTACTTAGCTATTCTACAGTATGGATGGTGTATCACTCCGCCACCCTTGCATCCTTTTTGTATCATTTCAGCTGTTTTTTTCTATTCCTCCATTCGAACAGCTAGAGAAAAGCACAACTGTGTAATGAATGCCACTAAACATTCAAGGTCTCAACAAGCCCTGTTACCAAAAAGCAACCCTTTGTGGGTTCCTGGTCTATTCCTCTCCTAATCACCATGGCAGCTATTTTATACCTTCACTCCTTAATTTCTCCCTCCTTCTCAATGATCCCCCATGAGATGATCATGTTTCATTTTTTACAGAGGAAATAAAAGCTCTTAGATTTTGGTTTCTACAATAATTGAAAACTTATAACCACCCACAGATGTGCAAGTCAGGAAGTGAAAATTCTCTGGTAGCAGATCTTGTATTAAAATGCAGATAGTACATCAGTTTGCTTCAAAATAATATCTATGGAGTACCCATTGGATATAGTTTCTGTTGTTGGTATATGTCATGCTTTGTCTTACGATAAAACTTCAAGTAAGAGATATTTTCCCCCTTAGGATGAGGAAGCAAGAATACCAGAAGCCTATCTTATACAATTACTTACTGAGAAAAGTGGTTTCAATTAGTTTTTTGTCCTTTTCACCTGTTAGCTTTTTAACAAATCTTGAACAAAAAGGATGAATGTAAAAGTTGCTGATCAGGAATTCCCTACAGTGGCCTCATGTCTATCCAATAAAATTCTCTCCTTGGAAAGTATAAATGCAGTAAGTCAACTTCCCAGTTCCCAAAGGTGGGAATGGGGACTTGAGAAGTTGTGCTGCTAATGGAAAGATTCTTCCACATCAGTGTAGGTGTGTATCCTTGCTATTAACTGGAACATAGGAACAGATCTGACGCTAAAGGCTATATGTTCTTTGAGCTTCCAAAGTTTATATTCACTTGCACATCTGGACTTATACTATCTGTAGGAAGGGAACTAGAAGTATCATCTGTCCTGATTCTTTGTTTACAAATAGATTAAATACTGAGGGTAGTCTTATTCCTATTCCATAGTTGGTGAAGTCTCCCTTGTGTCCTACCACAAAGCCATCAGCATAATGAGACCAATGCAGTGTTTCAAGCATAATAATAGATACTGACAAAGTTTTATCCCTTTATCATATACATAGTGGGCAGAGTTGTTACTCCTGCTATAGTATCTTCAAACTTAACTGCCCCCTCCTTTGCTACCCATGATTACTTTCCTACTTTAAACAGCTAACTCTTGGTTTTTCTACTCAACACTTGATCCCTAAGTGTTTATATGGACAGTTCATTCATATTTTGTTCCTTTGTTCTCTAGTTCCTTGACCCAGTCTCCAATGATTTCCACACAAACCCTTAGTTGTGACCTACCCATTGTCATCACCCTATCTACTCCATCTTGAAAACACTATTATTTATATCTTATTATATTCCTTCCCCTTTTTTCATTGAATTGTTCCTGTATCTTTTGGTGTTATTAGAACATTCAGGCTATTGCTTCTACCTTCTCTCTTCCACTAACCTTCCCCTCTTTACTTCTATCCAACTTAAGGTGTAGTGGTTATCTTGGAATAGGCTAAATTTCCCTTCTTCTCATCTCTTTGTTGGACTTGGATAAAATCAAACATTTATCTGCCTGCATTTGGAGAGTTAAACCTCCCTGCCCCCCCCCCATAAGAAGTCACTATGGGCCATATTAATTTCACTGAATCATTAGTTAACTTCAAATGGAATTCCAGCTCCTGTAATCCCACCAGATTTGTCTAGTCTTCTGTTCCTACAGTGACTTTTTTTCCTTTCTTTTTTGGAAAAGAATGGTATTAGTTGCTGTGTTGTCTTCCATAAAGAAATGTTCATTGAAAGTATTTTACATTTTATCCAACACTACATTAGTTTTCTTGTATCTTTAACCATCAGTCAATTATAACTAAGTTCCTAAGAGGAAAAAGATTCTTGTCTATGTTATTCTTCCAATAACAAAACACTTCTATAGGCTCAGTATTACTAATGTTTTCTCAATCAGGGACCCACATAAATTCCTTCGTTCCTGGAAACCCACACTCATCTCTTTTTTTATTTTCTTTTTTTTCCTACCACTGATGTCTTTGACCCTTCTCCTCCCTGCCCCCCTTCACCCCTTAACCTCAGAGCCTCACTTAAGTTATCAATGTCTGATAGTTTATAATTGCTTTGTCAGTTCATTCGCTTTGATTCCTTATTTTACCCAACTATGTGAAATCGCCTAATAATTACCTTGCCAACTTTACTACATAGTTCTCTCAAGCTCCTTCCACTTTGCTGTAAATTATAATACTTCATTTTTCCTTAAAACAGTAATATTCCATTGTGTGGATACACCACATCTTTATCCAGTCCTCTATAGGTGGGCACTTAGATTGCTTCCAAAATCTAGTTATTGTAAATAATGCTGCAAAGTTATTGTGGAGCATGTAATTTTTTTAGTTGGTGGTTTTGTATTCTTCATATCTATACCCAAAAGTGGGATCACTGGATCATACAGTATTTCCATTTTTTGTTTTTAAAGGAAGGTCCAGACTGCTTCCCAAAATAGGTATTAACAGTTTACATTCCTACCAACAATACCTTAGGGTTCCTCTTTCTCCAGCTCCTCTTCAGCGTTTGTTATTGAGGGTCTTTATTTTTTCTTTTTAATTGCATTTTTATTGAAGTAATGTCTGTGATTTAGGGGTGTGATTTAGGGGTATCATACACCTCTTCAGATGTATGATACCCACACCACATCCTACCCCAAAAGAATGCAAAAACACTAATTTGAAGGGATATGTGCACTGCAGCACTGTTTACAATAGCCCAGTTATGGAAACCAGTGTCCACCAACAGATGAGTAGATTGAGGATGTGGCATATGTATACAGTGGAATTCTACTCAGTTATAAAAAGAAGGTGAAATCTTGCCATTTGTGACTACATGATGATGGAACTGGAGGGAATCTGACAAAGAAGGAGAGAAGCAGATAATAGATTATTTCTCTCACATGTGGACTATAGAGAAACTGAATAAAGGAACAGACAAAATGAAACCAAGACAAACACTAGAAAGCTAACTGCAGGTCTGTTTATGGTATTTTGTTAAACCATGCTGTTTTCCATTTCTATGGGCCAGTCTACATTCCCTCCAACAGTGTACAAGTGTTCCTTTTTTTCCACACCCTCACCTGCACTTGTTTCTGACCTTTTTGATATGGGTCATTCTCATGGGTGTGAGGTGGTACCTCATTGTGGTTTTGCCTTGCCTGTCCCTGATGATGTGACGAGCATTTTCATGTGCATGTTTGCCGTCTGCATGTCTTTGGAGAAGTTTCTATTTAGCAATTCTGCTCATTTTTTGATTGGCTTCTTTGTTTTCTTCCTTACCTGTTGCCTTCCACAGGTCCTAATCTTGCAGTTGGTGAATGAGAAAGTAGGGGAAGACCTGGAGGGATCCAACTGCTTGCGGGAATGTGCTGGGCAGCAGAGGGGAGGACAGGCTGACTCAGGTCGGCAGTACTGATTCCCTTCTCTCTGGGTTCTAGATCCCAGACTCTATTCTGTATGCTGTCAGTGCACTTCAAAAAGTGCCATTCCTGAGGGCTGGAGGGTACAGTGTGCAATCCAGCACATTATCTTTGTCCTTTTTACTGGGGGCCCAGTCTGAGGGGAGTACCCCAGCTTTTCGGCATGTGTTCCCCTCAGCCAAGGGTGGATTCTTCCATCCTCTCCACTGTTCCTGGCTGAGAGCTGGTAACTGTGCTAACGTATCCCCGCTGCCCTAGACAGCTCAGGTGTTTCTACCCATCCGTAGTTCAATAAAACATGACAGTCTTCTCTGTCTCATCTCTCTGTTCCAGTCTGATGTCCATGGGGTGTTCCAGTTTTGCCTGAACTTCTGCTGATTCTTGAGTACTTAGTTCACATACTGTTTCCGCAACTCATACTTTCCAGACCCCAGCTCCCATAATTTCTCAAAATTTTTAGCATTTAGCACTTCTAATACTTGTAATTACATACTTCCTGAGCTCAGAGTCCATGTCTGTACTGTTCACTGTTGTATTCTTATCACTGTACCTGGCACACGATATGTGCTGGTAAATATTTGTTGGATGAACATTTTCAATCTCCTTCCAGCTCAATCTACTGTTTACTGAACAAGAGAATTGGTTTTTTATCAGAAAAGACAGAAGTGAATCTGCATTTGACCTTTGTCCTTTTGCTAATGATTTAGAGATGTTTTTCATTCAAACTCTTACTAGGTGGTATTTTCTGACCTTCATATTGGAAGGTCAGGGACTTAGTCCTGGGCCTTGCAGATTTGTCCTCACTCTCTTTTCTAGCCCAAGGCCTTTCCTGACACCATGCTCTGCCAGATCCTCAGTCAGGCCAAGAAGGAGCCTAACTTGATCCCCCACTCTGTATTTATTGGAGCCGAAGTTACTAAAACATTGCTGTATGTCATGTGTCTGACTTTGTTCAATCCAGCTCTCGATTGGAAAAGAAAGAATAACCTAGAATCCCAGTTTAAACTGGGCCCCAGTGATGAATACAAATTCTACTCAGTGAATATAGACAGCAAACAGAAGCAAACTGACAGCAAAATGCAGTATTTCATTTAGAAGTCTGGATCTTCCTTCTTCAGTTCTGCCCGCCTTTGACTATGCAGGGATTTCTCTTCATAAACCTTTTCCCTTTGTAGTTCTTTCTGCCTACTTGTTTCTGTGCAAGCATCCTTTTCACTCCTTTCCTTTTTTATATATAATAAACCTACCCTTTGGATAGTTAAAAAAAAATCACTATAAAGTCACTTAAAATGAAATTCTTCTAGAAGCCACTGGCACCATTTTCCACTTAACCAGGATATACTTCCCTCTAAATGCACAAAATCATGTTGGTGTATTGTGTTGGGGTTTTACACTGATTAATAAATACGTGAAACTTGAAAAAAAAATTATTCACAGATCAGTCCATACCTGAAAGCCTCCATGCGGAGTAAATATTCTCTATCATTCTAGTTTACACTCAGTTTTTAAGTATTGTAGTTCTGCTTGTATATCTCGTGAATCCTTTCTTTTTTCTCCATCTCCTTTGTTACCACCTTAATTAAACTTAGATCAGTTCTCAGACAGATTACAGCAGCTGATGCCTAACAGCTTCTTTCTTGAGACTGGACTGCTTTTGGTTATTTAGGATTTTAGCTAAGGTACATGTAGCAGACATTCAAAATAGTAGAAACTGACAAACTTTTGTTCATTTCAAGTAAAAATCTAGCTCAGAAGTGGTATAATGATGTTGTTACAGGGCAACCCTGATATACAATGGGGTGCCTGACTGTGGGTTCTCACCCATGCGCTTAAAAAGAACTTATAATAAGAACAATTGCAGGCACTCACAAAAAGGTTAATAAAAGGGTTTATTTACAAAAGGAAGGGAAATAAAAAAATATGAATAACTCGGGGACAAAAGAGAAAGTGAGGGAGAGAGATAAATCTCCAAAAACGTCCTACCAGATCCGAAGAGCTGGAAACCCCAATGGCACGCTGTAGCCCGGCGAGAAGCAAGAGACCCCCAAGGTCAAAAGCCCTCATTATATAGCCAACATGTCTGCTTAACTCCACCCCTCAGTTTCCGGTAATCCTCTCTGCTGGATGATGATGGAATTCTGGGATTCGTAGCCCTAGGGGTCTTGGATCTCTCTGGCTTGAGGTGGGGGTCCATAAACCTTCCTGTGGAGTTTGTTGCAGACGTTCTTTTTTCCCCCCAACAATGTCACAGTCATCTGAGAACAAACTACTTATCAACTCTACTTGCTGTACCTACCTACACATATGACCCAAGAGCTTTAGTCATCATACAAACATTCCAAGAAAAAGACTTGGATGAGGAAAAGTGACTGAGAAGCATGTTCTCAGCCCTTTAAGGAGTCCCTTTAGGGCATAAGACAGATGCATCATATCCCCTTGAAAGTTAAATAGGTGAAGGTCAATATATTGCAAATGATCACAATAGGGATTAACATTTTAAAGAAGAAATTTGCATTGTAATGGGGATGTAGTATAGCATAAACTCACCTTTGTTGGGATAAAGGAGAGCTTCCCTGAGGAAGTGATTTGAAGCTGAAATCTGAAGATAAATTAGAATTAACCAGGGAAAAGCCAGACTGTCCTTCATGTCTTGTGTAGATGCTGCCTTTTATTAAGACTTCCTCTGGTTACTCTACTTAAAATTGCAACCCATCTTCCTCTCAAACATTCCTGATCTCCTTTATCCTGCTTTCTTTTCTCCACAGCACTCATTTCTCATATACTTTATATTAACAGTTAACTCTTTTTTGTTGTTTGTTTATCCCACTAGAATGTAAGCTCCATAAATCAGGAATTTTTTTCAATGTTATTGTTTTCTACACTGATGAAACTGATACCAGGCAAATGGGGCTTCAAAATTTGGCCAAAGGCAGTGCCCCAATTGCTTACCAGTCACTATCTTGGTTCTGCACCCGCGCACACAATTGCAAGACTACTCAGGCTTAGGGAACACTAACAATAGGATTTATTTAACAAACAGGAGAAAGCAAAGAATTACTAAAGTCAACATATGGCCGTTTACCTTACTTAAAGCAATGTCTAGTCCTTTAAGTCCCAGAAGAGTAACAAATGTGCCATCTTCCTGCCACTGCTGATGTGGAGCTCCTCTTCCAAACAATAGGCCACGTTTCCAAAATGGTGTCTTCCTGCTTCTACAGACGCACAACAATCAGACTGTAGGCCAGGTTCCAACTCACGAGAACGACACAGAACACAACTGGTGATGCTCCTGAAACTGCCATGGTGCCCCAGCACAGCACCAGGCCCAGCACAGCACAGGCCAACAATACTGCAAACAGCAACTACAGTGGCCAGACAGCCCAACAGACTGCACTCACGCATTTTAGGTGGGCGCCTGGTTTGGGCCTCTGTCTTCTTCCTTCGGTTGCAGTAAAAACAAACCTGGGAGCAGTTTCCATCGCTCGGCTACTTGCAAAGCCTCCAGAATCACTGGCCCCAAAGTCACTGAATATTCCAAAAATGCTCAATCCGAAACTCTATATCCCGGCAGCTCAAAACTTCTGGCATCTGATTTCCAAACTCTCAATCTTGGTGGCTACATTTTCTGCCGCTTCTTTTCCTACATCATGGCGATTTCTTCAACATGGCGACTACTTCTTCTAATTTCTCCATCATGGCGACTGATTCCTTTATTCTTCCATCATGGTAACTGCTTCTTCTTTCCTACATCATGGCAACTGCTTCCTCTATTCCTGCATCATGGTGACTGATTCTTCTTTTCCTTCTGCATGGCGACTGCTTCTTCCATTCCTACATCATGGCGACTGACTTCCCCTTCTCCTTCAGACCCTTTTATTTCTCATCAGACTCTCCACCCCAAACTGCAAACTTAGCGTTTTCCCTGGGCTTTCATTCTCAGCAAACCCCCTCCAGGAGGCACCACCTTTACCAGAGTTTGGACTCAGCCCAGTTACAAAACGAAACACCTAAAATCGTGACTGGCACAGTTGGTGCTCAGTAAATATTTGTTGAGTGAATGAAGACCGAAGAGAAGAGCTGACCCTACAGATTTTGGATTTGCCAGCCTCGATAGCCATGAACCAATTCCTTAAAATAAATCTCCTTATATACTCTTTATATATGTATGTGTTTCTATACACACACACACACACACACACACACACACACGGATGTATCCTATTGGTTCTGTTTCTCTGAATGCTGACTGAGACAGCATCTAACATACTTTTAAATAGATGAGTTATCAGAGAGTAAAGCAGAAAAAAATGGAAGATGAGGGTGCAGGTTTCAAAGTCTACATAAAATGGAGAAGTCAACTAACAAAAAGAATAGATTTTTAGGCAATGTTGAGTTCAGTAGCGGTTACTGAACAGAATTCCCTTCTGGCCTTGTCTTTCTAGAAAACTGTTGTACATTAAGGCCTACGATGACTCTGACTCTTTACGCTTTCTAGTAAGTGTGCCCATGCCCTTATTTGAGCTCTCAGTGAACCCTATTATGTCTTGTTCACCATTATGTCAACAGCACTGACAGAGTACCATGAAGAGCAACAAAAACAGCTGATAATACTTATTAGTTATATCAAGTGCTTATTATTCACCAGGCTATTTCTAATAATTTATATACATTAACTCATTTCATCCTCACAACAGACCTATCAGGTAGATAGTGTTATATTCATCTATAAGAAATGAAACATCGTGTAAAACATCCTGTAACTACTAAGTGGTAGAATCAGGTTTTTAATCTAAGAAAGCTGACTCTAGGGTCTATCTCACTAATAAAGATCGCTTGACATTTATGCATTTGTTCCACAAATATTTTCTGATCACCTACTCGTGGTGTCTAACCCTAGAGACTGGGAATATAGGAGGGAGCAACAAGAATCCCTGCCCCCATGAAGCTTATATTGCTAGTCAGAGGAAGGAGACAATAGGCATTTTTATATGAGATGGTAATAAGTGCTAGGGAGAAAAATACTGGAGGGTAAGAAGGATAAGGAAGGTGGGGAGAGTTGCTACTTTATATTGGGTGGTCAGAGAAAATCTTGCTAATAAGGTCTCCCTGAGCATAGACTTGAAATTAGGGAGTGAACATCTGGAAGAAGAATGA
Organism: Scalopus aquaticus; assembly: GCA_004024925.1. Lineage (NCBI taxonomy): Eukaryota > Metazoa > Chordata > Mammalia > Eulipotyphla > Talpidae > Scalopus > Scalopus aquaticus. The sequence goes on from PVIJ01001690.1 coordinate 73,280, forward strand.
TCACTGGTAACAGGCCCCTAGTGTTCCCTAGGAGACTAGTTGTCCCCTCTTCTTCCTTTACTAATAGAACCCCTGACTTTTATCTGGGCACATAGTCACTGAAAATAGAGATTCAATTTTGCACAGCTTTTCTTGTGGGTAGGTGTGTCCATGTGATTGAGTGTTGTGTACAGTTATCAGATTGTGCTCTTAAAAGTAAGGGTATGCCTTTTCCTTCCTCTTTCCTTCATCTTCCTAGTTGGGAAGGCATCTAGCAGACATGGTGGAGAGGTCTCTTAGACCCTGAAGAAAAGGACCACTTCCCTGAAGATGGAAAACTACTGAAAGGCTGCCATTTAGCCCTGAGTACGTGGACAGTTAGCTGAGAAAAAAATAAGTTATAATGTTTAAGCCGGTGTACTTTTGGCATATCTGTGGTCAGCAGGATTTTAATATGGTCCCAATATTTCCCATCCTCTGTGTACACACCCCATATAATCCCTAGGACTGGGAATATGATAGATTTTATTTCTATAATTAGGTTATATTACATGGCATATTTGACTGTAAGAAAGGGAAATTATCTACGTGGGCCTGACCTAACCACATGAACTTTGTAAAAGTAGGGAGTTTCCTCTCACTGGTTGCAGAAAGAGGACTTCAGAAAGATTTAAAACATGAGAAAGGTCTGAGACAGTTGCTGATAGAAGATGGGGGGAGCATACAGCAAGGAAGGTGGGACCTCCAAGATCTGATATCTAGGAAGGAAACAGGGACCTTAGTCCTAAAACCACAAGGAATTCAGCTAACAAGTATGACTTGGAAGAGAATTTTCCCCAGAGCTTTCAGACAAGAACTTAACTCAGCCAACACCTAGATTTCAGGCTTATGGTACCCTGAGCAGAGAACCCAGTTAAGCCATGTTGGACATTCATTTACCGAACTGAGAGATACTAAATTGATATTTTTAAACACAAAGTACTTTGTGGTAATTTGTTCCAGGGCCATGAAACACTTGTCTCCTAACCGATACCAAAGAAGGGATGTAGTTAGCTCTGAGGTGGGAGCATGCTTGGATTTATCCAGGAACACTAGGAATAACATGAATGCGGAGAGAGTAGGCAGCTGATTAGAGAGCGGCTTGTAGGCAGTGGTAGAATGTTGGCTTCCACCTGAGGGAATGAGATGATGGCACACTAGTGAGTTTTCAGCAGAGAAGTGACAGGAACTGCCTATATTTGAAAAGGGTCACTGGCTGCTCTGAAAAGAGCAGATTGTAGGAGTAAAGCTGGAAGCAGGGAGACCAGTTACAAGGGTCTACAATAATCCTGGTGAGAGTTCACAATGGCTTAGACCAAGAATATTAGGTCTCAAGATAGTGGAAAAACAGTTGGATTCTGGTTATATTTTGAGACTATAGCTACAGAATTTAGTGAAGAATTAGATTTAGGATGTAGGAGTGGAGAGGAAGGGAAGTCAAAGGTCACTCAAAGCTTTTGACCTGAGCAACTAGAAAAATGAACTTGCCATTTACTGAGATGGGAAAGACAGTGAAAGGAACAGAACTCATTTTGGGGTGAGTTGGTTGGGAGTATGGATTGGACATCTTAAGTTATACTTACCAATAAGTAGACAGTTGGATCTTAGAGCAGCAGTGGGACTCTAACCTATACTTAATTTCTTTCTAAAATAGTTCAGAACCTTCTCCCCAACCCCCACTAGGTTTTGAGCTTCTTGTAATCAAGGATTTTTCTTTTATTCCCTGTTTTCAAGGGTGGGGCAGGTGAAGTGGAGGGGGGGGGGGTGTCCCCAAAGGCAGTTTGTTGGAGCTAGCTTAGACACCCAGTGAATGGATAAATGGACACCGGGATCACTCCTGCCTACAATGCCCTGAGGATTGCTATCTACCCAGATCTATTCTGCCGTTGTCAGACTCCCTACTCGCCAGCCGGCTTGGGGCATTGGTGGCAGTAGCTTTGGCCTGGACATCAGGAGCTTCCCTGGTTGGCCCTAGCCCGCCCCCAACCCCTCCTGTTGGGCCCTTTCCATTTCGGACTCCTCCGTCGTTGTTGCTCGGGTGGAAGTTCCAACCACACCGGATTTAGTAACCGTTCTAACAGCTGGGAAGGGGTGGAGGTGGAGTTGCGGTGTGCCCCGCGGGAGATCCGGATGCGCCTCCCTTCTCCCCCACCTCTCCTCATCCCTCGGGCCACTCCGGAGGAGTCCTTTTCCCACACTCCCGCGGAGCCCGCCTCTTCTCTCCTGCTCCTCCCTGCGCGCTCCTCTGCCAGGTTTTCCACTCTGCTCGTTTTCCGCTCTTGGCCAAGTAGTTCTCTGTGCCGCTTTTCTGGTTCTTGTCCTCAGGACCCCTCTGAAATCTTTGAGCAACGGTTTTGGGCTATCGGCTTCTGAGTGACCACCTGCGCCTCCCCTTCAGACTCCACACTCAGTGCCTTTCCTTGCTGTTATGGGGGTTCTCTGAGTGAGCCCATTTTTAGGTGTGAGTTTACTTCTACAAGTGATTATGTGAGGGGGGTTGGGGGGGGACCTGGAATTCAAGTTTAAATTCATCCATTTCTCCAACAGGCACTGCGCAATGAATCCTCATCAGCAGATCTCTGTCTTTGCCCTTCCCTTGCCTCCTATACCCCCTCGTCCAGGTGAGGGGCCGACTGTAATGGGAGGTGGAAGATGTAGGGCAGGCCCCCATGCAGTACGGCACCTGCTTCTTGCCAGAGGCTTTGCAGAAGCAGTGGGGAGGGTTGAAGGTCCTGGGAAAGGCCCTTTGCTGACCCTGCAGCTCCATCCATTTCTCTGTCCTACATCCCTGTATTTCTCTTTCCCTGCCCTCCAACCTCTTTGACCCTGACTATGCCCTGCCCAAAGCCTGAGACCCCATTTCTTGCCCCTCTCCGGGGCTGGACCAAGCAGGTGAAGCCCAACAGCCAGGAATCTGGAATTGGAAATCGGATCCTAAGCAGTGGGCAAAGTCAATTCGACTGCAGTTGAATGCTCAGCTCCTCTTGGTCTCTGAATCGAGGGTAAGCTTGTCTCCTAAAGGCTCATCATCTGATGCCCTTGAGTTTCTGCACTCTAAAAGTGTCCCAAGTAAAGAAGAGCAGCCTTGGACCAGTCAGAAGAGACAGAGGCAGTTCCTGAAGGCAGCGACTCAGTCAGAGCAGCGCAAAGCGCTGGAGCTCCTGATAGCTGAGATCCAAATTCTTTTATCAGCTGTGCTGCAGGATTGCAGCCCTGCAGCTTGGCGCTACCTGTATGCAGTGTTGGGTCTGCTGTCGCCATATCGTGTGCTGCTAGCCGGCCACCTTGATTTGTTGCCCTTCCTGGAGCAACTCTATCGCTGGGCACCGTGGGTTCAATCCCAGTTCCATTTGGACCTACTAGATGCCATTGAACAGGTCTTTCCCCCAGACAACTCCTTGTTAGACAGTGCCTCCCATGCTGACTGCCATCCTTGGAAGCAGAGGCTCCATCATGGGCCCCCTCACCCAGTCTGCCCTTTTGTGCAGGCCAGGTGGGGTGGGCAGCAAATAGAGGAGGAGCTGGCCACATGGCTGCGACCATTGACACTGCCTGAGCTACAGCACTGCCTCGGCATTGTTGGTGCTGAGGTGGCCCTGCAAGAGACCTGCTGGCTAGATGGCCTTGGCCTCCTGCCCTTGGCACTGGCAACGGACATCCCTGTGCAGTATGAAAGCGCTGACAGCGGAGTGGAGGAGCCAGTGGAAAGAAGAGGGACTAAGTAAGTGAGGGGAATGGTCTGGGGATTTGAGCAGAGGAACAAAAGAAGCCAGTGGGTGCCTCTGGGGTCACTGGATGTCTAGAGCCAGATCCTTATTGATTTTAGAGTTTAGCTCAACCCCCAACTCCAAACTGTTCTCCACTTCCTTTTTGTAAAATCTACCTGTTGGGGACTGTGACACCAAAAGGCCCTTGGTATCTCTAGAGAAAAGAATTTCATGAAGCAGCAGAATGAAGCCAGCAACAAAGTTTATTGGGAAGCCACAGGACATGGCAATGCGAGGGGCAGTGGGCAGTGTCAGGAAAGCAGGAGAGCTGCCCTGAGCAGTAAAGCAGCAGGGTTTTTAAGGTTTTTTTCCTCTCTGAGTGGGGAGGGGTCCCTCTTATGCATGCCCTGCTGCTCCCATCACTCCTCTCAATCCCTGGACTACTTGGAACTATCCCTTCTTCCCTCCCTCTTTTCGAATGGTGGGGGGAGGGAGCTGTATTTAAAAGACGTCCCAGGCCTCCCAGACATACCAGACCTTATCTGGCCCTTGAAACAAAGTGATAGCCCCAGCCAGACTGTGAGACTGCAGAAGTGCAGCTGTGCTCCTCTGGGGAGGGTGAGAGGGCCCTTCTCTATCCCTAACAAGAGTCACAGGTATAGAGATCATGCAGGATTGGAAACCAGGTAAAATATGGGTGAGCAAAGACAGATGATCTAGAAGCTTAGAAAGCTTGTCAGAGAGGATGAGTTGGGAAAACACAGTCTTTTGTTACTTTTATACAGTATTGTATAATATTGACTTTGCCATAGCACAATCTAGAATGATCCTTCAGTTATCAGAAAGGGAGGAGTTGTTCATGCATATGCCTGTGTGAATGCACTTGCTTGACTGTGTTGCATGATGTAACTTATACATGAACACGTTTAGATATAGAGCCACATCAGGTCCTCTCAAGCACATGACCTGGCTCCTCCTTTCACTATCCTATAGCAGTATTCTGAACTCTTAGCTCTGCCTCTTCTCTCTGGATTTTTTTTTTTTTTTTTATCATACAGGCTTCAGTTTGATTTTGAAGTTCCTGGGGAGATGACCTTGCAAAAGAGCAGTCCTGGCTTTGTACCTCAGACTTCCCTCCTGGGTAGCCAGATGATGGCCATTCTGAAGACAGAGAGATACCTGAAGAAGATCCACTTCCTCTATCTCAATGTGGCTCCCAGCCGTCACTTTAGGTAAGAGCCTCTGCCTGGACCCCTTTTCTCCCTCTCGCTCTTCCATTTCCAACCATGTTGTTCCCTCCTCCTCCTCTCCATACCCACTGCTCTCCCCTACATTCTCTTCTGTTTCCCAGTTTCCCTCCCTTTTTCTCTTCTCCACTCTTCTCTTTTGCTCCTTTGTGCTCTCCTAGTCTTTTATCTTATTCATCCTTTCTTTTTTTGCCTGTCTTCTTTATTCTATCCTAAAATGATACAAACATCTCCTGTGGTCATCGCCTCAGGAGATTTAAAGTGCTGTCTAACTGCGGTGCAACAGTCAGGTATTCTGTTATCATTTACACTGCCAGGGAAGCTTTGTTTCCCAAGGCAGCTTGTTCCTTAGACTGAACCAAAATTTCTTTTTAACTTCTACCTCCCTGTCCTTTTATTTCCAGAACTATAAAAACAAGTCTCCTTCTTCCACATGATTCAAGATGCATTGGTTTACTTTTTCCCATTAGATCTAAATCTTACCTATTTGTAAAAGTCCTTTATGAACCCCATCTTTCCAGAAATAATAAAAATTACCATTAATCAAGATTTTATATACCAGGTGTTACACTAATTGCACATGTGTTATTTAATCCTCATCTACTGAGTAGGTGCTACTGTTACTTCCACATATGAATGAACAGACTAAATCACAGAAAGGCTACGTAATTTGTCAAAAGCCACCATAGTAACTAGTGGAAACAGGATTTAAACCGGAGTTAGCCCTCCCAAAGAGTCTTATTTCTCTAATATACTGGTCTCTTTCTTCTGACCTCAGTGATACTGATGATTCATGCCATCCGTCATTTACCCATCATTTCACTTAACAAATGTTCCCTGGGAGCAGTGTGCCAGTGAAGCCATCGTCTCTTGGCTCCAGTTCTACTCTTTGCTTTATTTTATTTATTTATTTATTTTTTAAGATTTATTTATACATACAAGCTGGGGTACAGGCCAGAGGCGTGGGGTGGCAAGAGGGTTCACCAGAGACAGAATGGGGAGCAGAACAGGCAGATCAGAAATACACTGCTGAGGGGAGCAGCGGGCGAGGCAGGAGAGGTCTGCCCTACCATGTGGGATTCTCCGCGGCCGGGCGTCGAACTCGCATCCGCGCTGCCAACAGCTCCAGAGCGCAGCGCTCAACCGCTGTGCCACCAGGGAGGTCCTATTCTTTGCTCTAGATAGTTGGGCTGGGAAACTACAAACTTCATTTCTCCTCTTTCATCTGGCTTCCCATTAGGTTTGATTAATAGGGGGTGGTAGGAGATTGGGCAATAGGAAAAGAGAAGAAATTCTCCCTTTGCTTGCTCTTGTCAGCATAGCCTCAGAAATGATTCTTCACATTGGCAGCAGCGGGCACTCTCTGAATCATCCTCTTCATGATCCTGAGAGGTACCAACACCAGTTCAGTGGCACCTTCCTGTCAGCATTCTGAGTCACAACTCTGTGAAGACCCCGTCCTCTAAATCCCATAGGCTGTACTAATAGCCACCCAGCATCTCCTTCAGGTTGAGGTAATTAACATTTAGGAGCCTTTATACCTACGGCGTCCTGATCCAACATCAGGCTTGTAAAAAGCCAAATCTCTTCCCCTCCTTCCTCTAGTTTTAGGCCTAGTAGCTTTTTCCTGCAGTTAATATCTCTGTGCTATCTTAGTGTTTCCTTTTCACTTTTTCAGTCTTCAGACCCCTTTTAATTAATTACAATTGTATTATGTTCATTGAGGTAGCATTAGTTCACAACACTATGTGATTCAGAAGTACAGGTTCATACCTCTTCAGATGTATGTACCATACCACACCCTCCAGCAAATCACCCATAATCCTCCACCACAGTGCATGGACCCCTCTCCCCACCTTTGATACCCACACCACATCCTCCCCTCAGGTAGCCTCAGTTCTGCAGTTAGATTTCTGGTGTTTGTTTTGGTTTCATTTGGTCTGTTCCTTTGTTTTGTTTCCCTATGTTCCACATATGAATTAACTCATCCAATATTTGTCTTTCTTCTCCTTACGTATTTTGCATGGCGTGATTCCCTCCATCCATGTTGTCACAAATGGAAAATTTTCATCTTTTTTATAAATGCCTAGTATTCCATTGTGCATATATGTCACATCCTCTTAATTCACTCCTCTGTTCTTGGGCAGATTGGTTGTTTCTGTAACTTGGCTATTACAGATAGTGCTGCAGTGAACACAGCAGTGCATATGTCCCTTCAAGTTAATGTGTTTTCATTTTTTGGGCTAACGTGGAGTAGAATTGCTGGATCATATGGTTCTCATTTGGTATGATTTGGTAGGTAATTTTTTTGGGTCTGGAAATCCTGAAAAAATTTTCCATGTAAATTAATGAATAGCTGGGGAAACCTGTCCTTGATCTCAAGCATGTTCCCAGAAACAATCCTCAAGCTTGAGATTCTGGCGTCAGTTTGGTATCATCCTTGTCCTGGAACATGACTGAGCTCCTTGCTTATGAGACATAAGATACTTGTAATCCATGACATGTAGTGGCAACACAACTAATTCAATTATTGCCTGTGGTCAAATGTGATCAGCTCCCTACTGACACCTAGTGGTTGCTACACTTGTTGTACGTGTGGCAGTCAGAATAATGACAGCGTTGTGGGGTCATGGTAGAGTTTACAGAAAGGAAATTACAGGTTTAGGGCTTTCAACTCAGCCATCAACTCACTTTATCAGCTCAGTCAGTATCTGCATAATCAAAGATAATTGGGCACATTGACACGGACCTATAAACAGGAGAAATAAAAAAGCAGTGAATATTACAGAGCTAACATCTGCCAAAGAAGAAACCCAGTGAAGTGAATTTAGTTAGCCTTTGGTGCTGCTTTTTCCCAAACAGAGGCACATGTGGAAAGTGTGTGTCAATTCCTGAAAGGTTGAGTAAAGTTGCAGAGCTTTCAGCAGACTCAAAAAGCTGAGGAACAGAAGTTGCCATTTAGGTGTGTACCGAGGAGAGAGGTGATTTGTTCAACCTGTATTGTAACCAGGGTCCCACTCCATAGTCCAGGGCATTTAATTTGTGGCTTCTCTGATGGGTCCATATGGGTGATTTTCATATTCTAGCCAGATGCTTCGCCCAGTTTTTCTAGTTGTTCTTAAGTGGATTTGTTTGGGCCTGTGTCTAGTCTTCTGGATGCCCTCTTCTTTTCCCCATTCTCAATTATTCCAAGAAGCATTCCCTCTTTATCTCTGCATATTATTTCAGTAGCTAGAGATATACATGTTTTATGATTTCTAAAATGTACATTTTTTTCATATTTCAACATCGGATGCATTTACAAATTGGTGGACTGTTCTATTAAGAGCATTTTTTATTTTAGTGGTTCACAATAATGCGGCAGCTTACAACTGATGGTATCTTAGAGCTGATGGAATGGATGTAAGCTATTTCTAGCTTACATCCTAGAGATATCTAGAGATAACTGCCTAGGTGCCTTTTTCTTTCTGCCCCTCTATCTTTGGTTTCCATTTCTTCTTTATGATACATGTTCCATCTTTCTAGTTTGAAAGTCTTCCTGCTCTCTTTCCCTCCTTCCCACTTTCTTCTGTCTTCCTTCCTGCTGTGTGTGTGTATGTATATGCACACATGTATATACACACACACATGTATACATACATACATACATATATACATACATATATATATCTTCTGTCTTCCTTCTATCCCTTCCTGGAGTCTGCACAATTCCCAGAAACCCACTGATCAGAGCTCTTTTTAAAGGCCCTACAACCTGGTGGTGGTGTCACCAAAGAAGGTGAATCCTGAGCACTACATCTTCTCTCCCTTCGGGATCCTGCATATACATCCCGTGGAGGGCAGTGAGACGATGACGCTGGGTACCTGGCACCGCCACTCTGTCCTCTGGCAAAAGCTCCAGTTCATCCCCTTCTTCAAGTATTGCCTCTTGCGCAAGACCTTGCACTGGTAGGTAATGATAGGTGTGGGATTTGGGGAGAGTGTTGCCAGAAGCAGCCTCATGTCACTGCCCTTTGATCTGTAGTTGGAAGAAGAGTGTGAAGTTGCTGGGGCTGCACCGGTGCCGCACTTTACTAGGGAAGCATCTCCTCTCTGCTGTGCCCCACTTTGGAGTTGGGCTGCTCCATATTAGCAGGTAAGGTCTTCAAAACACAACTTCACTGGGTTTAAGATGTATATTGTTTTTCCTTTAACATAAGCTAATGACATGCACTTTGTTGAAAATATGAAAAAGCACAAAGGGAAGAAATCTTTATCCCCACTACCCATTAATAACCACTACAAACATTTTGTTGCATATCCTTCTAGCCTTTTTTTCCTATTACATATACAATGTGATCAGTTTACATATTTTAAGTAGCCAGTTTTTTCTCAGCATAATATATTCTGAATATACCCAACATATGTAATTATATGTAATTATGCTTCACTCCATCAAGTTGGCCCACAGTACATAGTTATTAAGTACCAAGCGTGGATGCTCTAACTGGGGTGTTTGAATGCAAATTTTCTACTCTTTCCAAAAGGTATTACTTGGATTCCTTTTAGGAAAAGGTTAAGGTTAGTAATTTTCAGGACTTGCTGGCTTTCTTTGCACAACTCTGAAGCTGCTCCAATTATAATAACAGAAGTTGCAAACTCAAATGCCTGCAGGACCCAAGCAGGAGCTATTGAGGAAATGCAGCTGGGTTTGTGCAAGACACCAGCAGGTGCCTAGACAGCAGCGTGGAGGGTGCCTCTCAACAGGACAGTCATTACTTAGTCCCAGCTGACTGTTAACTTGGGAATATGGATCCAGCTTGTCAGCCATCTAATTTTTGAGGAATTCCTGGAAAACACACATTTTGTTGTAATATGTCTTAATTTTGCCTGGTTAGCTCAAATTTTATCGTAACACTGTGTTGGTCAACTCTTTGTGCTTTAAAAAGGTTTTCAATCTGAATTTGATCTCGGGCTACCAGTTTGCAAGCTTTGCTCTAGGCACACTCCAGCCTAGCCTAATTTTGGTAGTGTAATTAAGAACATAAGGGCATGGGATTCTACTCTTTTTAACTTCAGTTTTCCTGATCTGAAAACAAAGGATAAAGATTTCTGTTACACAGTTGTAGTGAGAATTGAATGAGATCGTGAGTATAATGAACGTACCATGTCCAGTGTTTCAGTAGATACTTACTACATAAATGGCACCCATCATCATCATCCTCTGTTTATTGGGGGGTTTTTCATCTTTTCTAAGGGTGTTTAGAGATGTGGAGTTGTCTTAGCAGATGTGAGGTGAGGGCGGGACTAACAGAAAATTCCTCAGGTGTTGTCAGCCTATAGGAAAGTTCTAGGTTCATCACTTTTGATTTTAAAACTCAGTTGTCCAGCTATAGTTTTAGGGCCTTCAGCTTCCCCTTTTCCAAGGAAGAAGCCTCTGTAGTTGCTTATTCTGGGTCAGAACTTGGAACCTATTTGACCCTTCCTCCCAGCAGAAAGGTCACTCTGCATGAACATGTAACCCTTGTTTCCAGGCTTCTGCAGGAACTGCAGTCTGTGTCCTGGCTGCCCAAGGAGCCAGATCGGACTTATAACCTTCTAGACCTGCAGCGGGCCCTAGCACAGGAAAACCACAAGGCTCTGCGGCTGCTCCAGCGATGCCTGTGCCTCTGCACATCCATCGTCTACCTGGTAAGAGGCTCTCGTTTACTGTGAGACTTTTTCTCCAAGCTCAGCTCACCAGAGTTCCAGCCTCCTCTTGCTTAAGCATCTGGTATTCCTTGTGTGGCATAGACTCTGCAGTTGGCTCTGTCATTGCCCAGCCCAGCACCAGTAGTCTCTGCTCTGGAGTGGATGGGTCAATGTGGGGGGCAGAGGCCGGGACATAATCTTTCTGCAAGGGTTGGTCATGGCCTTGCACAGGGAAGAGAATGAACATAGCATCTGTTTTCTTAGTTGTTTGTGCCTGGGCCATTAGGGAATTTGAGTTGAAATCCTGATCTTTCATGCTGTGGGGCTTGTCTTTGAACCTATCTTGAACCTTTGGCAGGCCTCCAAGGCTGGTAGAAGCGCCCAGTGATGGAATCCTTTCTAATTATGCCTACTTGCACCTGCCCTACATGCTGCCTGCCTGGGGCTCTGGGGGACCTTGTGTATACTTGCTTCCTGCCCATGACCTGTCCCCACAGATTGTTCTCTGTTAGATGGGCTTAGATAATTCAGTTTTCTGGCTAATCACTACCGCAGTTTGTCCAGTCCTAAGAAAGAGGACCCGCCCAGATTTTGTGAAATGAGAAATATATGCAGAAGGCTGCTTTGCCTGACTTGAGCCAGGTTTTCCACGTGTTGCTCTAAACTTCTTCACAGGAGGTTAATCACTAGGGGCAGAACACTGAGATCTCAAAGATGGCCTTCCCTGTAAGGAATTTTATAGTCCCAGGAGGAATCAGTGGCTTCTATTTTCAGTTCTTGGCTGAAATCTTAAATTTTCCATAATAAATATTTTAAATACCTATGGTCAGAAAGTTTTACAAGATTTTAAATAGTCAAATCCCCTTCCCCTTCCCAGAACTCCTTATTCTCCTCACCCACTGTGTTTTCCTTTTTCTGTATTCCCTGTCATCTTTCAACATATCATAAATTTATGACTATGGGTTAACTCTCCTGATAGAATGTAAGCTACACAATGGTAGAGACTGTTGTCTTGTTCCCTGATGTAACACAAGAACCTAGAAGAGTCTTTATACAAAAAAAAAAAAAAAGAAAGAAAATGTTCCACAACAACTCCACAGGTTTAAGAATTTCTACTGAACAGAGCCTCAGCGTGTTCATTGGTTTGTTCTGATTGGACCCTTCAGGGACAGTCTTTGGATATTGTAGGGTGTGGCTGAAGAGGAAATTCATAGTCTTTCTTAGGAGGCTTAGAAGAAAGAGGCCAATGACAGTAGGAGTACCAGGACCCGAAAGCCATGCCGCAGGGGCGAGGAGGCAGCGGCCTTTAGCCTCTAGACAAAAGCTGGACCTGCCATTGCATTTAGCTGTTTGGGGCAGAAGGTCGGGGTGAGCTGCTCACAGCCTTTTCCTGACTCCCACTTTTAAATCCCATCTTTGTTTTAGAGTTATACGAATAGTTATAATTTTTTAGAGTCAGTAATTTTTAAATTAAGGTATAATTTAATTTACATGCTGTAAACATTTTAATGTACAATTTGTTGAAATTTTTGCATGTATAGATCTGCGTGTGTGTGTGTGTGTGTGTGTGTGTGTGTGTATCTATATCTACATAACCAACACCCAGATAAAGATATCGCTAGATAGAAAATAAGCAGAACATTTCCAGAACCTCAGCAAGCTCTCTGGTACCTTTCTTATCAATAACCATATAAAACTAACTGCTCTGACCTCTGTCACTATAAATTAGCTTTGTCTGATTTTGAATTTTTATATAAACGGATGCAGAGAACATGTGATCTTTTCTGACTTAATATTATATTGGTGGGATTTGTGCATAATGAACCTTTTTCACTCAAAGTTGTATTAGTAAGATTCATTCACAATGTTGTAGGCATTAGGTCCCTCTTGTATTATTGCACAGTATTTCCCCTATATGAATGTACCACAATTGATTTACTAATTCTCTTATTGATGGATATATGGTTGGTTCTTTTTTTTTTTCTGTTGTGAATAACACTATTTTGAACACTCTTGTATATGTCTTTTGTGGACATAGGCAGTCATTTCTTTATGGTATATATTTCTGAAGTGGAATTCCTGGAACGGGGTAAATGTTTATGCTGCAAACAGTATTCTAGAGCATTCCAAATAGTATTTTAGAGTGCTTGTACCAGTTTATAATCCCACCAACAATGTAGGAGACATCTCCTGTCCTATGGTCATGCCAATACTTGGTCTTGTCAGAGCTTTTAATTTTCTGGCAAACTGGTGGGTATTTAGTGGCTTTAATTTGTGTCTCTGTGATCACCAGTGAGGCTGAGGATCTTTTCATATGTTTCTTGGCCATTCTGTGACGTATCCTACTCTCTTGCTCATTTTTTAATTGGGTTCTCTTTTTCCCCCCATTAACTTATGAGAGTTTTTTATATAATATGGATATGAATCCTGCATCAAATATATGTGTCATAGACATTGTTGAGTCCTGATTTAAGAAATCTCTGCCTACCCCAAAGTCATGTAGATATTATCCTATTTTCTTCTAGAGATTTTATTGCCTGTCTTTCACATTTGGGTCTATAATCCATTTCAGATTAATTTTTATATGTGGTATAAGGTAAGAGTCAAGTTTTATTTTTCCCATTTATTGAAAAGACTGTCTTTCCCTCATTTAACTACAGTGATGTCTTTTTCTCAAATCACACTTCCTTAATTATTAGGGTGTTATAATAAGTCTTGATATCTGGTATTGTAATTCCTACAGCTTTTTGTTATTCAAGATATCTGACTCTTCAAGGTTCTTTGAATTTAGAATCAGCTTGTCAGTTTCCATAAACTAATTCACTGGAATTTTTTTACCTTGAACCTAATTTGGGGGAGAACTGATATATTAGCAATAGCTAGTTTTCTAATCCATAAACCCGGATCTCTTCATTTATTTTGACATTTTTAACACTTTGTAGTCCGCTCACATATTAGTATGTTTTTTGTCACCAGTATCAGGTGGCCGCTCACGTATTAATACATGTTCATCGAGTCTCCGGTTTTTCACGCCACGGTGGATTTATTTGGAACTATTAGGAGCTATTTCTTTGATCGTACTCAGTCTAGAAGCTTTACACAATGTTTTGGTGAAAGTGTAAGGTGTTTTATGTGAGATATTACAGTTTTTTTAAAATCCAGTAGTTCAGGAGTTATGTGTGTTTTATTGAATGCTTATGCCATTCATGCGGTGGCACAGAAAATGGCCGGCCCCAAGGGCTGGTAAATTTAAAGGGCACTGGCACACAAAATGTTAATTCCTCTTATCAAGGTTTTAGAGATTTCCTGTAGGCATCTTGAAAGTTTTTCATAGATTTATTATTTGGCATTTATCAAATATCAAATTTATGTTTGAAAATTTTTGTCACCTTTATAAATGGTATTAAAACATTGTTGTTTTCTAATAGTCACTGTATCATGTGCAAAAATTCATGGTGGATAAAAGACATAAGAAAAAATGTTCATAATCACTTCTAATAAGAGAGATGCAGACTTAAACTACAGTTGGGACCTCCCTGGTGGCGCAATGGGTTAAGCACAGCGTTGTGGAGCTGTGGGCAGCTGCGGGCAGCTGCAGCTCAAGTTCGATGTCCAGCTGGGGAGATTCCCACATGGTGCAGCATGCCTCTCCTGCCTAGCCTGCTTCTACCCTCAGCAGTGTATTTTGGTCTATCTGCCTGTTTTGCTCCCCACTCTGTCTCTGGTGAACCCTCTCACCACCCCCACACCTCTAGCCTGCACCCCAACTTGTATGCAAAAGTAAATAATTCTTTAAAAAAACCCTACAATCAAATACCATATCACACCCATGAGAATAAACATGCCCAAAAGACCCCCCCAATAGCAAATGTTGGAGAGCTTTTGGAGAAAAAGGATGTGAACTGGTTGGGGGGGATGTGAATTGGTGACACCATTATGGAACAATGTGTATTTATCCTAAAAAGTTAAAAATAGAACTACCACATGACCTGGCAAAAGGACAAGCCCAGAGAGGTGACATTTGTCAGAAACCTTTGTAGACTCAGGAACCTCTCAGATCTGAGAAGAATGCACAGAAGTTCCCAGGATTTTATCCCTCATTCCCTGTCCCCTAATAGAAGTCCGTATCAGTACCCAGAGGCAACTTCTACTGTAACTTAAGGCAATAGTATGCTCATGAGCAGGCCACATCCCCTAAGCCTAATGATTGGAGTCCAAATGCTGGCATTACTGTAAGACCCTGACTTACCCTGTCTGCCTTTTCCTGTCTAGTCCCTGCATTGTGAATGTCTCTGTATTTTTACATTCGCAGATTTTGAGGTCTACTCTGGGAGCTTTCAGTAAACAGGCCTGGTCTAGCAAACTAGCACATCATGGCTTTTTAATGTGTCCTTTACATTCTGCATCTACTTTGGTCCCTTAAAGATCACTGAGGCTAATCTCTACTAAATAGCAGTCCTCCTTGTGTATCTCTTAAGTTCAAGGATTCTGGTTCCAAGACCTGAGATTTCACACAGACCAGTGGGGGCTGCTTTGCCTGGCTTTCCCCTTTCTCCAGTGAGTCATCTACTCTCTGTGCCGACAGGTTCATGAGGATACATATCACATGCAACAGGGCATGCAGGAGCGAGTGAAGAACTGCAAGAGGATCAGGAAAGGCGAAGGCTCCACCTACCTTCAGCGGGTACAGCGCCAGCAGCTGGAGCAGAAGCTGAAGCAGGCAGATTCCTGGTTGCTGCAGCTGGGACAGTTGGCCCGCCTGGTAGACTACATGATTTGCCAGAACCTCGTGTCTATCATGGAGAGGGAAATCACCTCCTTTGTGGCCAATGTCCTGCAAGTGAGGTGGTGGGGTGGGTGGCATGTGTGGAGGTGGGCAGCTGGTCAATGGCTACTGGGTACTGAGGTGCTGGGTTATTGACATTTAGCCCCATGACTTCTCCTGACCCTTCTTCTATAGGGCCCAAGACAGAATCCCTTGCTTCTAGCACGGCTGGTCTTTGATGATTCTGGCCAACTATCTCATGAGCCCTCCATTGAAAATATAATCCAGGTTCTAACTGGGGGCATACAGTCTGTCATGGCCTCTGTCCTGAAGGTATTCTGGGTTGGCAGGGAGGCTGGCTCTAGGAGTTCCCGGTTCCTGTCCTCTATTATCAGCTCTCTGCCTGGTCTGAACTCTCCTTGGTTTCCATTTCTCCTCCTTCTCCATATCTTGGCATGAAGATAATACAATCTACAGAACTGAGGACCCCTTCGGATTTCCTGCATTCTGAAGGTATTTAAGGAGACCTAGGCAGGGGCTAGGAAAGGTAGCGGGAGGGGAAGGACATATGTCGTGTGCTCATGGCAGGGTCCTGTGTCAGCCCTTGGGTGTGGATGCAGCAGCTCTAAACTGGGTGCTGTGCGCTTGGTTAGGGAGAATGCCGTGAAGCGTGCCTTTGCTCATGTATGGGCTTATGTGTATGTTTGGGGTGCACCTGCGTATGATGATGGGTGTATGAAAGAGTCTGAATGAGTACACTGTCCTTCCCTGATACATACAGATTCCATAACCTTTTTTTCTAATGTCATAACAGCATTTCATTTACTGTTGAATTTGATTGCTAAGTAAATTTGTACTTGTTTGAAGAGCTCTGCTTGTTCAGCATATATTTTATTCAGCCCTTATTTATTTCCTGTGGAATAATTCATTTGTATTATTGAGCTATTTTGTGGTTATCAGTCCTCAAACTTATTAACCATTAGGGAGGAAACACATCTTCACATTTCCTTTATTTGGAATATTAATACCATCATAAGTAAAATCATTAAATGTATTCATGAACATCTGACATGCAGATGCTTTTTCATTTCCCATTTAACTAGACTGTGAGTATTAAGATGATTGAAAGACACAGAGTTAATCTTAGGAAATAGATACCAAGGTGGAAAAAGTTTCATTGAAAAGAGCCCATGTCTTTCACAAATCCCACCAATGGGAACACATTCCCCCAATGAATCTAGGTTAATTGATAAAGACAACTGATAATGTGCTTTATACAGTGCAGTAGAAAGAAGAAGGACTCTGGAATCAGACTAATCTGTAAAATGGGAATAACAAAAGTACCAAACTTGCATTAGTGTTTTGGAGATTAAAAGAGCACTGTCTGCTATAGTGCTTTAGAATTTATTCTAAATTCCAGTGAAAGTGGAAATATCTGTAATGTTGTAGGTTGTCTTTTTTACTTTTGAAAGGGCAGCAAGGATTGATATTTAAGGGTGAAACATCACAATGCTTGCATCTTTCTTTTGGATGGTTGAGGGGAAAAACAAAGCAATGGGGTCAAGTGTTAATAATTATTGAATATAAGTCAATGGGCAGTGGTCTGTAGTGCCTTTAACTTTTCTATATGTTTGAAATTTTTTAAAATCAAGATTTGAATGGAAAAAATATCAGCTTAGAAAATCAAATTAATATCTTGGAGAAACCAGGACCAAAGTCTTGATTTAGGATTATCCTTAAGTTCTTTAAGAAAATTGGATAATAGTCAATAAGAGGAAATATGTAGCAGTGAAAACACAACTAGTGATCTTTGGAAAACATATATCCATCTGAGAAATGTTTTACTTAAATGAGGCAAAATCTGCATGGCATTTTAACCAAACTACAAAGTGATTTCAGACCTCTACTTATACACAAAAAAATATGAAAAATAAACCCATTACAACAGAAATTGATACATTGACCAGATTCTAGTCCCTAGAAAAATACCCAATGTATTACTAATACATGGTTGCTATATATCCTCCAGTCTTAAGCTGTGTTCACCAAAATTTTCCAGAACCATTGTTAGTACTGGAACATTCTATGACCAAAAAGACAGTATTAATATCGTTATCTGTAGTTTCACAATCTTATCAGGGATTGTCTGCAGCTTAAAACTGAGAAAATATAGTCATCTGGCAGGTATCAGCTTAAAACTGAGAAAATATAGTCATCTGGCAGGTATCAAGTTCAGGAACTATTGAAGTTCTTATATTAACTGTAGTGTGGCAATATCCAAGATCAGAATGTCCTTTTGATATTTATAGAAAGATAAATCTGTTACACTGGAAGGAGACAAAGGGTTGCTTCATTTTTACTCTAAAATCCTGTTATAGACATTTTGGTTGCTATATAATGCAAAGCATAAAACATACCAGAGGCTGCATACAGCAGGAAGTGTCTCTTTGGAACGTGAGATATGAACATTATCATAACTAACAAGAGGAAGTATAGAGGGGAGCACTGAAAGGATCATAGATGAGTGGAAAAGAGGGTTTTGTCTTGCCACTATGAAAAAGGAATTTTGAGTAGGAGTTACTCATTCAAGGAAACCTACAGTAAAGGTCTGCATTACTTAGGTCTTTCAAAGATGAATTGATATTTTAAACATCTCCATGTTGAGTTACATGTATTTTATCAGTTCATATGCATTTTTTTAAGATTTATTATTTACAAGCTGGGGTACAGGCCAGAAGCTTGGGGTGGCGAGAGGGCTTACCAGAGACAACAGTGGGGAGCAGAACAGGCAGACTGGCGGAAATACACTGCTGAGGGGCGAAGCAGGAGAGGTCTGCCACGCCATGAGGGAATCTCCCTGGCCGGGAGTCAAATTCGCGTCGCTGCTACCTACAGCTCCACAGTGCAGTGCTTCACTGCTGCGCCACCAGGGAGGCCCCCAGTTCATATGCATTTTAAATTGAAGCCTTAAATCTCTCAGCAAAGACAGGTAACTAAGATTTCTGTAATTAGTTGTATCATATTTCTTATTTCAGCAATTTGATTTCATGCCTACCTTGACTATGAAGTTATGAGTGGCTTCTGTTTTGCTTTGTTGGGATGTTGTGTTTGTCAAATTGCACTGAAGATAGACTAGCTTTTCTTTCCATTGCTAGAATTCATCAGACATGAATTCACCTTCTGACGCTATTGCTTAAGCACTGTCAGGGGTCTTGGCAGTTTGGCTCACTGTTCTTCTGCCTTACCTTGTGCTTTGGATTTCCTAAAACAGAAAGTTACCAAGTTCAAAGGCAGCAAAGATGTAGCAGAACAAAACTTCACAGAAAATAAAATTAGAAAAGTCAGAGAGCCTGTCTCTCAAGTCGCTGCTTTCATCCCAACTTCTCTTTGCGCTTCTTCCCACTTCCCTGATTCTTAAAAACGATGGTCTGTCCTTCCTTGAAACTTTCAGCTCCCTTGTAACTATTGCTTCCAAATAACTTAGACTTTCTATGGCATCAGTTCCATCCTTAACTCTCTATTTGCTCTTTCAGTTAAGTTTTTCTGGATGTGTAGCTGACAAGGAATTTGGCAATTGCAGGCTATCCTCTAGTGAGAATCACATATCCATGAGCTATGGCAAGGGCAATAGGTCGTGTACAAATTAATTGGTTTTAGCTAAGAAGAGTGTATTGTAGTAGAGGAGATACTATTCTTCGGCTGTGCTTGTTCGCTGGTTAAATAGCTATTATATGGGCCTAAATGTGCAGTTAGTTTTGGATTACATAATCCTAATTCAAAACTAGGTAACCAAAACTGCGTTTTTATTAGCTCCAATAATTATGATATTCTTGGCTGCAGCTGGATTAAAGCTTAGCCAGATTCAGTCCTCAGGTCATGTCACCAAGTCTTTATTTCTCACTTTGTCTTTGGACTTTGTGTTGTGTTCTGACTGAGAATACTTCCAATAAAAAGTAACGAGTCCTAACAGTGGTCTAGCCACTAAAAACAATTATTTCGCTTACCAAGAAGTCTCAAGGTAGGTAGATTTCAGAGTTAGTTCATTGACATAAAGTGTCACCAAGTATCAGACAATAGGGCCTCCCTGGTGGTGCAGCGGTTAAGCGCTGCGCTGTGGAGCTGTCAGCTGGGTGACGAGAGTTTGACACCCAGCCGGGGAGAATCCCACATGGTGCGGCAGACCTCTCCTGCCTCGCCCGCTGCTCCCCTCAGCAGTGTATTTCTGATCTGCCTGTTCTGCTCCCCACTCTGTCTCTGGTGAGCCCCTTCGCCGCCCCACGCCTCTGGCCTGTACCCCAGCTTATATGTATAAATAAAAAATAAATCTTAAAAAAAAAAGTATCAGACAATAGGTTCCCTTACTCCATCTTGGTTTTTGCTATAGTTGAGAGCTGACTTTGTCAGGAAGGGTGTTGTATGTGATAGGGGAGGCTGCAATCAAATCCTTTATTTTCCATACTCGAGCTTATTGCCTCATAGTCGCAAGATAAGCTACAGCTCCAAGTGTCCCGCCATCAAGCAAAATCGGGGTCAGGTGTGGGTAGGCAAGATTGGGAGGAGATCTTTCCTTGCCTGACTCTCACTTTTGTCAGGAAAGGAACTCCTTTCCAGAAATTCCCCAGCAGTCTCACTTTACATATCATTATAAAAATTTGGATCACGAGGCTCCCTGTAACTGCTTGGAAGTCTGAGAATTCAAATGGCTGGCATTTCTAGTTTCTCCTGGAAGATGGTATCCACAACAGGAGGGAGAAAGGCACAGCTCTTGGGTACTCAAGCAAGATGCCTTCCCAGGTTCCATCTTACACATTGGCTCTCTCTGCTTGTGAACCGCAGAGCCACCATAATTCCCTATGTCCTCATTTCATGCTATAGTCTTTCCCTGCTAATCCTCACTTAATTTTAGTCACAGTGTATTTAAGTGTATTCCGTTAACATTTCAATTTTGTTTGTCTGAATTTTATTCTCTATATTCCTCAGAAATGACTTGTGGTAACAAAATTATCGAGTTCTAGATTGATAGCAGTTGTATCTTTTATATTTATATTCACATCCAAATGGGTGGGCTTACTATAAAAAGGGAGGGGAAGTCAAGGGGCTTGCACAGACATAAGCAGGCAGAAGAGCTGCCCCTGAGAGGGACAGGTTTGTTAAAGAGATGCCTGCATAGTCCCAGGCGGGCAGGAGAGCTGCCAGTTGTACCCTTTTAAGTCAGTTTTATCAGATATAAAGTCCCCGGGCTCACACATGATGCCTTTACATAATATAAAGCTGTGTGAGGCCTTTACGTAGTGTAACGCTGTCCCTCCATTGTCTTCTGGCATTAAGAATTGCTATCAAAAAGTTTGGTAATAACTCAGATGCCACAAAATAGATGACTGGATCAAGAAGATGTGGTACATATACACAATGGAATACTATTCAGCATTCAAAAAAGATAAACACATGCAATTCGCAGCAACATGGTTGGAACTAGAAGGGATCATGCTCAGAGAAATAAGCCAAAAGGAAAAAGAAAAATATCGAATGGTCTCACTTATAACAGGAATATAGGGGACCCAAATACAAGAGCGACAATCAGGAAGAGAGGGGGGAGGATTGGGGCTCAGAACGGGGGAGAGGGGAGCACAGGGGACTGCAGTGACAGTTCACAGGTGAATTGGTGGTGGGAAACCTACGGGGAATATACAGTAATGTAAAAGACACAAAAATAACTATTATAAGAAAAAAAAGTTTGGTAATAATCTAATTTTACTTCCCTTGTCGATCACTAGCTCTTTTTGCCTAGATCTTTGAAGTATTTTTTTCTTTATCCTTGAATTTTTTTTTTTTAAGATTTTTATTTTTTATTTATACATACAAGCTGGGGTACAGGCCAGAGGCGTGGGGCGGCGAGAGGGTTCACCAGAGACGGAGTGGGTAGCAGAACAGGCAGATCAGAAGTACACTGCTGAGGGGAGCAGCGGGCAAGGCAAGAGAGGTCTGCCGCACCATGTGGGATTCTCCCCGGCCGGGCGTCGAACTCGCGTCGCCGCTGCCGACAGCTCCACAGCGCAACGCTTAACCGCTGCGCCACCGGGGAGGCCCTATCCTTGAATTTTAATTAATTTTAGTAGGCTATATCTTATAGTAAATATTATGAGGCAGTATTTTCAGGCAGCTTTCAAAAATTTTTTAAAAGATTTATTTATTTATGCATACAAGCTGGGGTACAGGCCAGAGGCATAGGGCAGTGAGAGGGTTCACCAGAGACAGAGTGGGGAGCAGAACAGGCAGATCAACGGAAATAACTGCTGAGGGGAGCAGCGGGCAAGGCAGGAGAGGTCTGCCTCGCCATGTGGGAATCTCCCTGGGGCGTCGAACTTGTGTCGCAGCCCACAGCTCCACAGTGCAGTGCTTAACCACTGCGCCACCAGGGAGGCCCAGCTTTCAAATTGTAACTTTAAATTTCATTTTTATTTCAGGAGAGTTTTCATGAACTAAAGTTTTTACTTTCTATTTTCTTCCTTGCTTTGCATTTTCCTTTAGGGACTCCTGTTACAGGTATCTTAGGTCCTCTCACCTATCCCAAATATTTACCCCTTACTTTAAACATTTTTTTAAAATCTTTTTAAAATATGTATAATTATCTTTACTTTTATCTTCTATTTTTCTTAAGCCATTATCTCATTTTTAAGATAAATAAACTATTAAGTTTGTTTCCTTTTATGCTACTTTGTAGTTTAGTTTTCATTGTGAAGTGATTTTTTTTTTCCTTTTCATATTCTTTCCTGCTTTCTGTTGCAGAATTTCTGTGTTTTTCTGGTTCTGTTCCCTGCTGTTCTTTCTTGACATTTTCCTGGAGTTTTTTAGCTTGTTTTAAAACAGACTTGTTTTGATCTGTTTCTTAATATGATTTATTCTACTCCAAAAGACGTTATACTACTCCTTATTCTCTTTTTCCAAATAAGAGCTTTGTATGTGGTGTGCTTTTGACACTTTTCTGTTCATCTTAGAAAAACTGACTTTTCCAAATTTTAGAAGAAGTAGAACTTTTAGTTCAAAATGGTTTCCTAACTTCTCCATTTCCTTTTCTATTGTCTTTCTGTAACCACCCAAAAAGAAAACAAAATGGTGGCTAGCTTTCTGGCATATCCTGTTTTCTGTTTCTCTCTCCCAGTGGTATTGGTGCCTTTTCTTTTCTTTTTCTCTATAGCTTCCATGCTGCTCAGTTTATGTTCTACCCCGGCAACTTATCCTTAGTGATTGAGCTCAATCTCAGAAGTGAGCCCTGGCTAGTTGGTTTCAGGAGCTCACAGGACACAACCACTTCAGCTTCTACAGAGCTCACTTCACTTGCCTGCTGAGCAGGCAACACTCTCCAGTTGTACCTGCCTTCCTCAGTTTGGCTTCTGCCTTCCAGTAAGGGTCTGGGGGCTCTTGTGGGGTGCTCCTAAGTCTCATTTCTGCCGGGTGCACCGTCCCAGTCCCAGGGATAGATCTGAGCTGGAGATGAATGTGGGAGCAAAGAGATGATATCTAACACTATGAAACTGAATGAGCTCTCTTAGAAAGTGAGTTCAGGTAGAGAAGAGCCTAGATTTGAAGGCTGAACCTTGGGAGCACTATCGGGTTTAGATGTTGGTAGCATAGATCTCATTTCTGAATATATTTGGCTCCCACCCCCTTTTTTACAGAGTTTTAACACGGATGCTGAAATTAGCAACTAACTAGTTCCCATGTTCCTAGGAAGTTAGGGGAGGCCAGGTTCAAGAATGCTCCTTGGGGCAGATGCTGAGGCCGGCATGCGCGGCACCCTTCCCCACCTCTGCTCTGCACAGTCTGGACTGCTGCAAACCACCCTTGCAGCTGGCTGTCCTATTGACTTAGACCTACATGAGATTTAATTCACAATTCAGCTAAGTAAGGGCTTGGCATGTGCTCTCCATTCTGTTGGTGGGGTCGTGATAGGCAATGTGCTTTTGTAGCTGGTGGGGGACAGTGGCCTTCCGATTTGCCAGGCAGCACAGAGTCCTCGATGCGCAGCCCAGATTGTTTTTGGTTTTCTGCTCTTCTAACCACTAATAACCCACTTAAGTTTTCATAAAAATGACCCTTTTGTGTATACGAACTAGAGTAAATTCTGTTCTGCATCTGACCCTCACTGCTATGCTCCCTTGGTGGGTTCGGTGTACTGTTTGTGATTTAGATGTATGTGTAAGCAGGAAATGTGTATGTTTGTGTGTGTGTGTGTGTGTGTGTGTGTGTGTGTGCGTGCAACATGTGTGTACACACTCAGGGTAGGGGAGAGGTGGTATGGGGACCTTGGGGGATACTCATGGACAATCACAGTATGTGCCCCACTAGAAGAAGATGAAGAAGAGGACGGGAACCAGGAATTCTTGATGCCCAAGTTCCAGAGCCAGCCCAGCGATGCTGTGTGCATCTTCTGTGGCCCGAACATAGGATTGGTGTTGCCCTGGAATACTCATGCAGTTACTGATACACTGGAGGTCCGTGGGTACCGGCTTCGGGGCCAATACTTGCCCCCCAATTATAAGCAGCTGCAAGAGGACCTGGAGAACAGCCTGCAAATCCAGCAGGCGCTGACTATTCAACAGACCCTGCTGCAGGTGCGAACAGAGGTTTAAGGGGGGTGAGCAGAGGTTTAAGGAATGGAGTGGTGTCCACCGTGTTCCATCTTGACCTCCCACCTCTGTGCTCCCTAGGGCATGCTGAATGAGGTACAAGAATTCTGCAGGAAGTATCACTGGATGACAGGCGTTTATGAGTTCCTGCAAACCTGGGGCCCTCAGAAACTGGAGTCTTTGAGAGGTTGTCCCATCAAGAATTATGTGATGCTGGTGGGCAATCTCAATGTTTGGCAGATCCGTGTCACCAATATACCTACCAACTTTGTCACAAAAGGCAGGTTGCTGCTGCTGAACTGCTGTGACATACAGGCAGATACAGGTGAGTGCTGCCTACCCCCACTCTGTTCCTTCTGCCGTCCTTGCCTTACCCACCTGGCCCTCCTTGGGTCTGGAAGGCCCTCTAAGGGCCTTTGGTCAGGCCTCTCATTGGACCTGTAGAGCCTCCCTAAGCCCCAAGTTGCAACCCCTTCCCCTTGCAATTTAAGGTGTGATCATTCTCCAGGACAACCTCTCCATGTGTTTTGACTCTGCTCACTTTCCATATATATACCTTAGCAATCACAACCTGTCATCTGACACTATTTCTTCTTATGGCACACAAATATTTCAAACCAAATGTGACCAAGAAAAATCTCAACCTGCTCCTTAGTCTACTAAGTTCAGTTTTTTTACAGAAACTCTCAGGAGTCAAGGGGACCCCCTCCCCACTTGTAACAGACTTACAATTGACAGTATAATTTACATGTGTAAGAAGTTACTCTTTCACTGGTACTTTACTCTGTAGTCCAACTTCTGCTGCTGATGAAAAAAGAATATATTCCAATTGAATGCGAAAGCACTTTTTATTTAAAGCAGTCACTCTTGGTCTAATTCAGTCTACTTGCGTATTCGATCAATTCAGAATTCCTACTGCAGTTCTTGGTTGTTTTATTCTCAAGTGTCCTCTGTTCCTTTTTCTTTCTGAGGTGACATCTGACAATGAAGACAGCTCTGGCTTGTGTGCTGTTCTTTGCCGGCCTCTGGTGACCCTCCTGAGGCCTCTGCCCTCCTTCTGACATTGGTGGTGGAGCTGTGTCCTGAGTGGGCAGGGTATGGTCTCTTGGCCAGGAGGAGCCCAGAGTGAGCACTTTTGCAGACTCAGCCCTGCTTCAGCTCCTGCAGATCCTTGAAGTTTAAGTGACCCCTTCCGCCAGGCTTTGTCTTAGGTTGGCCCCCTCTGCTGTTCAGGGTCCCTATCTCTCAGCACAGGAAGCCCACTGCTATTAACTCTGCTTTCTTCTATAGCCCCCGTCGCTGGGAATTTGTGGGGCACTTGGGAGCTTCTATTTGGCTCTCTTTCTGCCACAACACATCTCACTGTGATTTCATTCATCTCTGACTATCTCATGTTAACATAAGAATGCCCTGCAAGATGGCATCTTCCCAAAGGCCACATGGACAGTGGAGCTCAAGCCCATGTTTGTTTTCTCCCGGACCCATCTCAGTTTTCTTCTCTTGCCCTTGACAAGGCCAAGTTGTTGCTCTCCCTGGTTCTCTGATAAATAAGACCTAGTCTTAATTCTTCTTTTCGCTTTCTCCCTTCCCACGGGAATGATGTCTCCTGCTATTACTTCCTAGCTAAGTATTTCCACCTAAGACCTGGCCTGACGGAGGCTCACAGTGGGACATATTGTGAAGCCAGTGACTTGTTCTAGGAAACAGGAGGTGATTCTGTTTCCTCACCAAACCCCCAAGGATGGCAATAACCAGTAGTGCCCACTTCCTGCAGAGACTAGATACTATGAGACCCATGTTCCCCTTTGACCCTTCGCCAAGGTCTGCTTTGGAACTGGGGCCTGAAAGACTTTGCTTGAAAGTGTTTTCCCGTCCAGCCCTTCCTGTCTTTGCTCTTCAGCAGATGAGACACATGCCCTGGTAGGTGTCTTATGGGCCAGAAAAACTCCTTATTTTGCCCCCCTCCTAAAGGCCTAGAGGGTTCAGGCTGGGCATATGAGAGCAAGGAGGGCCTGTGATTGGTCTGCTTTCTTTCCCACCCTGTTTTAGGCAAACTTTGCTCACTGTTGCTTGGGAAGTCTCTGTCCTTTCTAGCTTGTTAACTTCTTGGTTCTTGGTCCAGGATCAACAGGCTTCTTCTAGAGGAACAGGTAGAAAGAGAAAAGCAGAGGGTTCAGTTCATTTATAATATGAAACCTCCAAAGCCTGAACTTCAGTTCATTTATAACATGAGTGTAATAATGCAGTCACTCACAGGGTGATGGTAAGGAGGATTAAGTGAGACATCATTTATAGTACTCTTGACATGGAATGTGACACACAGTAGGTGTTTAATTTTCTACTGCACATTAACCCCTTCTGTCTACTCTCATTCTTATTAGCAGTCTAATTTGTCTTCTTAATCTTCTATCTCTGTTCCTTGTTTACCTGGGCTCCCTTGAGCAGTGAATAACATCATTATCTTATCTGCTGAATTGATCTTTTCAGAAACTTGCATTTATCCTTTCCTCTCTCCCTTAATTCCACCACATCCAACCTGTTGCCAAATCTTTTTCCATTCTTCTGCCTGCTAAGTATATCTAAAATTTATTTTCCCACCCATCTCCAACTTCCCACCCTAAGGAGTATTGGTATTTTATCCCGTCTCAAATTTGATGAGGTGGCATTTGCTATTATTATTCCTGTGCGTGGAGACAATGAAGTTGTTTGTGTCGCCAAAGGCAACTTCCAGCCACACGGTGTCGCTGTTGAGCGCCTCTCTGCTTAACAAAGCTGCGCAACTGAAATGACTGCACCACTGTTGGAGGCCAGAGGGGTAGTTTGAAAAAGGGTGAGTTCTTATCCAGCTGTTCTGTCCAACCTTGGATACCACCTATGCTAGGTTCCTACTCTCTTCATTTTCTCAGTTCTCAGTTCTTGGTGACTAGTCCCCTTGGCTACTTGCTCCAAGTTTCCAAGAGCATTACTGTCCCTCTATTCCACTTTCCGTTTGCAGAGATGCTCACAGGAGATAAGTAGATTGACTTTTCACTCCTCAAAATATAATTGGGATGAGTCTGGTTGTGTGAGTCTGAATCCTTGCTCTGCCACTGCATGATTGCTGATAAAATTACAAATCTTTCTGAGCCTCGGTTTGTTTGCCATAGGATAAGGACATTAGCAGTATCTACCTTAAAGAAGTCTGTGAAAATTAAAATGAGTTGATATAGCAAAGTAACTGACACTGTGCCTGGCTTATGGGAAGCACTCTATACTGAATTTCATTCTATGCTGCATCCACATTTCTCTATTATATTTTGCTGCTTTGTGCATATTTTAACATCTCTGAACTTAGGAGGTTTAAAATTGAGTTTAGATGGCATCATTTTTTTAAGCTCATGGTACATAAAAATCATGGTGCTTCTTAACTGTTAGTGGTGTCTTAGCTCTGATGAGGTGCATGTTGGTGTTCTTCCTGTTCTTGGAGACAGCAGAGTTGTTTGTATTCCCAAAGGTAACTCCTCAGATCATTTTCTAGCTCCATATTTGCCTGATAGCTTCTTTCCTTTAATCCTTGAGAATCAAAGCCACGTTGTACAATCTTCCTGGTACCTCCTTTACTAGAAAGAGGCAGGCAAGAAGGTTCCAAAGCAGAAAACTCTCATATCTGATCCATCAGGGTTCTGCTAGCCTCCAACATGTCACTTCCTTGCCTTTGCACATGCACTACAGTTACGTGATGTGCCTCTTCCTCTCGGAACATTTACTACGGAACACATTCAGCTCCCATGTCCTTTGAGGGCCTTTCCCAGCTTCCTGGGGCCTCTTCTTCCTTTGCTGTGCCAGGGTGAAGGCTCCTAGCGGCTTGAGGAGCATTTATCTCACTGGTTTGTGATTGTATGTTTGTGTCTGTTTCTGCCACCACATTGTGAACTTATGAGTGTAGAATCCTTTCTGTCTTACTCACTCTTGTCTCCCCTGGAGATCAGCACAGGCCCTGGTGTATGGCAGCCTACTGGACGTTGACCAAGGGTCCAGTTAAGTGTTTGATGAGTGAAGGAATAAATTCATGGCCTTCAACCCTGTTCCCACTCTGGACCCCCAACATTCCCCAAGCATCTCTTCTTTTTCATACACCCTCTGACACCTAACCTCTTCTGTCTTCAGAATCCAAGCTGGAGAGCATCAGGAAGGACATTCTTATGCAGGTGCAGGACGAGTGCAGGATTCGCAGTCAGCAGCTGATAACAGAGCTCACAGACTTCATGGAGGCCTTCCAAACCATCAACACGGACATTCACACCATTGCACGCTGCTCCCAGAAGGTGGGCTCTCTCTGTCTTTCCTTCCCAGCTTATCCAGGGCCCAAATGTTCCCCACACTCTTCAGGTCCCAGCTGAGCTCACAATGGGAACACAGCTTGCAAGCGTGCCTTGGATGATGCTCGGCCTGGTCTTGCGGCCCTCGGTTTGCTCATGGCAGGGAGATGCCTGCTTTTGGAGACAGAGTTCTGCTCTCTGTGGCAGTTAGGGGTCTACGCCAGGCCACCAGGGTAATGATTTGGTGGGTGCAGAACTGTGCTTTCTTCGGGGAGACCTGGGTCAGATGGGGATCTAATCCCAGATTGTCCCTGATCCCAGTTGGTTTAAGGATGACTGCTGGGGCCTGGAGCCTCGGGCAAGTGGGAATACCCCTCAGGGACGGGCTCAAATAGGCATGCAGGGTTGGGGGGTGCTGGTCTCATGCTGTAGTCCCCGCAGTTGAATGAGGCCAACGAGAAATACTCGGCGCTGGAGGCGAGATTGGAACATGTGTGGTCACTCCATGAACTCATCCGCAAACACTTCAGCCACTTCAGTGCTGAGAATGAGGAGCTGGATATGACGGTGAGCAGGCAATTCAGGGGGCCCCCTGTCCCCTATGCACCCCCTCCCCACAGCCACATCTACTTGACTGCCTTCTGCTTGCCCACAGCTTCTGGATATGTGGGAGGCATTTCAGTTTGAGAAAAACCAGGCCTCAGAGTTCCTGCTCAGCAAGCGACACGCCATCATCCCCAAGCTGCAGCAGCTGATGGCGGCGGCGCTGGCAGAGCTGGAAGGCCTGCTGAAGAAGGCCCTGTCTGGCCCCTTCATGGATCCCCAGCAGGAGCAGAGGGCCATTGAGCGCCAGCTCATCTCCCTGGAGCGTCAGTTCCAGAACACAGCCAACCACTTCAGTGAACTGCACCATACCTTCACCACCTTCACGGGTACCGAAGAGCCCCGCTCCCTCTGCCGCCGCAGCCACCACCTGTTACAGACCTTCCCACTGAGCTAAGGGCTAGAACTCAGGGTCCTGTTTCCTGTTGATCCTTAGCGAACCTTGGGAATCACACACCTTTGTTAGTCTCTTTTATAAATGATAAATTGCAAGACAAATGGCAGCCATTGGATATGTCAAGTGATGTGCCTCTGCTAGGGACACAGGACCTCACAGTCTGATAGGAAAGGCAAATAAGGTCCATCAGAGTGCTGTGGGGACTGAGGACTAAAACCCTTGCAGGAGAAATGGAAAGGAGTCCTCCGCACAGTACGCAGCCTGCTCTGCCCAGCCCTGCACCAGGCAGCGGGTGCCAGGTGCAAACAGGTCTCAATGGTCAACAGCCACTGGCCCCAGCACTTGTGGCATAGAGAGGTGGCTGCTGAGTGCCTGGCTCCCAGGGGGAGACCAGGACGGGACCACTGGCTTAGCCCTTCCGTACAGTGGTGCAGCTGGGCTGGTTCCCTTCACACGTAAAGACCCCTGTGGGCTCAGTGTTCTTTGCTCAGATATAGTCTCGTATGTCAGTGACTTGGCGCCCTTGGAGGGGCACGTTGTTTCTGAGTTGCCTCTTGGCCAGGTACCAACTGTTACCTTTTCTTCCCATGGACTTCCCAGTCCCAGGGCCATTGGACCAAATGTGAGGGGGCGACTCTTTGGGGCCATCCTCAAGCAAAGGCCTTTTTCTCTGGCCAAGTGTTGGGAGACTGTGATCTCATACTTAGCTGATACCACAGACCTTGACCTTTCCAGCTAGGGCGAGGGGGTGTTTGTGAGAGCAGCATAGGGCACTCGGCCACAAAACCCCCTCAGCTTTGCTTTTATTTCCTGCTTCTCTCCCTGTCTCCTCACCAAACTCCCAGTTTTTTCTTAGACCCAGATTATTCATACTATTCTCTATTTTCCATTTTGTATCTTTTAGTTTACTCATTTTGGACATTGGCCTTGTTTTATAACCATGTTAACAACTATTTTGGCATATAATGTTTATTGATTTTGTTTTGCCCACCATCATTTTTAAAAATACTGTATCTTGTCATTCTTTCCATTCATTTTTTTAAAGATGGATGCAATATTTCCTTGGTTATCTCTTTTTTCTAAGTTAGAAGGGTTAAAATTGCTAAGCCCTTATCTTGAGAATGACTATATAATCTCCTTTTGTCACCGCTTGGCTAAATATTGAATTCTGAAGTCACAGTTTTTCTTCAGACTTGGGTACTGCACCATTGTCTTCTGCGTGTAACATTGTGGGCAAATCTGACAGCAACCTGATCTTTTTTCTTTGGAGGTAATCTGTTTATCAGTTGTTTGATAATGGTCTTATATTAGCTCTGTTCCTCTTCCAGAATTCTTATTTGTATGTTGCACAGCTGGATCTCTCCTCCATTTCTTTTTTTGTCTTCATTGTCACTGACTCTTTTATTCTCTTCTTCCTGAGTCCTGGGGAAATACCATGAGCTTGTCTTAGAAGCTTCCATTTTCTTTAGTATCTCCTCTGTAGTTGACATTGCATTTTTTTTTCTTTTATGGGCTTTCATGTAACAGAGAGGAGGTCAAGAGAGATTTCTCATGCATTTTATAGCATTTATCCTCAGGCTGGGTGTCGAGGTGGCTTTTTATGGTGTCAAGGTGACTTTTTAAAACTGTGTGGAGGGCAGAGTGGAAAGCAGGGACAAAGGCATTTTTTCCTGTCTTTTGTCTGAGTTTCACATGCTGATGAGCACTGTACTAGATTACTTGGGGGAGATGGAGTGTGTGTGGATTCTTTTGTTCTTAAATTTCTCTTAAAGCACACATATTGTATGTGTATGCATGCTGTGCGCACATCTCCTATATATGAGTATAGGTCCAAGTGTGTGATATATATACAGTAATGTATTTCCTAGTTCTGTCTACTGAAAAGGACAAGAAACAAAGATACCCCACAGCTGGGAGCCATGATGTGCTCAGACCTTAGTTTCTAATGTCATCCCGCACTAAAAGGAGCCAGGGCTCCTCAGAGAGTGGATCCCAGGCCTGTGACAGTGCAGGGACAAGATGAACATGGAATTATCTTTTTATGCCCAAATACAAGATCGTGTTAAATTTTTTTAAGAAGTGATATGAGCTTGTCCTAAGGATACAGAAGGGACACCAACTGGTCGAGTCTGGGATAACTTGAACACCAGAGTTAACTTACTGAGTAGTACACAGGACTGTATTATCCTTACTGACAATAGTAGCTAAATAAATCAATGAGGGAGAAATGACGATCTGGGCTTACAATGGATGCTAAGAGCCAACTGGTAAATGTGAAGGGACGGCCAGTGACAGAACGTCAGCATTTTGCAACCCTCCTTGTAAATATTGAACCAGGTAAGGGTCATGGATGGATGCCAAATCTGAGGGCCAATTTGATAAGGAACAGAATATTTGCACTGTATTAAAGCATCTCCCCAGAGGCTACATTTTTGATGCAAAGGAGAAAAAAATGCACACAGCAGTTATTTAGTGGAGAAAGCAAACCACATTTTGACTGGGTGATAGATATTAGCTTCACCAGTGAGGGACAGGTGATATCATGTGCCTTGAGATGTGCCTGGAGGACGTGATTTTATTTGATAGTCCAGCTGAGAACAACCTGTGTCATGGAAAGAATCATACAAACACGACACAAGGAATTTGACGTGAATGAGCAAGGGATTCTAGGGATTGTATAGTTCAGATATGTCTGTGTTGCACATAATGGAATTTACCAAATAGATACCGCAGCAAATGTCCTCTGGTGGGCATTTGCTGGTGTCCTCAAGTTTGTCTGATCTTTTCATGAGTCTGGAGATAGTACGTCTGTTCCTTCTTACAGAGGAAGTTTTTTCCTTGTCCAATATTTGATGTTGAGATAACTGTTATCAAAGTTTCTATGGGACTCTAGCCAGATCTTTTGACTTCAGACAAAAGAGAATTGGAAGAGTTTGTATTTTTTACTGTCTTTTTTTTTGGGGGGGGGGTGTCAGATGAGAGTGCTGATGGCATAGTGATTCGCAGCCTTTTAATATTCTGAGTTATCTGGGATGGATGGTGTTCACACACATAAACCCAGCAATCTGGTACAGCTTGTTCTCTCACCCAGCAAATGTGCTGAATTCAAGTGAATAAGAATGAAATTTTGTTGTAATATCCTTGAATAGCACTATAATGATTACGCATTGCAAATAACATTTGATTCTTGTCTCACAACTGAATATAAATTATTAAGAACTGACCAGTAGTTTGTGAAACGGAGGGAGGGAATAATGGCCAGAAGCAAACCCGGCAGGGAGTGTCAAAGACACCATTTATACCTGGTAGTGCCTGCTGGCCCTTGTGTGCCTGTGGTGGGCCAGACCTTTCTCATGGGCATCTCATTGGAATGACTCATTCATTCAGCATGTATTTGTTGAGTGCCTGCTGTGCACCAGGCTTGAGGTTTATCAGGGAACAAATGACAAAATCCCCACCCTCATGGCCCCAGCATTTTAACTGGGGGAGGAAGACAGTGTGAGAGGAATCATGCACAATAAGGAGGGTAGGTAGGCGTTTCTAATGGGATGGCCTGCATAGGCCTCATTCAGGAGATGAGGCTTGAGCAAGGATTTGAATTTGATGAGGGAGTGAGCCACATGCTTCTCTGAGGGAGCAGTGTTCCAGAAAGAATGAATTGCCTGTCAGTCTCTGAGCAGGAAGGGAGAGTGCCTGGTGTACCTGAGAAGCACTCAGGTCTGGTGTGACTAGAGAAGAGTAAGCAAGATGGAGACTAACAGAAGAGGGGCCCTTCGTTTTCCCTGCCACCACATTTTCCAGATATTCTTTCCTTAGAATAATTGTCTCCGCCACCATGGTTGTCCAGAACAATTTTAGACACCACCCCTCCTCCCCCAGAACTTTTTGGATCTTCCCTTATGTCCTTAGAGGCCCTTGTCTGACCATTCCTATTGACCCTACGCCACCCCCAGCACGTAGCCCAGGCCTGAGCCAGCCCTGTCCCTCAGGGTATCGGTGTTCCATGACTGTGCCGGCCTGTGGGACCCGGCCTATCGTGCAGCAGCAGCGAGTCTGGCACCTCTACCGGCTTATCTCCGAGAACATCAGCGAGTGGAAGTGCATGGCCTTCGCCAAGGTGCTGACCCACCCTTGGAGCTTGTGCCTGGGAAATGGGAGGGCTGGGGGTGGGGAAGGGTCCCTAGCTGACCATGAATCCCTCCCCCTACAGTTCAACGTGGCTATGGCCAAGGAGAAGATTGACGGCTGGCTGACAGAGGCAGCACGGATGAGCGCAAACTTGGGCGTGCACAGCCCAGTTCTGCAACGCTGTATGCGCATGCTGGAGGAATTTCGCAGCTATCTGCCGTTGCTTAACAAGTTGGACAGCCTCTCCCTGCAGAACATCAGCTACCACGCTCTCCTGCGAGGTGTGTTTGGGTCGGGAAGGACTTAGGGATAAGAACGCTGCAACAACTCAGTTCCCTGCTGCTCCTGCTGGAGACACCTCTTCCCTTCCCGAGGTTGCTCCCTGCCTTCCCCCACAGGGACGAGCATTTCTAGCCTCCCTCACTACCACATGGGTCTCTCTGCTGACCTGGGCTGAGCTCAGGTTAGAATCTTAAATTTGGGCTGAGTTACACTTTGATCCTTGAGTTCTGGGCTCTTAGCTCTATGATGGGCTTTGAGATGTACTGTCTGCTATCGGAACTGAGCTGGGCTGGGCTGGGATTTGAGTCGGGGACCTGGGCGCTGAGATAGGGGCTGGACTCTGCCCAAAACTGGGCGTTGCTCTGACCTGTCCCCTCTGTCTACAGCCTTAGGGCTGGAAGGTCTCCACAACATAGAACTTCTAACGCTGGGCCAGCTGCTCTCATGTCCGCTGCTGGAGTTTGCAGATCGAATCAATCAGGTGGGGCACATAGTGGGAAGGGAGGTGGTACAACCTCTGGACCTGTTGGCTAAGATCTGATGGAGCCAGTTGAGGCCCAGCAGCCCCTTGGGACAAGGGGCCAGTAGATACCGGCAAGTGGATGCTTGGATGGGGGTTTAAAATAGCCCAGCCTGCCTGAAAACTGTGAGTGGTCTCCTTAAGGCTCCGGATGAGTGTCTGATGGGCAGTCCCAGATTCTGTGACTGAATGTCTCCCAGGGAAAGCAAATGGGTAGCAGCCCCTGGGCACACAAGATGGCAGATGTCTCAAAGAATCACAAGCTGAATAAGGTTTATCTGCTCAGCTGGAGCCTGGAGAGTGTGTTTCAAGGCAGAATATGCTGGCTCCAAGTATGCTGCTGAGGGGCTGTCTTTGAAGCCTGAGGCCTACTCTTTATCTCTGAGCCCTGGCCCTGAGTCCCAGCTCCATAGCTATCCCCCGGGCCATGGCCCAGTCCTGGTTCCTGAGACCCAGCTCTTCCAGCTCTGGCAGGGAGAAAGGGAGCGAATTCAAACCCAAGAGACCCTCCGGCGGCTGCAGCGAGCCTGGGAAACACGCCAACTGCGACTGCTCAACTTCATCCTGCACGTACCCTATGAGCCCCCAGCCTGGGAGAGCCCCAAGAAGCAATTGCTCCGCAGCTTCCATTGGGAGGTAGTGGAAAAGGATAGTGGCACCTTCATCCTTTCAGGTGAGACCTAGTCCTTGTGGCCCATGCAAGTCCCAAGGGTGGGATGGGAGTGGGGGAGAAGGAGGAGGAGGGGAGGGATGGGGCATGATCACCAGCTTGTCCACCAAACCCTGCCCAACCTGGCCTCCCTGGCTGGGGCCCCATCCTTGCTGGACAGCCTGAGACATCAAGTGTGTTCTGAGATCTTCCGTCTATCGTCCATACGGTCTTAATCTTCTTGGGGTCCCCTCCCTCTCCCTCTCACCCAATGCCTGGCCTCTTCTGCAGAAGTCTTTCCCTGTTGAGTGCGCTAAGAAATTCCTCCTGCCACATCTCTCCACCTTTCAGTGCTCTGTCTCTAGATTGTGCCCTGCTGCATTATCTATTCTTTTTCATCTCCTCGTCAAACTCACCTGTCTCCTCTGAGTCAAACAGAAGACGAGTCTTGTCCCTTGAACTCCCAGTCCAGTGAGATGGGTCAATAGAATGACAAGTGTGTGATGGCACACCTGCTGAGGGCAGGAGAGCCTCAGAAAGAGGACCAGCTTCAAAGGATCAGGGAGTCAGAGAAGTCTTCCCCTCCCTTAGGCAGAGGCCTCATGCGGATTTTTTAGGAGTAGGAGTTTGCCAGACTTGCAAGGAGAAAAAGACATTCCAGGCAAAGGCAACAGCATATGTACAGACATCCAAAATGGTAGAGTTAAGGAATGGCCACTAGAAAAATTCTACACGGTTGAACCCAAGTGTAAATCCAAAGTCAAGGGAAGCATAACATATGATGCATACATTGGCTAAAGATATTTATTTTAGCTTAAAGCGCATAAATCTACCTCTATTTATTAAACTTAAGAACAAGAACTTTGATTTACGGTCAATGGATGGAATTTCCTCACTGCCGTTCTTGTATCAGTGCATTGTCTGCTAGATCTGCTTTGAGTTTCTATAAAGTTGAGCAATTACATGAAGACACTTGTGAAGTTGCCTGAGTCCAGAACTTTTCAAGATTTTTAATATTTTCCAGTTCTTAAAAATCAACTTGCCTGTACCTAATATAATATCATGTTTTTATAAACTCACCTTTACTGAAATCTTTCATAGTTTCTATAGAACCAGTAAGTCATACCAGTGGTTAACATAATATCAGCCAACATTGTCAATAAAATTATAACTCACATAAACAGGTCTGCAAATACAGACCTCAATGCATGGTGAACATGCATTCAGCTAGTAGAAGAAATGTGGTTGTGTCTTCTAGAGAATAAGCCAAGACCTGTTTGTTTCAGTGTGTTTGGAGTGTTAGTCATCCCTGTCCGAATTCCATCTGCCAGTCCGGCTGAGCTCAGCTGAGCCTACTCTTTCTTAGATTATAACAGCCTGCAGGATTCTATACAAGAAAGTCTTCAGGTGTTGTACAAGATCCTGGCCACCCAAAAGTCGGGAGACTCACACAGAATAGCTTTGGAGTGGGTTACCATCATGCACAGCCTGGGTGAGTGCAGGCCTAGCTGGGCTGATGTCGGGAGCTGCGGGGGTGGGGGATGGCTCAGAGGAGTGGGGAGGGGAAAGTCTGAACGACAGAGTGAGGACTTCCTTTGGGAATACTTCTTGGGCTGAGGTGGCCAGTTCTTTATACATAGGGAAGTTCTCCTCCTCCTGGCAAG
This sequence comes from Scalopus aquaticus, assembly GCA_004024925.1. Taxonomy (NCBI): domain Eukaryota; kingdom Metazoa; phylum Chordata; class Mammalia; order Eulipotyphla; family Talpidae; genus Scalopus; species Scalopus aquaticus. The sequence goes on from PVIJ01001690.1 coordinate 109,855, forward strand.
GGTCCTGCTGAACAGAGTAATTTGGTTGGGTTTGTGGGGCACCCCAAGAAGTCAGGAGCAAACTGGACCCCTTGCAAAAGCTAGACCCTGTGTTTCCCTCCAACGTCCCCCTGGTTGCTCACACAGGTACCCTACTGGAAGTGTGGGTGACATTCCAGCAGAAGTGGATTTTTCTGAATAAAGTTCTACATGAGATGAAGATCCAATTTCCTAGTCTTGAACTGGTAGGGAGAGGAGAGGGGTGGTGGACCAGGGTGGAGAGGACGCCTGAGTAGCGGGGCTCGGGGTGGTAGTGGGAATGGCCACTTCGCATCTGCCCTCACTTTTACCATCTCCCTCACCACAGAATAATCGTTTCAAAGCCTTGGATGATCAATTTCGGACCCTGATGCGGATCTCTGTAGCCGACCCCCTGGTTCTGTCACTTATAGTGCCCAGTGCCAGGCGGAACCCTTACTTCCAAGGCCAGCAGCTGCAACAACAGCTGCAAGCGGGCTCGATAGAGCTAGAGGGGATCATCAAGGCTCTGGAGAGTGTGCTGTACGGGGTGTGCGCCCACTTCCCTCGCCTCTTCTTCCTCAGCGACAGTGAGCTAGTGGCCCTGCTGGCTGCCCCACAAGAGTCATCTGAGGTTCAGCGGTGGGTGAGACGCTGTTTTCCTCAGGTGCACGCTGTGAGCTTCAAGTCCATCTCAGGTGATAAGAAAGATGAGGACGAGCAGGAGCTGAGCCCAAGCACGCAGACTCAGGTGGAGGCACTTGCAGTGATAGGGGCAGGTGGGGAGGAGGTGAAGCTGCAGGGGTCCCTTCCTCTGCATCCAGATCTCCCCAAGTGGCTGGCCTCTCTTGAGAAGGGTCTGCGTTTGACCCTGGTGCACATGCTGCAGGACTGTGTGGCTGCCCGGCTGGCTCTGGGTCCATGCCTAGAAGAAGCCTTCGAGCAGCTGACCCGGCAGAGCCAGCTGCCCCTGCAACAGAGCCTCTGCCGCTGGCTGGATTTAGTTCAAGCCTTCCCGTGGCAGTGTGTGCTGGTGGCAGAGAAGGTGATATGGCGGGCTGAGATGGAGGAAGCTCTGCTAGAGGGAAGGATGCATGACATGGTCCGCAGGCACGTGCACAAGCTTGAGGTGCTGGTGCATTTCACACGGGCCCAGAGGGCCTCCCGAGGTCGGCAGCCTCTGTCCTCTCTCTGCCAGAACAGCCTGCTCAGTGCTCTGCTGGGTATGGCGGTGACTCACCGGGATGTAGCACAGCTGCTGCAGCAGCACCAGGTCAGCGATCTGACAGACTTCCACTGGGCCCGTCAGCTCAAGTACTACCTGGGGTCACCTCACCCCCGCTCGCAGAGCCCCCTTCAGAGTCTCAAGACTCTCCTATCTACTGAGACCTCTCCATTTCCAGCTGCATGCTGGGTGGATATGCTGGGCCGGTCCTTCCCGTACAATTATGAGTACCTGGGTCCCAAGCTGGAGTCTGTACCTGGCCTGCTGCCTGAGCGGCCAGCCCTTGTGCTGTTACTGGCCCTGGAAGAGGTAGCCTGTGGGACCCTGTTGGGCCCAGATGGTGTAGGCAAGACATCTACAGTGAAGAGCCTGGCACGGGCCTTAGGCCGCCAGCTGGTGGTAATGTCCTGCTTGCCTCAGGTAGAGGCTCAAAGCCTGAGCAAGTACCTGAATGGTGCCTTGCAAGGTGGTGCCTGGCTGCTCTTGAAGGGAGCTCAACGCCTGCCTCTTGGCTTGCTCTCTGCCCTGGGCCAGCGCCTGGCTGAACTGCGACACCTCTATGCCCCACTGTGCCAGAAGGCTTCCCAAAGCCCCAGCACCATGGACCCCACCCAGGCCCAGCTCCTTGGCCACGGCTTCTTTGAGAAGCACCGTGTGAGCATGTGCCTTGGTTATGGCTGTCTCCTGACACTGCGCTCCCTGAGCCTGGCTGTGCCTGCCAACCTCCGCCTGCTGCTGCGGCCTGTGGCACTGAAACTGCCTGACCTGCAGCAAGTGGCAGAGCTGACTCTGCTGGGTGCAGGGATGCGAGAGCCCTCCCGCATGGCTACCTGCCTGTCCAAATTCTTCACCCTAGAGCGCCAACTGGTGTCTGGGCCCCTGCCCTGCCGCTTGCCGCTGCTCAGGCAGGTACTGGAAAACATGATACAAGCATTAAACATGACTCACGAGAACCCCAAGTCTCAGCAGGTGCGAGGCCTGGCTGCCATGGAGGAGGCTGCCCTACTTCGTGCCCTGCTGTGCTCACCCCTGTTCAACGTCCTTGATAGAAACCGCTTATGCAGCCTCCGAGAACTGCTCTGTGGAGTGTTCCCTAGTGCCAGCCAGGTGCTGGCAGAGCCTGTGACCCACAGGCTGAAGAGGTCACTTATAGTGGAGAAATTACAGCAGGTAGGCCTGCATCCCAACCCTGAGATTTTGGGCTCCCTGGAGCAGCTGAGCCAGGCCCTAGGCCAGGCCTCAGGCATTTTGCTCCTGGGCCCAGCCGGCAGTGGCAAGACCAGTTGTTGGCACAGCTTATTTAAGATCCAGAATCATCTGGCAGCCATGGAGGATGCTTCAACTGTGGGCTGCCAGCCTGTGGAAATTACTCACCTGTATCCCAGTAGCCTCTGCCCCCAGGAGTTCCTGGGATGGCTTGAGGGCCCCTGCTGGCACCAAGGCATTTTCCACAGGCTACTCCGTGCCACCACTCACTGTGAGACTCTGGGCCCAAAGAAGCAGACACAGGCATCGGGGGGAATCCAGCACTGGATAATATGTGACGGCGCCCCCAGTGCTGCTTGGCTGGACCCCATCACTTGCCTCCTGAGCAGCCCCCCTCAGCTTAGCCTCCCCAATGGCCAGCAGATAGCCCGACCCCCAGGGACTTTCCTCTTGCTGGAGGTGGGAGACACCACAGGCATGTCCCCCACAGTGGTGGGGCGTTGTGCCCTAGTCTGGTGTGGAGGGGAGCAGACTTGGCAGGGCATGCTCAGTGTCTTGATGGCATCCCTGCCCCAAGATTACCGCCTGCAGCACCAGACAATCACCGAGCTCAACCACCTGGCCGAAGTGCTGGTGCCTGCAACGCTCCGATTCCTCAGTTGCCAGGGCGCCAGCTCTGTCCTGCAGGTGCACAGGCAGCAGGCTGTTTGCCAGGGCGTGGCCGAAGTCACCAGCCTGACCCGCATCTTGCGTTGCCTGCTTGACCCCCACCTGCGCATCGATGAGAAGGCAAATGACACAGGTGGGGAGAGGCAAGGGCTGATTTGAGATATATGGAGACCGGAGGGTATCTGGGTATAGCCAGAGGCAGGGACATGGATTCCCTTGTGGCCTTGGGTCTGGGCACTGAAATTGAGACGTGATGCAGCCAACCTCTACTCTCCTCCTGCCCCCTGCTTTTGTCTACGGGGCCTCTGTCTGGCCACGGTGACCTGCGCAGAGAACCTCGGCTATGGTATTCCTACGGTCCAAAACTTCAAGTTCTCAAAAAGCCCTCGTCTGAACCAGCCCCAGGCAGACAGTGAAGATGTGGCCGCGAAGCTCAGGGAGCACTTGCTGGCTGTCAGCAGCTTTCTCTTTGCCTTGATCTGGGGCTTTGGAGCTCATCTTCCCTCTAGGTACCTACAGGGGTCAGGGATGGGAGGTGCAGAGGGCTGAGGCGGGTCGACCCTTGGAAGTCCAAACTCAGGTGTCGTCAAATCAGAAGAGGGTGGAGTGTGTGAGTGTGTCACAAACAGAACCACAGTAATTGTCTGACGCTCGCTGTTATGTTCATCTGAACAGACTCTGGCGCCTCTTTGATGTGTTCCTGAGGAACTCTATCAGTTCCCTCTCCATCTACCCAGAGCCGCTACCCTCTGCTTCGCTATTTGATCTGCATGTGTGCCCCGAGAAAGGGACACTGGTCCCCTCCACTGGCCAATACCTGAGCAGTCGCCTCAAGGGAGCAACAAGCACCTTCAACCCTACTTCCCAGGTGTGAGGACATTGGGGTAGTGGGTGAGGATGGGGATTGTGGAGATGTCCTAAGGTAGTTGACAGGCTCGGTCCCGCTGAGTCGACCTGCTCCCGCTCTTTGATAGGTTTTCACAATCACAAGAACACAGGAGGTGGATTGCATGTGCAGCTTTAAGATAAGACCCCCTAGACCTTGACTTGCAGTTAGTCACGGTCCTAAACAGGAACTGCTGCAGTAAGTCCTGCTCCTGCCTACAGACCGAACGGCTCTTGTGTGTGGTAGACCTGCTGCTGGCAGAGGGACACCCAGTACTGCTGGCTGGAGAGGCAGCAACAGGAAAGTCAACCTTCGTGGAGGTGCTTGTGGAGCCGCAGCACCCGTACATGTGCAGCGCCGTCCACCCAGCCCTCAGGACCACCCACCTTCGCCTTCTGCTGAGCCGAGGGGTCCAGGGTCAAGGGCAAGTCAGCCTGGGGTCCGGGCGGCACCTGGAGTCTAAAGGCTCCCTGCTTTTCCTGCTGGAGGATCTGCACTTGGCTGCTTCCGGTGAGGAGCTGGGAAGAGGGAAGGGAGGGGTCATTGGCATCTCTTCGTGGTAGAACTCGCTGGCGACAGGCACTGGCTCTCAAATATGTGCCCACAGACTGAACCCCAGTGCCCATTCTTAGTGTCTCTAGTCTACATCTACTCCCCAGTCCGGCCCTGCCATGGCCTCACCCTCCTCTGTGCTTTAACTACAGATCTTTATTTCCAGCCCAGTCTCCCTTGCATCAGTTGTTTGTCCTGCTGTCTACTCTGTATCTCTCTACCTCCGATCCAGCCATGATCTCATCATCCTTGCCACAAATCCTGCTCCCGTGTGCCTTCTTAGTAACTGGTGCCCCCATCCATCCAGTTCCTCAAGTCAGAAATCTTGTTGACACCACCCCTTCTGTGGTGGGGGTTTGACTGCAAAGGGGCATTAGGGAACTTTCTGGGGTGATGAAAAAATGTTCTAAATATCCTTGGGATGGTGGTTACATGGATGTGTGTGTTTGTCAGAACTCATCAAATGATACGCTTGCTTGAAATCATGTACATTTTACAAAAGCCATGTTTCGATAAAGCTGACGAGGAGCGCAGGGATGTGATGTGACTCTGCTCTTTGTGACTGTGTGCTCAGCTTCCAGCCTTTCCTAGTCATTAACTTTCAGTGAATTAATAATTGGTCATATACGTAGGATTTAGGAGAGAGGAACAAAGAACTTCTTTCATGGAGAGAGTGAGAGATACCGACTTACTGAGACACAACCAAGTTCTAACACATCAGATGCACAAAATTCCTTTAGAGCCCTGTTTGTGTCGGAAGAAGCCCCATGAGACAGGGACAGGGGAAGCAGGGTGACACTGTCACGGGACTCATGCAACCTCATGGCTGCTCTTCGTGCCCCACAGACCCCGAGAAGAGCAGTCAGCCGGTTCTGGAGACTCTGCGCCAGGCCTTAGATGGCACCGTGTATGCCCACAGCACCTTGGAGCTGCAGACGCTGCATCCTGCGGTCAACTTCCTCACCACCGTCACGGTGCCTGGCTTCTGTGAGCGCCCCCTGTGCCCACGCCTCTCTCGACTCTTCACAGTGCTGGCCCTGGACAGCGTGACCCAGGCCACCCTGCTGAGCAGGCATGTGCCCAGCCTGCAGGCCTGGCTTGAGCGCTTCCCATCTGTGGAGATGGAGGGGCTTCTAGCACGATCCCTGGTCCGGGCCTCCATGGAGGCCTGGGAGGCTGTGAGCAGCTGCTTCCTGCCTTCTCCCTTCCACCCACACTACCGCTTCTCCCTGCACTCTGTGGGCCAAATCCTGGGCAGCCTGCAGCTGCTGCCAACCAGAATGGGCACCCGAGGCTTTTTGGACAGCGCGCGCCACCAGGAGCACTTGCGCCGAGTGTCGGGCCTGCGCGGCTCCCGCCTGGCCATCATGATGAACATGCGCAACATGGTGCGGCTGTGGCTGCACGAGGCACAGAGAACCTTTTGTGACAGGCTGGACAGCCCCAGGGAACGCTCCTGCTGTGCCAAGATGCTCCTGGAAATAGCCCAGAGAGTCTTCTGCTGTGGGCCAGCCCCCCAGGACCTGGGCAAGGGCTGGGAGGACAGGGAAGTGGAGGACGAGAGGGTGCCGGAAGTGGAGTCGGAAGAGGAGCTGGCCCAGTGGGAGGACTCCAGAGACAGCGGCAGTGAGACGGAGGAGGAGGAGGACCCTTACGGCCTTCAGGTCACCACAAGCTCAGCCGGCTGTGACTCAGGTCTGCCACCCTCTGCAGCCCCGTCAAAGAGGGAGGACGTGGAGAGCGTAACTCAGAAAACCAAGCAGGAGGAAAGCGTCCTCCACTCCAGCTTTAAGTCCCCGCTAAAGAAACATGAGACTTGGTGGCAGAAGACACCCCGGCTGGACCTGATCTCACCCCTGTTGCTACCAGTGTTAATACTCTGCCCCCAGGAAAAACCCTCAGACTTGATTTTCAGTCAGGACCTTACTCTAGGACCCCACTCTGAGAACCCCAATTTATACCTGGAACGACAGTGGAAGACCCTGAAGGAGCAGCTGGCCTCCTCAGCGGCTCAGCTAAAGCTGAGCCCCCACCTTGCCCAGTGCCACTCCATGGTCCAGCACGTGGCCCGCCTGGTCCGGGTGCTGGCCAGGCCCCGGCAGCATGGCCTTCTGCTCTCAGGGGTTCCTGGTACTGGGCGCCGTACCGCTGTCACTCTGGCAGCTGGCATTTGTCAGGCCAGCCTCTTCCGTGTGCCGTTGGGGTCAGAGGAGGCCATTCTCCAGTGTCTGCGGGATGCCAGCTGGCACGCTGGCATACTGGGCCAGCCAGTGGCCCTGCTGGTGGCCAGGGGCATGGATCTTACTACGCTTCATCGCCTGCTGGCCCTGGCAACCTCAGGCAGTTTCCCTGACCAGTACTCAGAGGCAGATCTAGACCACATCGAAGAGCATGTCCCTAAAGAGAGCCTTAACATCAAGCAGAATTGCAGAAAGGAAATGCTGTTGCAGAGGTGAGGCCAAGAACCCTGTACGAGGGCTGTTCTGGGCAAAAGACAAAAAGAAATCTAGGGGTCATGTGAAGGCTCAGAAGACCAGGATGAAGAGGTCAAGGTTGGGGCTGGGTCCTGGAAAGGGAAACGGGGGAGGGGAGGATAGTAACTGAGTGAATGGCCCACAGGTTCTACCAGCAAGTATGTAGCCACCTGCATCTATTCATCCTGCTTGACGACGACCAGATCCACCAGCAGCTGCCCTCCACCCTTCTCCTGAGGCTCCTTCAAGTGGCTGTCGCCAGCATTGACCGCTATGAACCTTGGGACAAAGCCGCCCTAGTCAGTGTGGCCCAGCACTACCTGGAGAGTGCTAGGAGTCCGCCCCTTAATGACGGTGAGCCCTCTGCACCTGTCCTCACCACTCGTCTCAGACAGGTTCTGAGGAGCTTTACTACTTCGGTCAGTCATCCTCTCCCTGGAATCTAGTGAACCCCCTTCACCTTTTCTGCTCTTTTCCTGAGCCAGGAGAGGGTCTCCTCTCCTCCCCTTCCTTCTCCTCCCACTGCCCTCCCCTCCCAGCCCTTCTCTTTCCCCTACAACTTTACAAGTCAAGACCAAAGTCATGCCCGTTGCAGATTCCATGATGTGCCCAGACCTCCAGCCCTCAATTCCCAGTGTGGCCAAAGTCATGGCTCTCATCCACCTGTCGGCTGCCAGCTACCATGGACACCTGTGCCCTGAATTGCCACTCGTCACCCCCAGGACTTTCCTAGACTTCCTGGGCACCTTCATGCTGCAGCAGCATCAGATGACACTGCAGATTAAGAATAAGGCTCACCTGTGAGTGGCCCCATCCCCAGCTCTGTAACTCCTGCTGCTCCCTCAGATCTGCTCACTGGCCCCTTGTGTCTCCAGAATCCAGAATGCCCTGTGGAATCTGAAAATGATGACTGAGCAGCACAATACCTATACCAATCTGATCTTCAACTTGGAACAGCAGCTGAAAGGCTCCCGCAAGGTAAAGGGAAGAAAATTAGGAGGCAGGCACAGCAGGGTTAAAGCAGGCACCCAAAGGGTACTTTGGAGGAACTAACCAGACTGAAGCTTGGTTCTTGTATCCTGAGAGTCCTCCTTTCCCAAAGGCAACTCTCTAATCCTTGGTGCCTCCTCCTTTATAGTTCAGGCTCAAAGTTCCCCATGGCACAGCCCAGACTTGGCTGATTCTTCTAAACACTAAAACCCAAATGTCTGCTTCTGGTTGTCCCAAGTACCCTGATTATGGGAAGCTCTTCTGCTTCCCAAGATCTCTATGGATTTCCACTGGGAACAGGGCAGTGATGACATTCTCATGGTCACCTCTCTCTCTTACCCTCTTCTCCTGAAACCCCTGTCACTTCTAGTTGGCACTCCTCTTGCAGTGATTATCTCTTCCCACGCCACTGTTCTTGTACCTGTTCCTTCCACAAAAGTACCAAGGGTGCAGGTTATTTTGTGTATGGGGAACTGTGGGTGGGTAACAGCAACAGGGACAGTTTCCATTCAAGCACAGAGCCAGATACAGATTCAAATGATAGACCAGACATCAATGTTTCGAATTTCCTCTGTCATGTGCCTCTACAGGGGGTTTCCCTGTGACCAGCTTTTCTCCTCTCATTTCCGCAGTACCTGCTCCCCAGTGTTCTTCAGCAACTTCACTCTTCCTTCAGAGCTTTCCAAATACAATTCTCATGTGAAAGAAAATATTTTTCTAGTTCATACCCTGAATCCTGCTGCTTTCCTCTACAGAGCAGTGTTCTTGCTTGAATAAACAGCCCTCTCAGATCTAGCTAAAACTGCTAGGGGAGGGGCCATCACACCTTCAACAGCCAAATACCCTCAGGTAAAGGTGATTTCCCAAAAGAGAATTTTTTTGGTCTTTTGTTTTTAGTAAGAGGAATCCTGATACAGCTTTCTTTTTTCCTTTTTCTTCCTGCTGTACAAATCTTTGCTATACAACCTGGTATACAATCTTTGATGAAGGTTCAAGGATAACTACAGAGGAGTGAACTAGTGACTAGCTCACAAGCAGATGATCTGACTGACTTCCCACAGGGCTTTCAGGCCTTACAGCTCCAGTAGCTTAGCCTGGGGCCTGAGAACTGTCACCCAGTGTCCCACAGCTCTAGGGGCATATTCACATTGTCTTCCCATTCAGGGCTTTCATTGCATTCAGTGGAAGGTGCTCCCTGGGTTTCTCTTGCTCTTGTGCCCTCCTGCCACCCACCGCAGATTCACTAGTTTAGATTATCCCACAAGAGCATCCCACTGAGATGCCAAAAGAAAAGTTCATAAACGGACAGGGGTTCCCATTCTCATGTTTTCCAAATTCTGGTTTCCGGTCCTGGGCCCTACCTTTCCCCAAGACAATGAATACCAGGAATTGTTGATCTGCTTCAGGGATGCTATTTTTCTTTGATCCCTGGATCAGCTATATTAGAGCATAACATTAGCCCAAAATATGGATAAGAGATGTCCACAGTCTCAGATGTTCATAGCATCCAGGGTCAGATCCCTTGGCCATTCACTCAATTGCCATAAGCATTTGCATGTCTTTCAAAATTCCTCACCACAGGAAATGGCGCCACCACTCAGTCATTTAAGCCAAATCCCAGGAGCTATTCTGGACCCATCCCTTTTTTCTCTCTCACATTCACTTAGCTCATTAATTTATTGCTGTACTCAACAAAAAATAATTGAACGCTATATTTTTTGTCCAGACACAAATTAATACTTATATGTATGTCTATATCTCTATGGATGGATGGATGGATGGATGAATGGATGGATGGATGGATGGATGGATGAGTGGATGGATAGATAGATAGATAGATAGATAGATAGATAGATAGATAGACAGACAGGCAGAATCCTTTCTACAACTTTTTGAGGTGGCTATCTTTGTTCCCATTTTAAAGATGAGAAGACAGAGATATACAGGGGTTCAGAAAATTTCCCTAACCTTACAAGGATATGATAAGGATCAAGTGAGACCTTGATGGAAAGCATTTAAAAGTGTGGGCACATAATAAGAGTTCTATAAATGTTATGTGTTAGTTATGTTACATTAGAATGCCTCCTTATAAGAAACATATAAGGCTCTATCCTTGCTTCATGGTGCCTAGTTTACTGGAATATACCGACTCATGCAGGTAATTACAAAGCAATGTGTTATGATAGAGAAAGTCCAGGGTACTTTGAAGTATCAAGACTTTCTAGAAAAAACCTTGTGAGTCAGTATGTAGTCCAGAGCCATGTGTAGGCACTCAAAAACATTCCTTAAATATGTGAACAAATAGTTGAGCTACATCAAAGTTGATACCTGAAGGTTAGGTGAGAGGTAGCAAAAAGGGTTGGAGAGAAGGAATACACAAGATGAAGTAATAACATGTGCAAAGGCCCAGAGGCAAGAGAATGTGTCTGCACTGGAAGGACTACAAGTCAAGAATGGCTAGAGAGTAGAGTACGAGGAGAGAAAAAAAGAGACGAAGTTGGAAAGAGGATGGGGACCTGGCCGTGGAGGCTTTGTAAGCCAAATGAAAGAGCGGCAAATGTTAAAGAATATGATAATGATGTTTGATAAAAAAAAAAAAAACTAACCAAAGTGCAGCATAGAGGGGGAGTAAAAGCAGCAGCCAAGATGCCAGTTAGGAAGACAGTGCAGGAGGTTTAGGTGAGAGCACAGGCATGAGTGCTGAGTGCTGGAGCGGGGGTGGACATGAGAGACATTTAGGAGGTAGAACTGAGTGGCCTTGAAGATGAGTTGGATTTGAAGGAATGGAAGAGATGGAGTCAGGGTAACAAGTAGGTTCCTTCTTTGGAAAACGGGTGTATTTTGCCACAATTTTCCGAGAAAAAGAACACATGAGGGAAGAAGATTCCAAGAGATCTGAGGCGGCCTGGCTGATACGTTTATTCTTAGACATGAGGGGTCCATGGTGCCTGTGAGATATCAAAGAGGAATTTTCCGCTAAGCAGATGGACACATGGGTGTGGGTACTGAGAAAGAATCTGGCTAGAGACAGAAATGTGGGAGGCTGTAGAATATAAGTGATGGTCAAAGACATGAGGTTAAGGAGGGTGCATCAGAGTGTCAGGTGAGAAGAGAAGGGGGCTCTGGAAAAACTGAGAACAATGAGAGCATTTGGAGAAGCCCAAAGTGAGCTTGGTGTCAGGGAAGTCAAGGGTGGAGAACAAGACAGAGGGAACTGTCTCCTGTGACAAATGCCACCAGTGGGTCAGGTGAGAGGAAGAGCCATCTAATAGTTCAGCACGTAGGCTTTGATTCCAGAGCCCCTGGCCTTGTGGAGTGGGTCAGGAGAAGCAGCCACCAGTCGGGACTGCACCACTAGATGTGCAACTCACGGATCAGTAAGTGACAGTCTGTACCTGTGACCTCTATGGAGCTCAACATGTCCATCTTCACCAAGTGAAGAGTAGGCTGGAGTACCAAGCCCATAGGGTGTTCCCTTGGAGTCTTCCCACCTAGCCCAGGGTCTGGAGCTACAGAGCCTGCATCTCTGTTCACAGAGCCTCAGCATACTGCATCATCAGCTAGAGCAAGACAGGCTGCAGTACCAACGGCTGCTGGTGGAGAGCCGGCAGCAGGAGACCCTCATTGAGAGCCTGACCAAGCACCGAGATGCCCTGCGGGCTCAGCATGTGGCTTTCTTGGAGCAGGTGGGTCTTCTCGCTGCCTGCCGGCGGGGCGCCTCTCTTGGGAGGGCACAGACCCTCAAAGGATGCCCAGAGAAGAGGATGGGGTGGGGCAACTTGTCATGGAGTGTCCTGGGGGAGGGGAGAAGGGGAATAGGTGGCTTGGGGGACTGTTCCTTGTGGGGCCTCTTGGGAGGTGATCCTCCCTGGCAAAACCCTGAAGAGATAACAGTTTGGAGCTTAGATCAAGAGTGCCTCTCTTGACCTTGATTATCTAGATGGACACAGCATTTCTGGGGCCCCTGAGCCAGCTGCAGGTGGCTGACTTTGAGGAGCTACGGAGCTATCGAGCACCCCCAGAACCCGTGGTCCGGGTCACTGACGCACTGTGTGAGCTGTTTCACCGTAAGACAGGCTGGGCCAGTGCCAAGCAGCTGTTGTGCTCGGAGGACTTTTATCAGGTAGGCAGAGTGGGGCACAGGAGAGGATAGAGGGGAGACTTGGCAGGGTTAGACTGTCGGGCAAGTCTCAAGCATTCATGCCTCCCCCAACCCCCTCTGTTAATACTCTCTCCCAGGAGCTGGTGTTCTTCCCCAAGGACAAGTTGACAGACTCAGAGCTGATAAAGCTAAAGCTAGCCCTGCAGGCTCCAGGTATGAGTGAGGCAGCTTTGCAGGCCGTGAGTTTACCTGCAGCAAGCCTCGCGGCCTGGCTCTGGGCCATTCTGCACTACAGTCTAGCACGGCGCCGGGGGCTGCCCACGGGGCTGCTGCTGCAGCAAGTCAACGCCACACTAGCTAAGGAGCAGTCCCGCCTGGGCCACTACCAGTTCCAGGCCCAGCAGATCCTAGAGCACACCTTGGCTGTAACCAAGAAGGTGCAGTACATGCAGGCTTCCCACAGCCACATGGCAGAGGATCTCAGCTGGGCTCAGTGCAGCCAGTATCACAAGTGGCCCATAAAGGCCGCACTGCTGACACCCATCTACTCCTGGACAGCAGACCTCCAGGTAACAACCCCTCCCAAGTTCACTTCTGCACCACTGCCCCCACTCTTCTGCTCCTCCCTGGGCCCTCTCTGCCTCCCTCTATCCCACTCCACCGTCTTTGTCAGGCTTCTCCCACACCCAGCTTTGCCCCCTCCAACAAATCCTCTGCCTATACCCTCTGGTCTTCCCTTCACACCAGAAGTTGCAGGAGCACTGTTTGACCCTGTTTGGAGATGCGCTCCTGTGTTCAGCTGCCATCATCTACCTGGGCCACTTCCCAACAGTGCGACGCCAGGAGATGCTGGACAAGTGGCTGGCGCTGTGCAGTGGCTTTCAGGAATCCCTGGGCCCAGACGATATGGCACAGGCCCTGAAGCAAAACCAGAAATCTGGCAGCAATGTGTCGCCCCCAGCCCCCCTGCTGCCCACACGCACTCCCTTCAACCTCCTGTTCTTGCTGAGCTCAGAAGCAGAGCAGTTCCAGTGGGACAGAGACCTGAAGCCCCAGGCCAAGTCAGCCCGTCTGGCAGGCCTGCTTCTGCGAAGCCGCACCCACTACTACAGTTGCCGTTGGCCTCTGCTGCTTGACCCCAGCAACCAAGCCCGCATCTGGCTGGACCCACTGCCTCTGGAAGAGACCAAGTCATCGGGCTTGGATATCTCAAAAGGCAGAGGTAAAGCTAGGGGTAGGCAGTGTTGCTCAGGTTTCTGAACTACCCAGCACTCTCAGCTACATGTGACCTCCCCTTTCAGAATGAAGACACGAGATTATTCCTGGTTATTCCGGGTTTCTCTAGTCTAAGTGATAGTGATTGTTTACTTCTGTCAACATTTTTTTGACTCATATTACAATGATCTTAAGCCACATGGTTGACCAGTCCATGATCCTTCACGCTCCTGGTCTGGTCAGTGTGATTGGAGACTTGATCTACAGCTCAAAGCTTTGCTAGCTGAATTTATCCATGCTCAGGAATTCTGGGGAAATATTTTGAGTGCCTCAGCATGGATCAGGGACCCACATGGGTGGGATGTCAGAAGAGGCATTTCCTGGGGGAAGGAAGCAAAGTGTTTTTTCCCAGAAGAAGAGGTTGGGGATGCATTGGTGGGAATAATAAACTTCTGCAATGGAAGGTGCGTAAGTAACTGGCCTGCAACATGGGCTCTTTATTGTGTGCGTGTGTCTTTATTTTTATTTTAAAATTTTGTTGAAGAAACATTGTTTTACATCCTTGCTAGTGTTTTGACAGTATAGGACTACCCCCTCAAGTAGCCACCATGGCCCTCCCACCACCAAGCACCCATAGTCCTCCACCAGAGTCCATTGTATTCCCCCCATCCCTGTTTTCACCCCGCTCCTTCTCCCACCACATAAAGCTGAAGATCTATGGTCAGTTTTCCAGGGTTGGTTTTAAAGTTTGTCTTTGTCTGCCTCTGTTTGGTTTCTCTATATTCCACATACAAGTGATACCATCTGGTATACTTATCTTTCACCTTCTGGTTTGTTTCACTTAGTATAAGCCCTTCCAGCCTTATCCAGGTTATTGCAAAGGGCACGAGTTTATCTTTTTTGGTTGCTGAGGAATATTCCATGGTGTATATATACCACATTTTCTTTATTATTGATCTGTTTTTGGTTGTTTCCATAGCTTGGCTATTGTAAATAGTACTGCTGTAAACATGGGAGTGTAGGTTTCCATTTGGATTAATGTTTTTGTATTTTTGTGGTAGATACCTAGGAGTGGGATCATATGGCTGATCCATTTTTGTCTTTTGAGAAACCTCCACATTGCTTTCCATAGAGGCTGGACCAGACTAATTACCACCAACAGTGTAAAAGAATTTGTTTTTCTCTACACCTTCACCTGCACTTGTTGTTTATGGTCTTTTTGATAAGGGCTGTTCTTATTAGAGTTAAGTGGTATCTCATTGTGATTTTGATTTACATTTCAACATAGGCTTTTTTTTTGAAAGATTTATTTTATTTATTTATGCATATAAGAACTGGGGCCTAGTGGTACAGGGGGTTGAAAGTATTCACCAGAGACAGAGTGGGGAACAAAACAGGCAGCTCTACTAAAATACACTGCTGAGGGGAGCAGCGGGCAAGACAGGAGAGGTCTGCTGCGCCATGTGGGTTAGCTCCCTGACAACGATCTCGGGAATCAAACTCATGCAATAGCTTGATAGTGCTGAGACGTTAACTCCTGTGCCACCAGGGAGGCCCTCAACATAGGCTCGTTAATCAGGCTATCTGGGTCAAATATTTGTCCTTTGCTAGCTATGTGACCTAAAGTGAGGTACTTAATTTCTCTAAGCCTAAGTGTATTTGTCAATTAAATGAGGGTGTTAATTATACCTCTCATTAAGTATTGTATTAACTAAGACAATTCATATAAAGGGAGTTGACACAAAAATGTTAGTCATTATTACAATCATTATTACTACTGCTGCCATTATTACAGTCCATCCCTTGGCAACTTTCCTTGCACCCATGTACCATTACAAAATTACCACCATACAACTATTACATTTATAACTATAAATGAATTCACCTGTCTC
Organism: Scalopus aquaticus; assembly: GCA_004024925.1. Lineage (NCBI taxonomy): Eukaryota > Metazoa > Chordata > Mammalia > Eulipotyphla > Talpidae > Scalopus > Scalopus aquaticus. Next base: position 125,063 of record PVIJ01001690.1, read on the forward strand.
TAATAAAAGACACATGAATATCTAGATGCTGCATCCAGTTCTGAGTGTAGAATTGGGAGGTGGGAGTAGATATGAATGATGTACTCTAAATGATATTTATTACTCTTGATAAGAACTAGATATGTTTCTTATGTGATTCTGTAAGCTGAGATATACTCCATGTGAGTCTCAATATACTTCCCAATATACTTGGTTTGCAAAGTGAAGCAAATCTGTAACTGCAATAGAGTTTCTGTTTAGAAACTGGAAAAGAGTAAGAAATGCACACTAAGTGTTAGTCTCTTGCATGTACAGAATAATGGCAGGCAGAGATAGCAAGGCAAATGATCACCATCATTGCACTGGCTACAGAGTAAGTTCTTGTACATCCAGTTTGGTTGCTCTAGATTCTGATAAATAGTATAATTTTGTTTGCTGTTGTCCCCCAGAGCTATCTGTGAAAGGAATGACAAGAATCTCCTTTTGTAGCTGTTCTGCCTTAAACATCCACTTCCTGTTGAAATGGGAATAGAGGCTTTGGATTTGCCTTAAAATTAAACGAAAACATATGACTTGCTATTAAATGGGGTATTTTACAGCTACTCTCCTTAAATCTTTCTTTTCCCTGCAAATTTCATTTATAAGTACTCTATTAGCTATTAACCAATGTCTTGGAATAGTCTCAGAACTTGAACTTAAACCATTCTGTCCCTTAACACTGTTCTGGGGGCTCCATCATTTCCTCCAAGCTTTGGTGTAATTGTCATTCATCTAAACCTCAGATGTTACCTCAGAGCTATAGTACAAAAACAGAGTAGTGATTGTAGGTGAATCGACCATGGAGTGGAAACTTCTTACTTTGGGTTGTGCCCAAATCAAAAGGGGGAGGGAGATTATTATCTTTGTCAAGCAGAAAATGCACAAAAGACTGCTTGTGATGGAACTAGGGGATTAGGCTGCCCTAATTTTCCAGAATCCTCTAATAGCCTGTAATTTCCTATTTCATGCAGGATGGAGTAGTGAGCCATTTTTACAAATCAGCAAGGTACATGAATACTGATCATCTGTAGTCTGAAAATGCATAATACACCAAGAAAGATTTTTTCCAGAGATGGTTTCTGTCATCTAAGTAGATATGTAGCCAGTATGCTCTAGTGTTTTCCACTGAAACCACAAAAGTCTAGGGGGCACATGGTCCAGGGACCATGAGATAAGTCAACCTTTCTCCCACCATATTGCCTAGCCACCTTCCCAGTAAGGAAAAGGAAAGTCCTGACTGACCACACCCCCACCCCAACTCATTGTATCACCTGGGAATTCTCTAAATTGACAATAACAAAAGCCCAGTCTATCTTGGCTTAAACAAATAGGGATTTTTTTATCATGAATACAAGAGCTGGGGTGTAGGGCAGAGGTGTGGGGGGTGAGAGGATTCATCAGAGACAGAATGGGGAGCAGAACAGGCAGATCTACTAAAGTACACTGCTGAGGGGAGCAGCAGGTGAGTCAGGAGAGGTCCACTGCACCATGTAGGTCAGCTCCCTGGCCAGGCATCAAACTCGTGCTGCAGTGGCTGCTGATAGCTTCATAGTGCTGAGACTTAACCCCTTGTGCCACCAGGGAGGCCCCCAAATAGGGATTTATTTATCTCACATTATGAAAAATACGAAGGCAAGCAGGTGCAGGGCTTCGGTGTTGCCTCCAAGCACCTAGATTCTTCTCTTTCTGCTCTATAGTCCTTAGCAAGTTGGCTTATTGTAACAGGTTGAATGGTGCACCTCCCAAAAAGATACCCACATTCTAACTCTCAGAACCTATGAAAGTAACCTTATTTAGAAAAAGTCTTTACGGAAGTAATTAAGTTAAGGACCTTGATGAGACCACCGAAGATTATTGGGTTGGTCCTTTTACAGTTACAAGTGTCTTTATAAGAGTCCAGTTACAAGTGTCTTTATAAGAGAAGAGACAGAAGAAAAGACACAGGTATGCAAAGGAAAGGCCCATGAAGATAGAGCTAGATTTCAGAGTCAAGCACCACAAAGCAAGCAACTCCTAAAACTACCAAAAGCTGGAGGAGGCAGGGGCCTCCCTGAAGGCACAGGAGTTAAAGTCTCAGTGCTATCAAGCTATTGCCAGCCACTGTGGCATGGGTTCAATCCCTGGCACCTCTCCTGTCGAGTCTGCTCCTCCCCTCAGCAGTGTATTTCAGTAGATATGCCTGTTCTGCTTCCCACTCTGTCACTCTCGCACCTCTGGCTAGACCCCAGTTCTTGTATGCATAAATAAAAATGAATCTTTAAAAGAGAAAAAAAAGAACTGGAGGAGGCAAGGATGGAGTCTCCCTTAAAGCCTTGAGAGGGAAGGTAGCCTTGCTGATATCGTGATTTTGAACTTCTTGTCTCCAGAACTATGACAGTGTTATTTTAGACCTCTAAATATGTTGTAATTTGTCATCAGATTGACTGCTACCTCTCCATGCACTGTGACAGAGTGTGAATAGCCAGATGTAGGAAGAATCTGACCCCTCTGCTCACTGTCCTCTGGATCACTTCCATAGTTGTTATGTCACGTGACAAGAGGGGCTGTGTAGATGTAACTGAGGTTACAAATCAATTGACATTAGGTTAAGGTTATTATCTTGAATGGGCCCAGTAAACATGGCCCCTTCAAAGAAGAAAGGAGGAAATCAAAGATTTGAAGCTCAAGGAGGATTCATGGACTACAGGAAAAGTATTGAAAAGGATATGAGTTTTGTAAAAAACCAGTAAGCCTGGAAGACGACCCAATTTCAGATGAGAACTACAGCCCCAGCTGACACTTTGAGTTTAGCCCAGTGTTATTCTGAGCAGAGAATCCAGTCATGCTGTGCCTGGTTTCTAACCTACTCAACTAGGAGATTATAAATGGGTGTGGTTTTGAGCTGCTATATTTGTAGTAATTTGTTAAGCAATAAGAAATGAACAAGCTTCACTTGCCTTAAATGCTTTACTACTTTTAAAAAATCTTAAATTTCTTAATACTTAAAAAAAGTGTCTTTTCCAGCTCCTGTAGTAGCAGAGGCACAGGAGAAGGGGCTGGGGATGATTTTTGGCCAACCATCTGTGTCCAACACTGCATGGGATTTGGCTCATTCCATGCTTAATGCTCTGCTTCCAGGCACCAATTACTATACCAGCAATGGCTCATCTAGTTGTTAGTGATAGAATTAGCTCAGGCCAAAAAGAGAAATGCACTGACTCTTCTAAGCAACCTACAGAAAGGCAGAAATGGCACCAAATTCAGGGATGATTAGAAGCCCTTCCTGGCATTTCTGAGTTATAATAATGGTAGCTAATGCTTAATGAGTGCTATAGGCACCAGTTAAATGCTTTCTATATGTCATGTCATGTTATATTCACAGTTTTCTTCCATGAGCTACTCACTACTATCAATCCCATTTTGCAGATAAGGGAATCGGGGGAAATAGGGAACTTAGCGAGCTTTCCAAGGTGTCGTCGGGCAGAACTTCCCTGAGATGGAGCCCTTGATGAGTGGTGCTCCCCAGGATCCCGATCCCTATGCTGAGAAGAGCTCCTCTGCCTCTTATGATCACAGGTAAGGGTTCTGTGGACAACCAAGAGGCGGACATAGAAGATGACAGCAGTGAAGAGGACGATAAGGCTGTGGACTCAACAAAAAAGGAGAAGGCAGGGGAAAGTGAAAATGAGGAGAAGAAGAAGGAAAAGGAGAAGGGGGAGAAACAGGAAGAAGAGCAAGAGCAGGAGGAGAAGGAGACAGAGAGTCAGGGGTCAGGGCCAGCCCCTGAGACACCGGTGCTGCCCCTTCCCCAGCTCGCTGTGCTCTCAGGCTCTGACCCAGAACTGGGTTCTCATCTCCGGGAGGCAGCTGCAGGTGGTGAGAACTGTTCTCTCCCCTCTCTGTGGTCCCACAGGCCTCTCACACCCCACACTGACCTCAGCTCCCCCCTTCATCCCGAGTACTAACTCTGTTGAAGAGCCACGCAGGAACCATCCAATCAGTGGGGGGAGCTGGTCAGATGTTGTGCCTGGGGCCGGGGGGAGGGGGCAGGTGCTGGCATGGTGGGTAGGGGTGTCCTTGCCTTCCCCTCACAGGCCTGCCTGTGCTGCTGACCCACATGGAGCTGAGCCTAGAGTGCCTGGAACTGCAATGGCTACTGCAGAGGGAGCAGCTGAGGCCACCTGAGGTGCAACCTGGTTTCTGTCTCTATCTGAGCACCACCCTCCCCCTCAGTGCCTTGGGAAAAGGTGAGGCCCACTGGGTAAGTTGCCAGCATGGCTGTGTAGATATACTACGCCCCCAGCTTCACTTATTCTGGCCCAGGGCAGGCTCAGGGCTTGGATAGGGAGCCATATTTCTAGTGTACCCCACCCCCTGTCTCTGCCAGAGAGAAGGGGTTAAGTGTCTCTTTTGTGACCCCAAGTGCTAGGCTATGAACTGCTGAAGGGGCTGAACGTGCTGGACCTGGGCTCAAACATGGAAATCCTGGAAGAACAGATGTTGAATGAAATTATGTGTGTGGAGTGTCCCGAGCTCAAGGCCCGCTGGCAGGACCTACAGTTCAGAGCCCTGGATACCTTCAAAGCTGTGGAGGCCGCTGAGGTGCTTGGGCACCCCGTGGGTTGGGATAGGTTTTGGAGGGATCCAGGCATGGGACTGGAGATGAATGAAGATGACTGGAAATTCTGTGGGAAATGCCAGATCAAGCGACATGTGATTGTGTGCAGGAGCAGCTGCTGAGAAGGCTGTGGTCCCAGAAGTCAAAGCATCAGAAACCAGCCAAGTTCCTGCAAGACATGGTGAGGTTCCAGGCAAAGCTGGTGCAGCTGCGTGCCAAATATGAGGAACTGGAAGACCAGAAGCAACAAGAGATGGTATCTTGGCTACCCTATCGGCATGTGGTCTGGCATGGAATAGCCATTATAAAGGCCCTTCACCCACTGCAGAACCTGCTGCCACCTTTCCGTATGAGCCCAGAGAACTGGCTGGCTCTCATGAAGCAGGCTTTGAGCAACATGAGGCACCACGAGATTCTTCAGAGGGAGGACCTTCCCAGGTACCTGCTGCAAATGCGGACACAGCTGACCCGCAAGCTGCTGGAGAGCACAGTGGCTGTGCTGGGACGAACCCAAGTACCTTTGGTGGGTGCACTGGGTGCTTTGGCTCTCCTGCAGATGGCAAAGAAAGCACCAGAGCTGGAGAGACTGGCATTTTGGCCTGGCTTGGCAGCCTCTCCCAGCACAGGCCACAGCAAGTCAGCCCCAAGTATAGTTCGACCAACCTGGCTAGGGCTGAGGGCCTGGAACGAATGTGGGATGTTAGAGATGCTGCCCCCATTCGCAGGTCTGCGGGCATCACTGGCAAGCCACTCTGATGTTTGGCAGGCTTACCTGTCACTCTCATCCACAGTGTTGGGTCCCGCACCGGGGCCTGGATCTAAACCACTCACCCTTCTCCAGAAGCTGATCCTGTGGCGTGTGCTGCGGCCAGACTGCCTGGCAGGTGCACTGGCAGACTTAACCACCAGCCTCCTGGGCCGGCCCCTGGATGAGAACCAGGGAGCCTCCACTATATCCTTTGAACAAAGTAAGGCTACTCGGCCCGTGCTGATCTTATTGCCACCACCTGGTCACTCTTCAACCACCCTGCACCCCCTGAATGTCATCCAGAAAATGGCTGCCACGCATAAGCAGGTTTGAGACTAGCCTCAGCCACAGAGTGAATAGGCTCCCATGGGTTGGCTGGAGTGTGGGGGTCCCCTCACAGTATTCTCATGGATCTTTCTGGATTACTCAGGGACATTTGGGATCGCTGTGGCATTACTCTGGGTCCCCGCGGTCACCCTCAGGTCACTTTGAGTTACTTTGCCTTTTCTCTGTTGGTCCCCAGGGGCAGAAGCAACTGCAGGTGATAGCCCTGGGCTCTAAAGCCTGGGACCCCATCTCGGCTGTGGTCAGCACTTTAAACCAGGCGATGTACAAAGGGCACTGGCTGGTGCTAGAGAACGCTCATCTGATGCCTCACTGGCCAAAGGAGTTGCTACAGCCCTTGCTGGGCCTGGTGGATGGAGCCAAGGGTGGGTTTATTTATATCTCTTGCATTTGGGGCTATGTTTGAACTCTCAGGCCTCTTGTCTTATCCCTTAGCTCCACGCCCGTCCCCTGGTATCTGACTCCCAACCCTCTGGCCTCAAATCTCATCCGATATTTGTGTCTGAGCCTTTACCCAGTTATTGATCTCAGTCTCTTGTCTGACCCCTAGTGGTTTCAGACCTGGAGTTAGAACTGCTGTCAGCTCAGCCTGCAGGAAAGAATGAGGCCTTTGTCCACAGAGATTTCCGTCTTTGGCTTATTGTGCCTGCAGAGGCTATTGATTCCTTACCAGGTGAGGAGCTTCTCCCACAGGCTCTCAGATTTGAGAGGGAGGATGCCAGTGCTATGCTGATTCAGCGTTCTCCTTCCTCGCCAGCTGTGCTTACTCAGCACTCAGAGCCAGTTTTCTGGGACCAGTCCTTGGAGCTGAGCCACGTGCTGATTGACAGTGTGGAGCTAGCCCAGCAAGGGCTCTCCCTGCAGTCCTCCTTCAGGGTTCTGCCTCTGCTGCTCCTGCACAGCCTCTTGCTACACAGGCAGCTCTATCAAATGAAACTGCAGGCACACAGGGGGCGCTGGTGAGGGACCCCACCCAGACTCTTCTGTCAGTCATTCAGCATACCCTGAGTATTTCCCATGTGCTGGGATGAGTAGGACTAATTCATCTCTGGGGAGCTCCAAAGTATGAGGGCAAGGCGAAGTCCAGAAAAGTTTCTCCAAGGACTTTGGGATCTTGCTTTGAATTGGGTCTGGGTAGCAGAGGCCAATCAGGGGAGGGGCCTTTCTGAGCAGGAGGAACTAAGCTCAGCAGGAAGATAACTTAGGGTGGCTAAGGTGGACAGTTGAGGTGGATATTTGAGTGGGAGAGATGGGGTTTATAGTAAAAGGCTTTAAAGATCATGGCAAGGGATCTGATTTATCCCAGGGACAGTGGGAAGCCACTGCAAGGTTTTATGTGGGAGTAGAAGGGTGATCTTATTTGCCTCTACCCTGGCTGCAGAGTAGAGAAGGAGCCTGGTGAGGCAGGGCGGTGCCAGCAGTTGTGGAGGCTCTGGCAGTCTCAAGGGAAGAGATGATGGTATGGGTGGCAGGACTAGAGTTGTCACAGTGGAGATAGAGAGTAAATGTGGGGTGAGGAAGAAGGTGGAGTTGAGGATGGATCTCGGCTTTCTGCCTTGGACAATAGGGGTGGCGGCAGGGGGAAATGATTTCAGTTAAAAATAAGTTGTATTTAGAGGTCAAGTGGCAACGACTAGTGAGCCCTCGTGAGTCTGAAGTTCAGGAAAGAGGTTTGGGTTGGAGAGATGTGAGCGTGCTCAGCATATAGCTGGTTTTGAAATGCAGCTTCCTGCTCTGCTTGCCCAGGAGCCACGTGACCCTGACCCAGGTCCTTCAGATCCAAGACCAGCTGTGGGCCAGCCTGCGCAATCCCAGTGCTGCCATGCAGGAGCTGGCTGGTGAGGCCCTCCCTGATCCCCAAGTAGGGGTCAGCCCTCAGGAAAGCCTGGGATGGGGTGGGTGGGCCTGCGGAGAGCTGGATTTAATTCATAACTTTGGTTTGGGAGGGAGTAGAAACTGGAGGGTCTGCAACTGAAGGGCTTTGACCTCATCCTCAGCTTCCGTCTTCTACGGGGGTCCTTTGGGAGACAGCAAGGATAGGGAGGCCCTGCTTAGCCTCACACAAGCCTGCCTGAACCCCAGCAGCGGGGCCCCGCCACACACACCCCAGCATCTGCTGGCTGCTCTCATGCCCAATCCAGGTAAGTTCACGAGGTGTCTGTGGGAGTGGAGAGCAGAGCCGTGTGATGGCGCCCTCACAGAAATGTGCATAGCGCCGTCGGTAAAGGTGTAGAAAGGGGCAGTATTCCAATAGTTACGGGGTGCCGGTATGACGTGTCAGAGGAGGGCCCTCTCCCTTGGGTGTGGGGTGTGAACAGTTCAACTTCTCTCTCACCCCTCACCTCTGCCTCCAAGAGCTGAGGGAGCTGGATGCTACGGCAGAGTGCAAGGCCCAGATGCACCTGCTGCCCAGGCCACCTGAACCCCAGATCTGTGGACTTAGTGCTGGCACCCAGGCCTGGCTGTTGCGACGCCAGAGTCGTGCCCTCTTAAGGGCGCTACTGAGGAGCTCCCCTACGTGGGTTCCCGCGGCTGGTGGAGATGTCCAACTCTCAGAGAGGCGGCTGCGTCAACGCGTTGTGCAGGCCAAGCGGAAGCTGGAGTCACTGCAGGATCTGCTCGGGGAGGCCGCCAACCGGGAGTCTGGTGTGGACGTGGAACAGACGGTGCTGGGGCCGAATATGCCACAGCCTCTGGAGGACTTCCTCAAGATGGAGGTGCTGGAGCTGAGCCAGCTGGTGGGAAGGCTGCAGCAGGACCTCCACTGTCTGTTGCAGCAGTTGAAGGGTGAGCCCCCCTGCGCCTCGCTGCGCTGCAGGGCAGTGGCCCAAGCACTCTGGATTGGTCGTCTACCTCTGCCCTGGCGAGCCCACGCTCCAGCTGGGCCCCAGCCGCCTTGGCACTGGCTGCGGCAGCTGTTGCGCCGTGGGCAGTTGTTGCTTCACTACTTGGGCACGGGTGCCGGAGTGCCAGTGCGCACCTTTCACCTGTCAGCCTTTCGCTACCCGCGCCGCCTGCTTCTGTCACTGCGCTGGGGGACTTCCTTGGCTAAGACAGCTCCGGAACAGTATGCGCTCAGCTCGAATACTCCTCCTAGCCAAGGTTCCGGTTCCAGTAAGCTCGCCCATAAATCTGAGCTGAACAGCAACCCTCTGCTTTTCCAGGTATCTTCCTGCTGCCCCCCAGTTTCCAAATCCACACTCCTCAAAGTTCCTGATTACGTTTCACAATTACCCCAGTTTGCTTCTTCATGCCCCTCAGTAGTCCCATCTGCTTCTCTGGCCTTCTCCCCCATAGTCCCCCAGCTTCCTAATCTTACCTGACCAACCTCTGGCATCCCCAGGTGGTGAACAGTCCGAATGCCGCGGTCCCAGAGAACGGGTTGCTGCTGACTGGGCTACAGCTCTGCAACGCCGAGTGGGACACACATGCTGGGGCCTTGCAGGGCAGCGTCTCCAGACAGCCCAACCCTCTGCCTCTGGTCAGCGTCAGTGTCCAGGCCCAGGACGCCAATGACCTCCCCCCTCCTGGGGGTCTGGCTGTATATTCCTGTCCTGTGTACATGGAAGGACCCCTGGGTGCCACTAGACTACACAGCAGAAACATCCTGATGCACCTGCCCCTGCCCACTAAGCTCAGCCCAGCCATCTGTGCCCAGCGGAGAGTCTATGTGTGCAGCCCACCCCTGCCCTGAGCCTGCCATCAAAATAAAGGTGCAGTGACTCCTGAGAGATTTCTGAGATTTGGAAGGAGTGTGGGGTGTGTGTACACAGGGAAGGCAGTGTGACACCCTGAGGGGAAGCAGTGTGAGAGAGGAAGGTAGAAGTGTGTGTGCCCAGCAACTGGGCAGAGGCGCATGGGGGTACACTGTGGGCTCATGGGCCTGGTGTTAGTCATGTGTCCAAGGGGCTAGGCAGGGCAGGGACAGCTACTACAGTCCAACTCTCTACTGTGGTCTCAGTAGGGAGAACATTAAAAGCTAAATGCAGACTGCAGAGATGCTTCTCTGGAATCCTAGAGAGGGCTATCGATGGTGCCACAAACACCAGCCAGGCCCCGCACACCACTTTCACCAGTGACGGGAGCCCTCCACGTCCTTCCCCTACTCCATGAGTCAGCAGCTGCAGAGTAGTTCTCCCCCAAATATAAGATACTGAACATCAGCCAGGGAATGCTAAGATACACAGACAGACAGACAGACAGATATCTTCCACAGTGTCATGTGTTGGAAAAGTGGAAGTTCTGAACCCTTAAAACACTTGAAAAAATTGCAAACTGGAAAGACATAAAATGGGCAGACAGAAAAATACCACACATGGTACCTTGAATCCTCAAGGGAATATGTCACCACACAGAAGAACAAAAATCCAAAATCCAGCCACAAAGACATGGAAGATCTTTTCTTCCTATCAGACACAAAGTTCAAGCATGCTATGATAAATTCAAAGAAATGGAAGAAAACACAGAAAAGCTGATCAAAGAAATAACAGAAAATTCAGAAATGTCCTGAGACATGTCCATAAGAATGTCCTGAGATATAAAGTGAATGAACAGAAAATAGAAACCAAAGCTTTAAATAAGAAATGCAGGATGTAAAAAGATCAAGAGAAGATAAAAACATTCTAGAGAAATGTATGAAAGCAGGGCCTCCCTGGGGGCACAAGGGGTTAAGTCCCAGCACTATGAAGTTATCAGCAGCCACAGGGCATGAGTTCAATCCCTGGCCAGAGCCAGGGAGATGGCTGACCCACATGGCCCAGCAGACCTCTCCGGTCTTGCCCGCTGCTCCCCTCAGCAGTGTATTTCAGTAGATTCCCCCGTTCTGCTCCCCACTCTGTCTGTGAATCCTCTTACCCTCCTCTCCCCCCCAACCCCCCTCACCCTCCTCCCTCGCACTTCTGGCCTATACCCTAGTTCTTCTATGCATAAATAATTTTTTAAAAATCCTTAAAAAAATCAAGAACTTCTGTTCATTAATATACACCCTTTAAGAGAGTGAAATGGCAACCACAGAATGGAGAGGAGGTATGCAACACATTTAATCAAAATTATTAAAGGATAGAGATGACTGCCATTTCTGGGGCTGAAGCTTTTGGAGTCGGGGTGACTGATCTCATTCCCTTTTCTTGCCTAATCATTACGGAAGTATGTGGAGATCGTGCTTCATTAACTTGCATCCCTGAGTGCCAACCTATAGCAATAGTAAAATTTTGTCAGATTAAGTCATTACTATTCTGAATTTTTATTGGGTTGTGAGGAAAGTCATGAGGTATTTTTTTCTCTTTTCTATGCAAATATGCACCATGACTTTTCTGACAACCCAGTATTTCCTGCAGCATGCTCCAAACAAGTGTACATCAACAGTTGAATCAATCAATAAACTGTGGTTTATTCACAGAATGGGATATTTCTACAATAATAAAATGAATGAAATTCAATCACAATCAGCAACATGGATAAATTCCATAAACCTAACATTGAATAAAAGTCAGGCACATGGAAATAACACACTATTTAGCTATGGATGTCTAATAGTACTATTTAAAAAAAAAAGTCTAGGAAATTAACATCACAAAAGATAAGAAGGCAGCTGTGGAGCTGAAGGAAGCAAATTGCTCATGTCTGGATATGGACAGGACTCTGTTTATTAATCTGGGTTGTGGTAACCTAGGTATTGACCTTGTGATAAACCACTGAGCTGAACATTTCTGTTTTGTTTCCTTTTCTGAATGGGTGTGTTCAATTAAAAAGGATTTTTAAAAAATTGCTAGTTGCTGTAACAATAAACTCTCCAGTGAGTAGCTCATTTCTCCTCACATGAAGTCCAAAACTGGAATTCCTAATTGGTGGTAGCTCTCCCCTAAGTGATGCCCAGGGATCTAGGCACCATCTTCAATATGTGGCCTTCAAAGTTATAAGCTTACATGCGTCAAGTTGGTCAAAGTGGAAATAAGATTGGGGGCTGGTGGGGAATTATGCACAAGAAAACTTTAGGACCAGGACCTCCCTGGTGGCTCAGCAGTTAAGCGCTGCACTGTGGAGCTGTCGGCACAAAGTCGACGCCCAGCGGGGGAGATTCCCACATGGTGCTGCAGACCTCTCCTGCCTTGCCCGCTGCTCCCCTCAGCAGTGTATTTCCATCAATCTGCTTGTTCTGCTCCCCACTCTGTCTCTGGTAAGCCCTCTCACCGCCCCACGCCTCTGGCCTGTACCCCAGCTTGTATGCATAAATAAATCTTAAAAAAGAAAAAAAGAAAACTTCAGGACCCAAGTCTGGAAATAGCACATAGAGTCCCACTACCACCAACTGGGTAGATTCAGTCACACACCACACTGAAGTATAAGGGGAGGGAAATCGGTTCAGCTGATTTCTCAGAAAGTGGATGTGCAGTATAGCCGACAAGTCTCATCCGTACACCAAAACCGTTTATTCTGCCAAAGATAGACATGTACAACACACACACTGGGGAGATACAAGAGGAGTGGTGTGAATCAGGAATAAACCCAAAAAATAATAGGAGCAGTCTTAATTAGGCGCCCTTAGTTTAAGAAGGTTGACTCAATCGATGCTCAGGGTCAAGCTATTAGCCAACAAGACTATAAGCCCAGCAGCAGGGTGCCAGCAGGGTACCTAGCCGCCCACTCTGTGCTTCGGCCTTAGTGTTTGCAGCTGTCTGTCCTCCATTGGTTCCCGGCTGTCATCTAAGCTGTTCTTCCTGAACTTCTGCGGCTTATTTTCTTTTTTATTATATATATAGTTTTTTTAATTTATATCTTTTGCATTATTGTGTATCTCCGTAGGTTTCCCACCACCAATTCACCTGTGAACCATCACTATAGTGCCTTGTGCTCTTTTCTCCCCTATTTTGGTCTCTCCTCCTTCCCCTCCCCTATAGAATGTCTCTTATTTGTGGTTGCCAGCTAGTTTTTGCTTTTGTTATGTTTTGTGTGCTATTTTCTCCTTCTGATTTCTCAGTTGGCTCTCTGATAGTCCGCCTATAAGTTACACCATTCGATATTTTTCTTTTTCTTTCGGGCTTACTTCACTGAGCATGATCCCTTCTAGCTCCATCCATGTTGCTGAGAATTGCATTAGTTTGTCATTTTTGATTGCTAAATAGTACTCCATTGTATACATGTACCACATCTTCTTGATCCAGTCATCAATTTTGGGGGATTTGGGTTGTTTCCATGTTTTAGCTATTGTAAACAGTGCTAAGCAGCTTATTTTAGCCAAACTGATACTGTCACAGATTTTACCTGTTGGGCTTAGTCACTACACTAGGCTTCCATATTTCGTCCTCGCCTTCAGTGGTAATGCTATGGGTTTTCAAGGCTGGAATGTGAATGCGGGAAGCCTACATCTAGAAAAACCTGCTTACCCCAGCAGCAGTAGACAAGCACCAGGGAGAGGACCCTAACCTCCCAAATGAGCACATCTAATGGATGGAACTAATTTTGTACCCAGGACCCCGCTCTACAAGGATTTTAATTTCTCTAGGAAACAAAGCTTTTGAGGTGACCTGGTGAATGGATATTAATTTCTTAATTACCTCAGCATCTTCTTTTGACTCAGTCTTCCAAAACTGTAATCAATTCTCTACTTAACTAAATGCCTTTTACTTGAAATCCTTAGTTTGGTTTCTGTTTTCCTGAGTCGGCCCTGATTGATACATGTATGGATTTTAAAAACACAGGTGAGGGGGAAAAAGTAAAAAATAAGATTTGTTGATAATGCACTATACAAATAAAACACACACATATTCACACAAAAGAGTAATTCACACTTTACAAGGATACTTGCATAACAATGTTAAATGAGTTTTTCAGTTATCTAAAATGTTTGGGCAATATGTCAGAACTGAAGATGACGGGCAACTGGTAACATTCTGAATAAAGGTGTTAGATAAATCCACATACCATTTACTCTAAGATAGTACAGTTGCTTCAGACACCATCTACTTTCCTACTGCAAATGAAACTAGGAAAATTCACAGATGGGAATTTTAAATAGAGAAAACTCCTTCAAAGGTAAAGAACAATGCTATGCTGTTTCCTCTATCCTAAATCAAGTGAGAAGGGCTCCAGCAGAACAATTTATAATCATTTTATGTTCCCGGAGAGGAAGAGATATTACCTTCATTCAGCTTTACATTCTCTGGCTGGCGGCTTGCTACGCGCAGAAACTCACAAACCCACTTCCTTGTGGTTGCTGGGAGGACACAGCCAGAATCACGTGTGAGGGTTTGAAGCCCTGTGAGTAGAGACTGGTATGCGCTTCTCAGCTGGAGAAGACAGAATGGGACTGGCTAGGACGAGGGCAAGGGGAGAGTAGTGGCTTGTGCTTTCACTGTTGGGCAGGACAAACGTGCCTGAGTTCTTCATGAGCTTTGTAGGGACCCCTCCCTGGCTGCCTGCCAGGCTGAGGGACTTTTGCATTAGGAGACTGTGAATACACTATCAGGGTCAGGATTTGAGAGGCTGAGGGGGAGTGTAGGTCGTTCATCACGAGGAAACCAAAGCCAGTTACTGGCATAAATCCTTACCGGGGCTTCTAAAGCCCCCCAGTACAGCCCACAAGAGTGAACAATGTCTAACTTACTAGAACAATTGATGGAAACTAAACAGAAGTGTATGCCCTCTGCCACCGCAATCCTGGAAGTGTGAAAGAAACATGATGTTTCCCACCCCATCAAGCTGGAAGGAGGAAAGAATTGGATGATTTGCTGAAATGTAAGAGAGATGGAGAAAAATGTATTTTAGATTAGTCATGTTATAGAGTAACGGGACACATTTGCACCAGAGTATTAACAATATAGAAGAACCCCTGAAGTAAGGCAAAAAGATAGGGATAGGCAAAAAGAAGTCTAACGGTAAGTAGGGTGTCTCTGATTAATCAAGAACACATCATCTGACCGTGAGAATTAAGAGGCCAAGAGAATCAGAGATGCATTCATGAACATCCTCGAGTTCCTGGATCAATGCCAACAGCTACCTACCTTCAGGTTTCCAGTTGTATGAGAAGAAACATTTAAGACGTTTTCTAGTGGGACTTGGGACTTTTTTTTTTTGGTCACAAAGTGCAACTGACAAAATGAGTTCTTCAACCTTCTCATGTGAGCATTTTTTTCTTCCGCAGTTAAAATTCAAGTTCATAGGGCAAGTGAAAAGTGTTGACTGGCACCTGGTAAGATGATTAACTGTTTGAAGCACCCTTAGGAAAACAAAAAGGGCCCTGTGGTAAAGAGTAAGGTGGATGGCCACTGAAAGTCGAGTTTCTGCCCACCACCATACAACTGACCCCCTTTACTCACCCGCCCCCACCCTGTACACCTGAAAAAATTGAAGGAAAAAAAAAGTGAGGCAGGAGGGGAGCACAGAAAGGATAGATTAGTGAGAGTATATAATGCTAACTGCTGTAACATTCCTCAAACTCACTGACTTAATCCAACAGAAGTTTATTTCTTGAACAATGTTGATGCTCTTGTCAAGCAGCTTTCCTCCAAGCAGTGACTTAGATATCCAGACTTCCTCCATGCTCCATCACCTTCTAAATTTGGGCCTCAAGGTCACTCTGGGAGGCAGAGGAGGTGGGAAAACACAGAGAAGGCTCATCCGCTCTTTAACTGCCTTCGCCTGGTAGTGAAACATCACTTCTACTTACTCTCCAGGGATGAGGACAACTCATCCAGCCCCGCCTTGATCCAAGGAGCTGGGAAATGCAATGTAACTGTGTGTTCCGAAAAAGGACATTTTGGTGAGCATCTAGCCAGTTTCTTCCACAGATGTTGGAGTGGAGTCTGCAAGATGAGAATGAGTTCTCCAAAAGGTTTTAAGGAAGATGGAGCCACAGGAATAAAGACCCAGAAGTAGAATCTGCTTGAAATGCTAGAGGAATGAAAATAAAGTCTGTGTGGCTGGGGTTTCCTGAGGAAGGAGTGTGTTAAAATGCAGTTGGAGGGGGGGCCTGGGTGAGATCACTCAGGGCCTGGGAATGAATTTATCTTTTGTTTTCAGAGCAATGAGAATCCATTGAAGGACTTTAAACAGAGAAGTGAAATATCTGATTTACATTTTAAAAAGATCTCTTGGCTCTGTGGAAAATGAATTGCTTTGCGGGCAGAAATGGAAGCAATTATACCAGTAACGTGCTTCGTGGTTACTGCAGCAGCTGAGTATCTGAGAACCAGGGAACCAGCCTACGAAGCCACCTGGGAAGGACAACCTGAGGATAAAAAGCTCTAATTATGGGTCTCTGTCTGTGAGACGCTGTAAAGGGCTTTGTGCAGTTACGTCAATGGTGGAGAGTTTGGAGCTGAGGTGTCCCTGCCAAGACCATGTTGTTTTTCTTTTGGAACTATGCTCCCTTAGGACTGTTACAGAAAGTTGGAACACACCAGCAACTGCAGAGGCAATAAACCTCTAAAAGGGATGCTGAATAAGCATGAGGCACAGATCGTTATCCAAACTCAACTTTATTCTTGTCTCTCACCAACCCTCCTAATTCTTTTAACATTTACGGGTACTCTGCTGCAGTAGAGAAAAGCTGCCAAAAGTCTGACGTTTCAGCTCCTTCTTAGTTCATAATCTTGTGATCCACTTAAGATACAAACACAATCTCATGTTTAATCCTATATCACAATAAATAATCTACATCTGTTGTAGCTTTAAATCTTCCCCCCTCCCAGCTGTGTCAGTTAAGGAGCACTGGGGCAGCGGGATCTGTAAGCTCTCTGCTCTTCTCATCTGTCTCCACCCAGTAGCTTGCTGATGGCTCTGGGTCAAGTACAGAGAAGTAAAGGGATAGAACAGTTCTTGCTTGACTGACTGGTTCTGTGCCCTGTGGGCCTGGCAAATATTTAAAGAGAGAATCCCTGCTGTTACCCGCTCTGTAGTTGCCTCAACCCTGAGGGATGCAGCTTCATTCTGGGTGGTCTCAGAAACTCCCTCCTCAGCTCATAAGGCACACTCCAGCTTCTTCAAACTATGGTCTCCTTTGCCTCTTCAAATGGTCCTACTACAAAACTCTCTTCCCTCCCCCCACTTCCCTCTCTCCTGCAGGGTACCAGGATACACTGACACATCACCTGCCAGGGCAAATTCTGAGAATGCTGATGGGCCCTTGCAAAAGGAGCAGCACTCCTCTAGCTGCACCACTGGATCAGAGAGCTCTGCCTGCCCTGACCCAGCTCCAGGGAGGGAGTCAGACTTCAGGCTTATCATTCCTTGGCTGTAGGAACAAATACCTCAAGTTTCCTGAATGGCCCCAGTGGAGTCCCCAAGTAGACCTGATCTGGGCCCACCACAAGGCAGAAATAAGACAGATCCTTCTGTCAATGAATAGTCCCAACTCCCCTACCCTAACATGGCCTCATCCCACCCCCCAACATGGCCTCAACCAGCTGTTACTTATAAATAGAGATCCAGGGCCTCCCTGGTGGCACAGCAGTTAGGCGCTGCACTGTGGAGCTGTCGGTAGCGGTGATGCAAGTTCGACACCCAGCTGGGAGATTCCCACATGGCGCAGCAGACCTCTCCTGTCTCGCCCACTGCTCCCCTCAGCAGTGTGCTTCCATCCATCTGCCTGTTCTGCTCCCCACTCTGTCTCTGGTGAACCCTCTCGCCGCCCCACACCTCTGGTCTGTACCCCAGCTTGCATGCATAAAAAAATAAATCTTAAAAAAAAAAAACAAAACCAAACAGAGATCCAATTCTCTTATCACCTCCCTCCATGGACAGCTCAGAATCTTTCAAGACACTCTATACATCCTATGAAATGAACCTTTTGAAAGGTCTATCTTGAGCTCTCCCAAAATCCTCCTTAGTTAGCAAACCCATTCTTTACGCTTCTACTTCCAACCTTGCC
This sequence comes from Scalopus aquaticus, assembly GCA_004024925.1. Classification (NCBI taxonomy): domain Eukaryota; kingdom Metazoa; phylum Chordata; class Mammalia; order Eulipotyphla; family Talpidae; genus Scalopus; species Scalopus aquaticus. The sequence goes on from PVIJ01001690.1 coordinate 142,637, forward strand.
TAGGGACAGTCTTTGGAGAACAACAGGTTTTCAACATATAATAGCCATGGTAACAGTTTATTGATCACCTCCTATGTTCCCTGGCTATAAATTTCCTCAGTCAGTCCACACAACAATCCCAAGAGATGAAATCCTACCATTTTCCAAGTGATTAATGTGGCATTTAAGTGGAAGGTCAGGATTTGAACACAGGCCTACCTGATTCCAGAATCTCTACTCTAGGCCATACACACACCAGGGCCCCAGAGGACAATGGGTGTCAGAAGCGGTTTAGACCATATGGCTCCAAAGATGAAGCTGGAGGAAGCCCAAACTGACGTGTCACGCCAGGATGCTGGTGGCTACCAGTTGCCCCAGAGCCAAGAAGTAACAGCTGTTTGACTGAGACGGAAGCTGGTAGTGCAAAAGGAACTGGTGTAGCAGATGGAAGATCAGAAGAGGAGTGTGTGGCTGCCAGGAAAGAAAGCCCGTGGGACTCCAGAGAGATGGAAAGAGGAGCCAAACCCAGAAATGCTTTGATTTCCAATTCATCTTGTTTCCACGACATTCAAGGGGAGCCACGATTACCAGACCCCCCCTGTGGTCTCATAATAAAGTCTTACTCTTTGGCTACCCAAAACCAAGAAGGCTTCACTAGATTAAGGTTGAGCCAGGGGTTGTTTCACATTTTGTTCCTGGGCAGTGGAAGGGTGGTGCAGGGTCCTGGTTCACACCTGCTGAGATGCAGCCTTCAGAGTTCTGAGCCTCGACTTTAACACTTGCCTCTCTTCTCAAGAGGGGTCCAGAGGTCACCTGCGCTTGTAGAGACATGGCTGAAGCTTCAGGCCTGAGAGTTGAGCCTTGGGCCCTACCCGAGGGGGCCCAGTCTTTTGAAAGTCAAATAAGAAGAAGTGACTATTGGTAAGGTCCTAGGGCAGAAAAGAGTCAGTGAGTTCCAAATTCCCATTCCAAGTCCCCAAGACACCTCCATCCAAATCCCACCCTGCTCAGAAAGCCTCCTAGGGTTCTCCCATGAGCTGTGCCTTCAAAGAGCAAATATCCGTGCCTAGGCCTATGATCTCCTTCCTGAACACCCATCTACTACAACACCTTTACCCTGAAAAGAACCACATGAGAAAAAATAGGGACAGACTTCAGGGTGCTCACCTTGAAGATGACCTTGAAGCCCAGTTTGGTCACAGCCCCCAGAAAGGTCCGAACATCTTCAAAGCGGCTACTGACCTCAGCCACTTTCAGAAGACCCCTAAGAAGAATAGAAAGTCGCATATAAATGCACAGACACATGCATGTAGACAAATACATGCGTCTGTTTCCTGAGGGCTCCTACCCTGGCTTCAGCACTCGATTTGCCTCCTCGAGGAAGTCCCTGATGTTGGTTCCCATGAGTGAAAGGCAGAATACAGCCACATCCACAGACTCGTCCTCCAGAGGCACCTGCAGAGGGGAGAATGTTATATGAATCACACAGTAAGGTAGAAGAAGGCCAGCACTGAGTACAAGGGCTGGACACCAGACTGGTGGGTGGGAGGGAATGTCAGTGATTAGAACACAGAACCTGGGCCAGAGCACAGGTCAGACACACAGAAGAACAGAGGGATTTACCTGCGCCATGTCACACACAGTAACCCTGGGGTCCAGACAGGCCAAGTCAAAGCAGTGCACAGGATTCCGGATACTTGAAGCGAGGCGGCAGTCCCCACAGCCAAAGTCAGCTACCACCAGGGATGCAGGCCTGGGAGTGGAAAAGAGGAATCACTGACTGCTCTGGCCTGAGCCTGTGACTGGCCCACGCCACTTGGCACAGTGCCCAACCCCCATTCACCGCTGTCGAAGATCCTTGGCAATGCGGTCTACAGGGTGCAGGGGCCACTTCTTGACCTGGCTCTGGAAGCCACGGTGATAGAGGAGAAAGGCCTCAGGGTCTTCCTGGAAGAGGCGCTGTGCAGCACTGCTGGGCCCCGAGTACAGCTGTTCATTAAGGTAGCGGAACCGGGCTCCATCCAGCCTCTCCACCATGCGGGCTCGCAGGGCCCCCGCCCGGGCCTCATGGCTGTCTGAGCTAGGAGCAGGAGGCACTTCTGTCTCCTCTGTGGCTGGAGCCTGATCTGGTGGCTGAGGTGGCCGGAACTTGTTCTTGTGTCTCCGCTTGTTCTTTTGTCGGTTCCGCCACTGCTTGCGACTCAAGGTATGGGGGCGCTCAGTGGAAGGGGTCCCAGTGCTTGGCTTGGACGGGTCATGTAGAACACCACTCTTCTCAGCTTTGGGTCCTGCAGGGAGGTAGAAGGGAAGGCTTATTTGGGGCAAGGTGTCCTAAATTCAAAAACTGGGCAAGTCATTCTGGCCATACCCCTGCTGTCAAGGTAGAGACTGTAACACCCGAGCGTAACACCACTTCTTACTGTCTAACCCCCAAACCTAACAGTGGCAGGCTCAGTTGATTGCCTCCTTCCTGCACCCTAATTACAAATACCCATCTACTAGTACCTATTTGGTTAACATGGTCCAGGTGCTGGGCTGGGTCTGGGGGGGGCTGCTTCTGGCATTTCCTCTTTCTTTTATTTTCAGCAGAGTCGGTGCCAAGAAGAGCACCTTTGAGACACTTCTTCCTTTCTACTTCCTTTTCCTCAGAGTTTCTGCCAGGTGGACCCTGTTTTTGACATTTCTTCTTCCCTTTCTCCTCTACTTCAGTAGAAGCACAGGCAAAAGAGGCCTTTTTCAGACGTTTCTTCTTCCTCTTTACTTTCTCTTCCTCCTCAGAGTCACTGCCAGTCAGGATGGGGGGTTGCTGGGGAAGAGATGCTGCTTCCAGAGCCCGTAATGTGGCCAAGAGATGGCGGCGCTTGGAACCCTGGGGAAAAACAAGGGATGTGATCAAGGGTGAGGAGAATGGGGCCTGGAGAATAAGGGAGATGGGAACCTGATTCTGACACTGACAGAGGCATCTAGATTATTCCCAGTCAACTTAACTAGTGTGAATGAAGCCCACCAGGCTCTGAAGAATTGCCAAGTCACCATCCCAACCTCTGGAAGGCTGGGGACAAAGAAACCAGCCACCCCACTTTCTTCAGGAGAATGTGTTAAGGCCACAAGCAACAAGGCCATGGCCAGAGACCATCAGTTCTAACTCTTAATATCAGGCTTTTGCCTCCAACTAATTGACTGCTTTCTATAAGAGGTGGGAAGAAAGGAAGTTTTTGAAAACAAGACAACAGTATCAGACCTGTGTGTTTATGATGCCTACAGCTCTGCTGTAGAGAAGTCAAAAGGACAAGCGGCAGCTAGGGAGGCCAGTGGCCCGGATTGTAGCAAGGGGTCGAGAGGGTGAAGAGAAGGGAATAAAGTAGGTAGGTTCCATGATTGGCGGCTGGATGGAGGTTGGCTGAAGGCTAGGAAGAACCTGAGGAATTGCAGCAGCCTCCAACTGTCTACTGTCTCGGAGGACTTTGGGGTTAAAGTCCTACTGGGTGATCCTAAGCCAGGCACTTAAACTTGGAAGTTCTCAGTACCCTCTCTCCACTACCTCTACTGACAACCCTTCACTACCATTCCCTTCTGTGCTCTCCAATCCAGTCTCCACACAGCAATCAATGACCTTTCCAGAATGTAAATCTCAAAAAATAATTCCCTTGGTAAAACCACTTCCCTGGCTTCTATCTCTAAAATATCCAAAACTCCCAGTCTTGCCGAAACCACTTCGCTGACTTTTCTCTCTCTCTAAAACATGCAAACCTCCCAATCTACCTCTCCAGCTTCAATGGCATCCCTTCTCTTGATCCAGCCGCACACTCAGGTTATTTTGTGCGTGGGTGACCCTACGGGGACATCTCTCGCTCCGGAGCCTTTGCTTTTCCGATTAAAAAAAAAAAAAGCACATTTTTCTCCCTGCCCCGCTTCCCCCCCCCTGCCCCGTCCCTCTCAAGTGTCTCTCAATTCCGCCTTTATTTTCTTTTGTAAGTTCCGGATCTTCTCTCGCCCGCCGGTGCCCTCCTCCAGCTAATACACGGCTACCCCGCGCGCCCCAGCACCCCTGGGCGAACACTTACCTTGGTTTGTGAGGCTGCGGCAGGCCGAGGCCGCGAGGATACAGGGCTGAGGGCCGCGACTACCGGGGCCTCGTCGCCCCACTCCGGCTCCTCAAACATGCAGGTGGGGAGGGTGAGGTCGCGCGGTCAGCGCGCCTCTCCACGTGCAAATCGTTTCTCCTTCAACCTGCCTGCGCCGAGCCGCGGAAAAAAAAAAAAAAAAAATGCCGGGGACCAAAGAGTGCCAACCAGGCGGCTAGAGCGGCCGGCGCGGCCCTCTCTCAGGACCATCGAGTTTCGACACCGACCGGCTAGAAGAGCAGGGAGGAGGGAGGGAGGGAGGCAAGGAGGCCCGCCCTGGCCGGAGAGGGCCGGGGGCGGGGCCGGGCGGCGGGCGCGGCCGGACGGGAGTTCCCTGGAGAAAGCGCCTCCAGCCCGAGTCCCGGTGAGTGCGGGAGCACCCGTGCCCCTCCCCAAAACTCGCGCCCTGCTAACCCGTCACCCCTAGCCTGAGTTCCGGGTAGGGAACGAGCCCCCTCCTCCCTCGCGCAGGACCCCCATCACCTCCTTTAGGCTGTAGAACTTTCCCCTCCCCCAGGCTCTGTTCGCGGGTAGGGGCTCTTGGCTTGCTCCCTGACATTCCTTCAGGAGATACTACCCCCTTATCCACCCTTACCTCTCCCAGAGTCGCCTTTCCCGCGCACTCGGGGATCATACCGCTACCCGGGATTCCTTCCCAGATCTCCACTAGCGGGGAGCGGCTTCCAGACTCCCACCCCCAACAGAAACACTTTTGACTGTAGGGGAGAAAACTTGGGTCTCATTTCCCCTCCCTGGATTCCCTCCACAGTCCCAAGGCTTCCTCAATCTGGGGGCCTCGGTGCCGGGACGCAGCTATGGACGACATTTTCACTCAGTGCCGGGAGGGCAACGCGGTTGCCGTTCGCCTGTGGCTGGACAACACGGAGAACGACCTCAACCAGGGGTGAGCTGAGCTGGCGGGTGGGGGACAAGGGCGAAAACGTGCCCCTCTGGGATGTGGAGCGCTCACGTCTGGTGGGGCGGCCGACTCCTGTCCAGTGTGCTGAGTGCTGCGCACAGCCTGTGGGGGGCAGAGGGGCTCCACAGTGAAAGCTATGTTTGAGCTAAATCTTCACTGCTGAGTGAGTTTCACAGGCAAAGGCTGCAGGGAGCTTTCTAGCTCCAGTAAACTGCACAGGCAAAAGCTAGCAGCAAAGGTATACACTAGAGAATGCCTGAAAATTGTCCAGCGTTCCATATGGCCTGAAGGTGGACCTCAGTGGGATTTTGTGCACTGAAATAACTGGATGCAAGTGAAGAAAGCAAGAGCTAAAACTGGAAAGGTCTGCAAAGATCAGCAAGGTCATGCAGGGATATTTAAGCAATAATATCTAAAAACAAGGGTGTAAAGTCATGAGGTTGTCCATGTCAAGTATCATCTCCTATGCTTTGTGAAGAATAGGTGGTGATGTAAAGAGGCAATTGCCAAGTCTATCACAGAGGTGATGACTTGGAGTAGAATGGAGGCAAATGAAAAAGAAAAAAAATTGAAAGAATCCAGAAATTTGGGGGATGAAGAATTGGTAAGACTTGGTGTGGGAAGTGAGGAAGGCCAAGTTCTAGTTTGGTCATCGGTAAATAATGCTTCCTTTTACTGAGATGGGCAAGTCAGATGACGAGTTCCAGTTTGGACAGGTAAAAATGGCAATACAGTGAGACGGAAATGTTGAGGTTATCGGTTACGCAGGTTTGGATTTCAGGAGAGAGACTTGGGGATTAGTATAGTTTATAGAGGATACCTGAAGGTAGAGGTGTTGAGGAGAGTGCCTCAGGAGAGTGCGAGACAAAGAGGGGCAGGGGACAAGATAAAAGGAGCAAGTGAGGTTGAAGGAGAAACAGGAAAATACATAGTAAAGCACCAAGGAGTGAATGTTTCAGTGAAAGGGACAAGATAACAGTAGTGTAGGCAGGTGAGAGATCAAAGAACTTGAGCATTTTAACCACTGAATTTACAATTAACTGTTCACCTGATTTCTATGAGGGCTGCTTCAGAGGAAAACAAGTGAAGAAACTGAACCACACTGGGTTCTTTCATTTAAGGAACTATATTGAACACTTCCTGAGCCGGGCACTAGGGGCCCAGAATCAGCCAGAACGCCTGTACTCCAGGCAGCTGGCTTGTGGCAGATTGAATGGATAGTGAGGAAATAGAGAAAGTGACTGTAGACAACTTATTTAAGGTTGGCTGACACAGGAAGTTAAGAAAAGCAGTAGCGATGTTGAATCAAGGTGATAGATTTTAACTTTAAATTTTGTTTTTTAAAGTTGGGAGTTTTTAGTATTTAGGTTTTAAGAGAAGGACCCCCCTGTCCTCTTTGTCCAGACTTCACTGATCCCATTAGGCTCTACATTGTTGCTCCTTCATAATTAGCAGTTCTCTCTTAAATTTTTCATTCTTCAAAAGGTGCTCTGATTAAGAAGGGAGCACTGTTACTACTGTTGTCAGCGGGGCCCTAGAGGCCTAGGTGAAGTAGTCCAGCGGGCCTCGAATCTGGAAGACTTCACTACCGAAAGGTGAAGGGCTGGCATTAGTGAAACAGGAAGGTTTTGGTGCCTTTTGAGGGGATAGGTTTTGGGGGCTCAGTATGCCAAATGGGGGTCTACAGGCTAAATATGAAGTGGGGGTGAATTCTCTGCAGGCTTCTTTGGAATGAGTGCAGGCCCTCAGGTGGCAGGCAGCCTGCTGATAGAAGGCTGGGGACCAACTTTTGCCCTTAGGCTCTGGCCTGCTCTGGGGCCACATACTGTGATGCTGGCAAGTTAGGGCACAAACTGAAGAGTTGGGAGGCAAAACTGCTAAGTAGAGGGAGGATACCCACCTTTCTGGAAAGCGTTTGGCTATCTCTGTATGAGCAGATGAGAGCAGCAGCTGCGGGAAAATCATTAGGAAAGGCCACGCGCTCACTGTCATTTGCTGGGTGAGGGGGATCTGGGTAGCTTGCTTTGGTCAGACCCCTGACTAGTTCCAGGCCCCGCCTAGAGCCCCTACAAGGGAAGTGACCACAGCACTAAGGCATCCGGAGGCTGTGAGCAGAGACCACGGACCGCCCCTTGCTCCACCCCTCGGATCTGCAGCTGAGGACTGGAGGGAATTTCCTTTTATGGCCCCAGGCTGTCAGGCAGGCCCAGCTCCCACCCCATTGTTTTGGGGTTCTGGTACAGTTCTTTTACTTTATAAAATGAAAAAGAAACAAAGTAATTCCACCTCCCCCCAGTCCCCCAAAAGAAGCCATTCTCCTTTTCTGTGCCCAGGATTGTTTTCAGTAGGGGAATCCTGTTTTATGTGGTGCTTCCTATCTGCCTCATCAGTGATGCCTTACCAAAAGCATTTCTCCATTTCATCATAAACCTTTCCAAAACTTTTAATTCCATTCCATTTTTAGATCTTAGTTTCACTATTAGAGCCAAACAATAAGCTTACTCTCTCCCATGAGTTGTGACCTTCCTTCTCCAAGACACCAACACCTCCCCCCCCCCAACATTTACTTAACACCTGTCAATTTATTCTCTCAAGAAGCATGCAGTGTAATAGACAACACAGCCCATTAACAGATTTTTACAATCCATAGTGACAAGTACTATAGTGGGGGGTGGGGAGGTATACAACATGCTGTGCAAAACAGAAAGGACAGATGCCACAAAAGGGGCACAGGGGAAACCAGATGAGAATGCTACTATTTAATGAGAAGGTATGCCAGGGAAGAAAGGCTGGTGGGAGTTGGTGGTGAAGACATGAATCATATGGACTTGTTGGGATATCACGTGGTGCCTAGTTGGGTTTGAAGCCGAGGGTAGGTATGATTTGGACAACTTTGGGAGTTGCTGGCATGGGTGAGAAAGTCTTAAAGAGGCAGTTTCCCCGGAAGAGTAAACAGACTATCAGCTTTCCCTGTATCAAAGCCTTTGCCCCCATCAATGACCATTGCCCTTTTCTCCTAGGGATGATCATGGCTTCTCCCCCTTGCACTGGGCATGTAGAGAGGGCCGCTCTGCTGTGGTTGAAATGCTGATCATGCGGGGGGCACGGATCAATGTGATGAACCGTGGGGATGACACTCCCCTGCACCTGGCAGCCAGTCATGGACATCGTGATATTGTACAGAAGGTATGTTTGACCCCACCCCATCGCGTGCATGCCTGGAGGTGAGGCATAATCTACTGTAGGTCATGTAAACTCTTTTCCCTCCTAATGTGCCCCCAAACCTGTCTCTCCTTACTACCTTCTGCCTCTTCTGTTTGGCCATGGGGACCAGCTGCTGCAGTACAAAGCTGACATCAATGCAGTAAATGAACATGGAAATGTGCCCCTACACTATGCCTGCTTTTGGGGCCAAGACCAAGTAGCAGAGGTGAGTACTCGGGCCTGGAATCCCAAGATGGGTGAGCAGCAGTCTGAGCCCTCGGTACTGCTGGGCTATGACGCTCACGGGACTGTCCTGCATCTGCATTCATGGTTGGCTGTGAATGCCATGCAACAGGCAGGGTCCTCATCACAACCACTTTTCACTCCAGGACCTGGTGGCTAGTGGAGCGCTTGTTAGCATTTGTAACAAGTATGGAGAGATGCCCGTGGACAAAGCCAAGGCACCCCTGAGAGAACTTCTCCGAGGTCTGTCCCCCAATCCCAGCTTGTGGCCTTTTGTCTGATCACTCTCCTCCCCCCCTTCCTCCCTTCCACACAGCTTAGAGGCACAACTGTTTGTTTTTCTTCCCCAGAGCGGGCAGAGAAGATGGGCCAGAATCTCAACCGTATTCCTTACAAGGACACATTCTGGAAGGGGACCACCCGCACTCGGCCCCGTGAGTCAGTCATGAGAAGGGTGGTAATAGGGGATAATCCTAGGCCCCTGGGGCTGGGTTAGGGGAAGCTGGGTTCCTGACCTGCTCACTCTCTCAGGAAATGGGACTCTCAACAAACACTCCGGCATTGACTACAAACAGATCAACTTCATGGTGAAGCTCAACGAGAATCACTCTGGAGAGGTGACCCCTACCCTTCATGTCCTTCCCACCCCACCCCCCCATAAATTACCTGCTCTGCACCTGTTTTACATTTCTCCTCCAGTTAGTGGGCAAGAAAGCAGTGACCTTAGCTTAAAGCCTAACCCTTACCTGTTCTTCAGCTATGGAAGGGTCGGTGGCAAGGCAATGATATCATTGCGAAGGTGCTGAAGGTTCGAGACTGGAGTACAAGGAAGAGCAGGGACTTCAATGAGGAGTGTCCCCGGCTCAGGTGGGTCAAGGCCTAAACTGGAAGTTGTTGTTTCCAAGGAACCCTAGCACCCAGATCTTTATGCTGAGTCAGCCAGGGATACTATCTCCTCCTCCAGGATTTTCTCGCATCCGAATGTGCTCCCAGTGCTAGGTGCCTGCCAGTCTCCACCTGCTCCTCACCCAGTCCTCATCACACATTGGATGCCATATGGATCCCTGTACAATGTACTACATGAAGGCACCAGTGAGTAGGGGGTACCAGATTTCACTGGGTTGGAGTTAGGGCAGTTGATGGGAATGTCGCATATGACTTTTGTCTCCTCTCTTAGATTTTGTTGTTGACCAGAGCCAGGCTGTGAAGTTTGCACTGGACATGGCGCGGGGCATGGCCTTTCTACACACACTAGAGCCCCTCATCCCACGACATGCACTCAACAGCCGTAGTGTAATGGTGAGATCACGTCACCCTGGCTCAGGTCCTTAGAAGCCCTAGCTAGAATAGGACTTACCTCCTTCCACACATCTATCTTCTCTTCCTCAGATTGATGAGGACATGACTGCTCGAATCAGCATGGCTGACGTCAAGTTCTCCTTCCAATGCCCCGGGCGCATGTATGCACCTGCCTGGGTGGCCCCTGAAGGTAAGTGAGGGCATCGTGTTGGGAGGTAGAGAGAGGCCAGCTCAGTAGTAATGGAAGCGACAAGATAGGCAGCAGGAATAAATAAGTCCCATCCCTCCAGCTCTGCAGAAGAAGCCTGAAGACACAAACAGACGCTCGGCAGACATGTGGAGTTTTGCAGTGCTTCTGTGGGAGCTAGTGACGAGGGAGGTGCCCTTTGCTGACCTCTCCAACATGGAGATTGGAATGAAGGTGAGAGCACAACTCTACAGTGTCGCAGAGAATGGTGATGGCGGTGACAGCTGTAGTGGGACTAGGCTTTTACCACATCTGTTTAAAAATATGGTAATCCTGTCCTGAGGGCTAGAGGACTGTCCCAACATGAGACCACCTTATTTTTCCTTCTATTTGCAGGTGGCGCTGGAAGGCCTTCGGCCTACTATTCCACCAGGCATTTCTCCCCACGTGTGTAAACTCATGAAGATCTGCATGAATGAAGACCCGGCTAAGCGACCCAAGTTTGATATGATTGTGCCTATCCTGGAGAAGATGCAGGACAAGTAGGGCTGAAAAGTCCTGCGTAAACTCCAGAGGTGTTAGGACACAGGGGAGTATGCCTCCCCAAAGCAGCAGGCCTCTGGTTGCCTCCCCTGCCTCCAGTCATGGTACTACCCCAGCAATGGGGCCCATCCCCTGCCCCCATCCCTACCACTGTGGTCCCAAAAGGGGCTGGGCTCAGAGCTTTGTCACTTGCCACACGGTGTCTCCCAGCATGGGAGAGATCAGCCCTGCCTGTCACAATAAAGTTTATTATGAAAACAGGCTGGTGTGGGGACAAGGGGACAGACAAGTACATTTAGGTTGGGTGGCTCAGGTGAAGTAGTGCGGCTTCTTCACATTGATGCCATACTCGCTGAGGGCAGGGGTCAAGTCCTCCATGGTTAGGGTATACTTGCGGTCCTGAGGGAAGAGGGAAGAGGACTGGCTGAGCACAGGAATTCCAGACTTCAATCCCAGCTGGGTGACCCTGAGTAGGTCTTTCACCTCCCCTAAGACTTAGTTTCCCCAAAGGGGTTTCAGGATAAATTAAGCCTCCACTGCTGTGGGAAGTAATTATTTAATGAGCCTCCCCTCACACCTTGCTTTTGCTTCGGGAGCTGCCAGAGGCTGTGCCCTTCATTTTGCAGTGCTGTAGGGCATCGTTGGCAATATCTGAGATGAATTTCTGGGCAGCTAGAGAGATGAGCCGAATTCTAGAGAGAAAAAACTGTCATGAGAGAGAGATGGACAACAAACTCAATAGAAGTACCCAAAACTAACCTAACCAGAGCTTACTCACATGCGTGGGTCAGAGGCCTCAAAGCCAGCACGGTTCAGGTAGTAGCCAGTCACTGCATCTGGGATCTGAGAAATCAAGTAGACGACTGTGAGTGTGAGCCCCTGTGCACTACTGAGCTAAGAGTGGGTAAACGGAGGACAGGCCTGGCTATCCGGAAGCTCCCAGTTTGGGAGGGCAGAGGGAATAAGTCACAGAGCTGGTAGGGGAGTACTACAAGAAGAGGATGCTGGAAATCCGGGTGTGTTGGTGTGACAGCACGCCAATAGCCTTGTTCAGGCGGAAAGCCCACCGTAGGCGTGTAATCCTCCAGCTGCATCAGGAAGTCCACCAGCGGCGTGCTGGACACCACCGGCTTCACGTCCCCGTTGGCCGCGCTTGGCAATACGTAAACCCCGTTAGACATGGCCCCTTCTGGGGGCGCCACGCCGCCCGCCGACACGGGAGCTGGAGAAGAAACAAACTGAGGCACGGCGGTGGGAGGCGCAGGGCCCCAGTTAAAGTCTGCCTGATCTCTGCCCCCACCCGCCGCTGGGCCCGGCCCCGGGGAGCTGCCCTCACCCTCACCCGGCCCGGCCCTCACCCGCCCCTCGCCGCTCGGCCGGCTCCCCGGCCCGTGCCGCCACGGGTCCCGTGCCCCCTGCCGCGGCTCCAGCCCCAGGTCCCCCTGCTGTCCCCGCGGGGCTGGCCTTGTTCTCCGCAGCAGTGCCGGCGGGCAGCGCGGCGGGGGCCGAGACCGCGGGCGCCGGGCCCGGGGCCGAGGCGGCGGAGGCCGGCGCCGCCTCGGGGTCCGCGCCGGAGCCGCTGCAGCTCATCGGGCCGGTGGGAGAGGCGGCGAACAGAGCCGCTTCCGCTTCCGCTCACGCTACGCACACACCGGGTGACGTCACACGTTTCGCGACTCGCCCCGCCCAAGTTAAGTTCACGCCTTATCTGGCCTCCTGCCTCCCGCCTCCACCCTCCTCTAGCGGCCTATCTGGCAAGTATCAATAGGTGATGTAGACCGAAGGTTTGGAACCCTGTGTTGGAGACCCGGTTGGATCTCGGAGACATTACACCTCTCACTCCGCCGTACTGTCGGGAGGCTCCCCCAGGAGGGGAATCCTTTTATGTCGAGGACTCTTCTGCGGCACTGGGACTCCTCATTGAGCCCTGAGCCTAAAGACCTGGTTTTGAGGGTTCGTCTACCCTGGACACCCCTAGACCTCGAGATGCCTGACAGACCACATCCTCTCTAGTTCTCTTATTTAACCTTTTAAGTGTTTGTGGTGAAGCTGGAAAGTCCGCTCCCGACCAGCAGTCCGAAGTGAAGGCAGCAGAATGCGCACACAGCGCAGCTGTAGCAGGGACTGGAGTATTTCAGCCTGAGAAAACGTGTGCAAGACACAGTGAGCCGAAGGGTGGGGTTTTTAATACATCAAACGTTTATTTAATTCCCATTTGCCAATCTTGAGCTAGGGCCTGAAAATACAAAGTCACGTAGGACAAAGTTCTAGTCCTCTAGGCACCGATGGTCTTGGAAAGGGAGGTAAACTGGTACTTTCAATTCTCTATGGGAGTTACAATGCTAGAGGTAGACAGTGTGCAGTGCAAGGGAGGAAGGGAACTAACTTCTGCTGCCTACTTCTGCCTGTCAAGTACTCTCATCAACTTTATTCCATTTAATTATTCCCTGATTATTATGAGACAGGTATTTATATGCCCATTTAACAGATGAGAAGACTCAGGGAGATAAATTTGCTTACCCAAGACTCTCTTGCCCAGAACTAAAAGTCAAACAGATTTGGTTTCAAAGATCTTGTTTTCTGCAGTACCAAAATCAACTAGCTTTAGGGAACTAAAAGGTTCACAGAGAAGGTGACTTCGAGTTATATACTTGAACACTAGAATTCAGTGGGCAGAGGGAACCAGGCTGAGTGTTAAGGAGACAAATTATCCTGTCGGTGGCGGGGGGGCGGGGGGGAAGTGTTGCAGGGGCAGACAGCAGGGAAGGGTAAATTATTTGTTACTCGAGAACAAAGAGCAAGCAAGAGATCAGGTTTGTGAACCAGGAGAAAAAGCCTGAACTTTATCCCAGTAATATTAGGAGTCTTAATCATGTCAGTGACTTGATGGGATTCTGAAAGATAGTTTGGGAAAAGGCAAGAAGTAGGGACACTGTAAGAGCCTCCTACATTTCAGAGGAGAGAGAATATGGCTCTATGCTAATGTGGTAGCAGTGGAAAAGGAGAGATGCAGATGAGTTCTAGATTATATTTAGGAAATATAGTTGTCAGGACTTGTGGATTGACAAAGATATATTTAAGAGATAGAACCAGTAGGACTGGTACGTTGATTGAAGTTGGCGGTTGGGAGAGGTGAAGGAAATGGTTGTTTAGAATGACACTTAGGTTTCTGGCTTGGTTGGAAAAAGTATTCTGGGAAGTACCATTTACCAACCAAGTAAACCCCTGAAAAGAACTGGGATTGGGAAGGAGGGAAAAGGGTTGAATATCACACATCTTGTGAAAAGTCTAATGTGGGGAGATGGTGATGGCTGTGGATGACAGTGATTGGCTTGTCCCAGGGGACAGTGTTCCAGGGTTAGACTGAGAAATGAAAAAAACTAAGGGTGGAGCAACGAAGTATACCAACATTCAATGCGAAATAGAAAGAGGATAAAGAGTTATTGGCCAGAAAAGGGGAAATTAAGCCTTGGACGCTAAGGAAGGAGAGGGAGTAGGGGCTAGAGTTTGATCTAATTTTTGCTAAAGCAAAGATTGAGAAATGAACACTGGGAAAAACAGCAGGGAGACTGTTGTTTCTCAGTGTCAGGTAAGGGAAGAGTAAAAAAGTGAAACAGAGGTATCATTGCAATAAACTGAGGAGCAAACATGTAAAAGATTATACACTGACAGTGTAGACAACCAGGAAAACCAGGTTGAAAAGACAAAGAAGCAATGGGGTAGAGGGCAGGGAGAGACTCCTGAATAGTACTAGTTACAGTAACTGGAGAGGAACGTGAGGCAGGAGTAGGGACAGCTGAGTGTGCTGGATCTGACTGAGACAGGCCTGGGAAGAGCTGAGTGTGCTGGTTGCAGGGTAAGGCTCGGAGTGAAGTGAAGCTCACAACATTTCAGGGTTAGGGAGATAAACTGTCTGCAGCAATCAGCAGTTGGGGTTCAGCAGGGCTTCCAACAGTGCAGAATAAGTGACCCAGTCACAGTTGAGACAGGGGCCAGACCCACTTCCCTGGCAGGATAGGGTCAAGGGTTGATCAGTGTCTTCAGCAGAGCTGGGAAGTTGGGAGTTCCCCAGCCTGTCACAGGATCCCAGCCAGGGCCCGAGCAGAAACCCTCGCCCTCCACTTCTTCATTCAAACAGGACTCATGGCAGCCACGGGTTACCTAGGGAGAAAATGGGCTCAGACCCAGGGCTGCTTGTACCAGTAGAAGCAGGGTGTACCCCTAACCCCTTACCCTGTGTTCGTATCCCATCCCAACCCATCAGAACTGCCCTCAAGTTCATATTAGCATTCTGTTTTCATGAAAATGTCCACACCCTTCTCTGCGATACTCACATCGAAGAGTCCTGCCCCGCGCTGCTTGTAGAGCCTTGGGTTGAGGAAGCCAAGAGGCGGGTGGCCACTGAGGATTCTATGTTCATTTATCAGGGATAGGAGTCCCCCAAACACGGGAGTAGAGGCCTGTAAGGGTGAGAGTGCAGATAGAGGTTAAGGGTTCAAAATAATTGGACTTTGGGGGAGAGGTGTTTGAAGGGATCAGAGCTCTCTGAGGAGTCGGTGGTTTGGGGTGCAAGGTCTTGGGGGGGATCAGAGGTGAGGGTAGTTCCTCAGTGGCAGTTTGAGCCAGGTTGATTCTCACCGAGGTACCAGACACCCATGGAATGGGCACGTTGTTGCTGACCACCCAGTAGCCATCAGAGAGTGCGGCCACATCTGGATAGGCACGACCTGTGGCATTGTAGTAACTGGATGGTGGCAAGTGGGGACTGGAGTTCAGGTATTGGGTTACAGCTTCCTCCTGAAAGGTATTGTGAAGAGAGTATTGGTCTGTGATCTTCCTGGCCGTCTTCTGAACTAGGGACTCAGCCCTTTTCAGCCACACAAACATAGATGTACCTGGTACGAAGGCTGCGGAAACACATTGCTGAAGCCACCACCACTGATATAGTCAACAACCTCATTCGTGACTCGGAAAGGATTCTGGAAGGATGTGCCTCCCACGGTGGTAACGTAGGGACTGAGGACAGAAAATAGCACTCAGATTGTAGAAGAATCCATGGAGACCTCAAGAATATGTGGGGAGGAATGAGTATGGCCTGGATTTTGCTGGAAGGGCTGGACTCTGTAGAAGCCTGTACTTGGGGATGACTAAGCCCTCACTGCATGACCTGTGGTGATTGTGCAGACTTTTCTCTACAGAGCACCCATCAAATCTCCCACTAAAGTCCCTGGGCACTGAGGAAGAGGACCACTGGGAGCTGTGTCCTACTCAGGGCACATGGGGTCTAACCTATAGGAAGAGGAGCGGAGTGTCGAAACCAGGGCAGGTACAGCTGAGAGCTGAGCCACCTGGCAGATCTGATGGCTTCAAGGCAGTTTCCAAATCATGGACACAGAGGAAAGGTTGGTGGCCACAGGTAAGGGGTCAGCTAGTGCTTACCTGGAGGCAGGGAAGCTGGGACGGAACTGGTGTTTTCCAGAAACAGACCAACACCCAGCCCCACTGTCACCTAGAAGAGAGACCAGTATAGCACTCAGATTAATTGATCAGAGCTTGGTGTGTGGATTTAGATGTCAGAAAGGAAATTCAAGTCTTGGTCTGACTGTGAGAGTCCAGAGTTTAGAGATCAGTTTCCCTATTGAGTTCAGATTATGAGTCAGAGGTCAGGTTCAGGGGCCCCTGTGCAGTGGTGGGGGTGGGGAGGGGTGCCAGAGAGGTTGCATGGTTGGGTTGGGGCAGGAGTCACCTGAGGCAAAGAGCAGGGTAAGACCCCGAGCCGCAGCCTTCATGAACTCAGTGTTGACCCGCTGCATGTAGGCGGTGCTGAGGGAGTCCTCGTCGTCGCCGTAGCTCACGGTGTGCACGTGGGGCAGGGCCGACTCGTTACTGAGCAGCAGGAGCCACTGCAGGAAGGGCTCTTGTGCCTCATGCCGGCCTGGGAAGAGGGGGGCACAAGGGCCATCATTTAAGGGTTGTCAGGATCTCCTAGCTCAGGCGATTCCCTCGAGGGAGCAAAGGTCAGCTCTCACTCTACCCTCTCCCCACCAACCCGTCTCCTCCGAGGTTACCGGGATTGCTGTAGACCCAGGTGGAGATGTTGGCGCCAGCGCTCATCAGGTACTCCACATCCAGACTGGCCTCGATCCCGGCCCGGCCCCGGCCCTGTTTCCCCACCACATGGGCTACTGAGGCCTGGTGTGCAAATTTTCCTCCAAAGAGGCGCATGAACTCAGCCAGGTCGGAGTTATGGAAATACTGCTCCAGGAACTGCGAAGGGAGGCAGAGCACATCTCAGAAGCTCCGCCGCAGACCCCAGGGCAGGGCAGGGCAGGGCAGGGGATCTGTCACAGATCAGGGCAGGGCAAGGCAGGGGATCCATCCCAGATGGTAGGATAGGGCTGATAGCCCAGGGGTTAGAGTCAGAGTGAACTCCAGGTGGTAGGGGGTATCTCAGGGAGGCGATGAAGACCCTGGGGCTCTCTGATGGCTCACCTGGGCACAGGCTTGGCTGTTGTTGGTGGTGCCAGAGCCCACATCTTGGGCTGTCAAGTTGTATCGCGCACGGATCACAGATGGGGTCACCCCCATGTGTAGGCCAACAGCCTCTGCCACCTGTGGCTTAGGACGCTGCCTCAGGGATGATGTGGGAGGAAAGCGGTGCAGACCCCCCACTGTGGGGTTGGGGAGGAGAACCTTTTAGACTCCAGCCCTCATTTTACTACCCCAAACCCCCATGGCATCTAGAACTCACAGTCCCTGGCTCTGCCTGCCCCCACCCCCACCAACCCCACTGTGTGTTACCAAAGTCCACATGGGGGGCCAAGGCCTTCGGGAGCTGGTAGGGATGTGGGGACCTTACAACCTGGGTCTCTGCAGGTCCCCCCACATAGCGATGAAACTCAGCCCCAGAGAGCAGCAGCTCTGCCTGTCTGGGGGTCAGAGATCAGAGAACAGAGATCAGAAAGCGTGACCCAGAGCTACGGAGGCTGCCTGCACACCACCGGGCAGTTAGTGGTCTCCCCATGCGTTAGCTCTGCCCCAAAAGCCCCCAGCAAGCTCTCAGCTCCCTCCCATTGGGTGACTTGTCTCCCCTATGGGATGACTGGTTCCCTCCATGAAACAATTATTCCCTCTCACCGGACACTGAGCCAGCACGTCAGAAAGTCCTGTGTGGTTACTGAGTGACAGTTCTGGGCTCCAGCCGCCAAGAGCCATTTTTGGACCGTGCGGAGAGTCAGTGGTGATGGCTGCACCAGTTCAGCTACATCCTCTAGGGTTAGGTATTTTCCTGCAAGGATTCAAAAGAGGCTCTTGCCTTCATTCATTGCTTTTCCTGGTTGCCCCTTTTGGGCCTTAACCGGGAGACACTGAGATTTCCCAGGGAGACAAGTGCAGAGTCTTGAGGGGTGAGTAGGAAATTGCTAGCAAAAAGCTGGGCTGTGCATGTGCAGGCTATGTTTGGAGGCCAGGAGAAAAGAGACTTGGAATGTCATGGTCAGGAGTGTGGATTTATCCTAAAGGCCAGTAGGTTGCAAGTGCTGTACCCCAGCATGCATTGCCATGGTTGTGAAAAACAAATGAGGTTAGTAAATTAAAATTTCCATTTTAATTTTATCTCCAATAAACATTTTCAAAACTTTCAGAGCCAATTATAAGTTAACATGTAATTTAACTCAAATTTTTATATTTGTTGATTTTAAACTTAACCTGATACTGAGTCACTCTCCTTTTGCATGGAGCCCTGCACCCCAGTGTTTACCTCCTGGGTGAATCAGACTGCTCTGCGTGTGCACGCACGCGCGCGCGCGCGCACACACACACACACACACACACACACTCACACTCCTTCCCAGCCAAATAGGGCTTCGAGTAGCAGAAGGACACAGCCCAGTTTGACTGTTGGAGCAAAATGATGACTATTTTGGAGCAGAGTAGAAAATATAGTGTGAAGTAGGGTGGGGGGAAGAGACTGCAGACAGGCTGAGCAGGGGATAGCAGTGTGGGTGAGAAAATTAACCAAGTTATGAGCAAGGAAGTATGGTGAGAATCGGACATATCAAGGGCTATTTCAGAAGTCAAAAGTGGAACTGCCAGCTTCAGGGTCTGAAGGAGGAGGAAAATGAGAGTGGATTTGAGTATGGGGAGAAATCAGAGTTAGAAGTGCTAGAGTGGATTCTACTTCCCCATCTATTTAGTGGCTAGTAAATAGTGGGGGCACAATATGAATCACTAAGTCTGTGCTCTTAACCATATGAACTTGCAGCTTTAGTCTGACAAACACAGATGGAAAGCTTTGGAGAAAAGAATGTAAGTTAATTTTGGAAATTTTGTTCCAGTTTAATGTTTTACAGAAACTCTTCAATGTGGCACTGCCATTTTTCTGCCCTATAACACCCCCTCTGCAGGCATGACCCTCACGTGAGCTGCACCACCCCATGCTTAGTCCAGCTCTGTGTCCCTCTGTGCATCCCACGTTCCACCCCCAGTCCCAACAAGCACCGTAAAGAGGAGAACCAGGATCCGACACAGCCTGCACCAGCTCGGAGAGTCTCTCCAGGTTCTGCTGTCTCAGGGCAAAGGTCAGACTCAGCTTTTCCTCGGGGTCTACACGGCCCAGGGACACCCATCCTGGGGGCAGCCTGCAGGGTCAGGGGTCAGGAACATGGTCATCGTTGGTGTGGGGATGGGAAAAATTAGTCACAGTTAGGGACTGAGACCTTGGGTAGGGTCCCAGAAGGAGTTATGGCTCACTGGGTGGATGGTAGGGGACTGAGCCTGAGAACCTGAGGATGAGACTATGGCGTGGGTACTAGGAGCCGGTAGCGGGGTGAGGGAGGCTAGAGCCAGGTAGGTAGGGGCAGGAGGGCACGGGGAAGGGGGTGGTCAGCACTAAGTCAACTCACGTCCGCTTCTGGTCAGGTTCCGGGCTGTAACTGCATTTGACTGCAACAGCGATGGCAAGGACCCCTAGGAAGCTGCAGGGGTGGCAGGTAGGTTTCAGGACCTGGAATGTCATTGTGTTCCCACCCTCTGCTGTGTGCTCCCCTTTTCCCAGGGTCCCCTGATTTCTCACCAGGCTCTGCGTTCCATTCCACCCTTCTGCAGATCGGCTATCATGTGACAGATCACATGAGCCCTATATTCCACCACCACTCAGCTGCCAGGAAATTGGTGACGTCCTGGCTCCTCCCTCAAAAGGGTGGTCCTGAAAGCTGGGTTGCTGGTGGGGCTGCCGCTTGGATTCTCTCTGTGGCCTGTCTAGCACTGGGTAAGCCCAGGCTCCTGAACAGCCAGGTCACCACCACAGGGCAGTGGGGAAGGGCATCTTCCCCTTAAGAAGGGACTCTGGAGGGCCACATGCCCGCGGATCCTGCTCTTCCCAGCTGTTTGGTGCCACAGCCTCTTGGAGCGGAGGCGTTTTCATTTAGAGTATATTAAAAGTTCTCTGCCTCTCTGGGCTTGGTGAATATTTCCAGGGATGGAGCAGGCAGTAGCTTGGCAGGGAGTCTGATGAGGCAAAGGTTCCACAAATGTAAGCCTGTTAAAATGTATATAGTGACTCCAACACAAACAAATAAGCCACTTGGCAGCTCTTGCATCTACCGCCAGTTCCTTTAAGACTCTCAGGCCCGAGAGGTCTCCCCATCTAATCAATCCCTCTCTAGGTTATTGTCACCAGCAAGCCCCCTGCAATCTGCCTTCCCCTTGTCCTCCCGCCTTGTCAGAGGAAAAGGTCAACTGCAAAGAGAGCTGCTAGTCAGCCTCCCAGTCAAGCTTCCAGTACCATTCTCACCCTCGGTGCTTCCATGCTTTCCACCCTCTGTGCCTGCTCAGGCGCCCGCAGTGTGTCAGCTATCTTCCCATCACCTGACGATCCCTATGGCCCCCACAGAACAGAGCCACACACTGAATACAAACTGCAGTTTATTAAGGCTCCAGAGTGAGAATTGGCACTTGGTTCTGGGCAGGGGCAGGGGTGTCAACGGAACCCAAAGGAGCTGGGCCCCTACAGGTTGGAGGGACTTTCCCCATCTTCCCAACCCCCCAATAAATAAAGTCTGAGCTCCATCTCAGGGTGCTGACACAGGGCAGGAAGCCCTCACCGAGGAGAACTGAGGGCTGCTGGCTCCTTCATATTTCTCCCCACACTGGACCTGGCCACAGGTCGGTGCCCAATAGGACTCTGCAGTGCTGACACTGATGGGGCCAGGGTGAGAAGTAGGACCTGCCCCCTGGAGGAGTTTGGGCTGGGGAGCTGGCCTCCCCCATGGCCAATCACGGTCCAAGGCTGCCCAGGGCAGGCTCAGATGGGGCCTGCATTGGGGACACTGTGCGCATCCCAGGTCGGGGCCCAGCCAGGGCCACAGCTAGATGTGTAGCTCTGTGTCATCGGGCGGCTCCAGCCCAGACTCTGTGCTGAGCGCTGAGGCTGAGGGGCCCTGGGCCACTCCGAATGGTGAGACAACGGGCGAGCGAGCAGCCAGAGGAGACAGTGAGGGCGAGAAGCTGGGTGACATGGCAGCTGAGGACAGGGAGCCTTCGTGACTGATGGGGGAGCGGTGAGAGGCTGGTGGAAAGACAGCCCGTGCTGCAGCTGTGTTGGCTGGCTTGGGGGGCACAGACTTGGCTCCTGGGTGGGCTACAGCGGTGATGAGGGGTGGGGGGTCAATCCGGGGGGCTGGGAGGCAGGGCCGGGCTTCATCCTTGAGCCGAGCAATCTCTGTGAAGACGCTGGCCAGCGGCTGGAACTGAGGGCACCAGCTCAGCAGGTAGTCCCAGTTATAGCTGCCCCGGAGCTCCTCCTCGCCAGCCACAATGGCTGTCAGGGCACCTGCCACACAAGGCTTGCCATCTGCTGGGAAGCCATAGTCCCCAGTGGGTGCGGGGCTCAGGCCACAGCCCCCCAGGAAGGCCGTGGCCGTAGCTGTGGGACCTTCTTCTCGGTACAGAGAGGCTCCTGCACCTGGCAGCAGCAGCCCTGTCTTGCGGCCTTTATACCAAGTGTCAGGGGCAGGTGGCTCGCAGGATGTGTCACTCAGTCCATCTGCATCCTGCTGGATGCCTGAGTCGGGGCCACGGGCTGCCAGGGAGGAGGCCACACTGGCTACGCGGGGGAACTCGTTGATCATGCGGATCTCATCATCCTCTGCTGCCTCTGCTGAGCCTCGGCCACTTGAGTGTGAAGGGTCGAGGGAGCCACCACGGGGGTAGGGTCCTCCAGTTCCTGGTCCACCATAGCTGGGGAGAGTCTGGTGATACAGGTGCTCAGAGGGCGGTGGGCTGGGTGGCTCTCGGCCCAGCTTCTGGAGGGTTCCACTGGGCAGAGGTGCTGCCTGTGACATAGGGCCGGGTGCCGCCTCAGCCTTGCGGCTACGAGCCCGCACCAGCCCAAGGACCAGGGCTGCCAATGCAAGTACCACCACAACTCCCAGGGAGGCTGCCACAGCCCCCACCAATAGCAGGTTGAGGTCAGGTGCCAGGCCCAGTGCAGTGTGGGTGATATCCACAGTCACAGGCACTGTAGCACTCCGGGAACCAGGCAGAGGGCCCCGTGCCACCACCTCTAGCCTCAGCTCCCGTGGTGCCTCACGTCGGGTCCTACCCCCACCCCCAGAAGCACCTGTTCCGCTGCCTGGTGCCTGACTGTCCACCCTCAGGTACAGGGCACCCGTAGTCTGGTTGATACCAAAATAAGGGGAAGAGGTAACAAGGGAATAGAGCACCAGGCCGTCGGCACCACCATCCTCGTCTGTGGCCTGCACATGACCCAGGTTGTGGCCACGCCGGGCACCTTCTGGCACTTGGAAATGGAAAGCTGGAGCCAGGAATACGGGGTCATACTCATCCTCACCAGTCACCAGCACTGACACGGTGACTGAGGCTGAGAGATTTCCAGCGTCAGCAGCACCCACCAACAGCTGGAAGCTCCCCGTGTGCTCGTAGTCAAAGGCCACTCGTGCCCGCAACTCCCCCGTTGAGCTGTTCAGTGCGAATGCCTCTCGGCCATCAGGTCCTGGCCCGGCCTCCAGTAGGCTGTAGCGGAGTCTCCCAAAAGTCCCGGCATCCCTGTCAATCGCATGCAGTGTGGTCACAAGAGTGCCTGGCGGCTGGTTCTCAGCCAGACTGGTGCTGAGCATGCTCAGGGGGAAGGCTGGGCCATGGTCATTCACATCCTGGACCTCGATGGTCACTGGTGCCAGAGCAAAGTGTGCCCCAGCGGGGTCAGCAGCCTGCACGACAAGCTGGTGTTGAGCCTGGCTCTCACAGTCCAAGGGTTGAGCCAGTCGCAAGGTACCTGAGCCCTCATCCAGCTCAAAGAGGCCCGAAGGGTCACCTGAGCTGACCTTGAAATGCACGAGACCATGTGGGCCCGGGTCTGCGTCAGAGGCCTCCACATGCAGCAGCTCAGCTCCCACAGGCGTGTCCTCAGGCACCGCTACGTGGTAGGATGCTCGGGTGAAGATGGGTGGGTTGTCATCGACATCCAGCACAGTGACTGTGACTGGCACGGCCGAACTTCGAGGTGGCTGCCCCCGGTCAGCTGCAGCCACAGTTAGGTTGTACTGGGTCAGGCTTTCAAAGTCTAGAGGTTCAAGCAACACCAGGCAGCCCAGCGCCCGGGGTCCCAGTCCACCACCCTCCCCAGTCTCAGCCAGCCGCGGTTCCAGCTGGAATACTCGGCCCCGGTTGCCACTAACGATGCTGTAGTCCACTGTGGCGTGGCTCCGGCTCCCGTCAGCATCTGTGGCTTCCAATGTGAGCAGAGTGGAACCAGGGGGCAGATCCTCAGTCACAGCCACACGGTAATGAGGCAGTGTGAAGCTTGGGGCGTGGTCGTTCTGGTCCTGTAGCTGCACGTGGACTGTGGCTTGTGCCGCCCGGCCCGGCGTCCCATGATCTCGTGCTTCCAGCACCACGTCTACCACTCCTGGCCCCTCGTGGCCCAAGGCCGCTGTTCCCACTGTTGTGAACAAGGTCCCTGAAATAGGAACAAAGCGAACATACATTCAGCAGAGGCTGTGGGTCAGCAGAGGAGTGACGACTCCAGGGAATGAACAGTGTGTTGGGGGATTACAGAATGGTGTCCAGGATTCAGGGGATGGCGTCCAGACATGCAGTCAAGACAGGACTTAAAAGGGCAAAGGGGGAAATGCTCTGTCTTGGTCAGAGATCCAGGAGTTCAAGAGTTTGGGCAAGAAATTCTAGAAATGAGGTCAGAATATGGCCCAATAGTCAAAGATAAGGGAGAAGATCCTGGAAAGACGAACCATTGTTGGGGTCAATACTGAAGCCCTCAGCAGGAGAAGCCAGGTGGTAGGAGACGTGACCGTTGGCACCTGAGTCCCGATCGGTGGCAGAGACGGAGAGAATGGCACTGCCTGGGGGCGTGTGCTCAAGCAGCGTCACCTGAGTGTGAGGACAAGTGTTTATGGCCAAGCTTCCCAGATGCCCAGTCAGTCTGTGTTTTGGAGTTTGGCCCCATAAGCCCTGCTTGGTAGCTGTTCAGGTATGAGCTTGTACTCAGCAGTTTTCAAACAAACAATAAGGATAAAATCACAAATGCACAGCTAGCTACAGTTCTGTACCTACACCCGTTAGCCATGTTTAACAGGACTTAAAAACTTGGTATTCCCCCATTTCTGAGCACAGGATGCAAACCGGACACAGGCTATGGAAGGCTGGTTTGAGATGGGAGGTACTCAGCCTCAGAGCCCATGCCCAGGCCACTCTGAATGTCCGGCCCACCCCAGATGCTTCTCTATCCTCAACACTTCCCTCCAGTGTGAACCACCCTAGGCCTGGTTGGGGGACATCCAGGGGCATCAGTACCTGGTAGAGGCTCTGTGAGAAGGCCGGTGCATTGTCATTGACATCCTCCACCAGCACTGTGAGGTTGGCACGGCCCTGGTGAGGCCCATCGTGTGCCAGCAGCTGCAGGTAGTAGCGGTCGCGCTTTTCAAAGTCCAGAGGGCCCATGAGGGAGACACGGCCTCCATAGCGACCTACGCTAAAGGGATCCTGGGGCCCAGATGGGCTCAGCACATACCACAGCACTGGTCCTGAGTCCACATCATTGCCTGTTACCTGTGCAATCTCCGAGCCCAACAGTGTATCTGCAATACAGGGGACAAGTGTTTGGCATGGCACCAGGCACGCTGGCGTTCCAGGCTGGGACCACCCTTTGTACTCTCACTTTACCCAGCCCTCACCTTCTGACACTCGGAGCTCCCAGGGCTGGGGGATGGTCGGGCGGTTGTCATTGGTGTCAATGACCATCACCGTCAGGGTTGCTGAGCCCACCAGGGCTGGGCTTCCTCTGTCTGTGGCCATCAGCACTAGCCTGGTCACAAAGCACAGTCAAGAGGAGGACACAGGGATAAGGCAGAATCCTGGACAGGCTGAGGGAAGACTCAGGACAGGGGTTCGGGCGTGGGGGAGGGAGGGCGGTTAGGATGTGGCATAGGGATGGAGGAAGATTCAATCAGGGCTTGAAACTGGATGGACCCAGGACGGGGTCTCAGCATCTATAAACCCAGGCCTCACCGTGTTTCAGCCCAGATCTCACGGTCCAAGATGGCTGTGGTTGTGATGGTGCCTGAGGCTGGGTCTACATGGAATAATCCCCGTGCTGGCTGGGATGCCGCCAGACTGTAGGAGATCTGTCCACTGGGGCCTTGATCTAGGTCATCTGCCTCCACCTAGTGGGAGTAGGAGGTTGCTGGCAGTGGCCTGGGCAGACAAGTTCGACCAGCCCCTGCCCCTATCTTCCCATCACACCCCACACCTGCAGCAGGGGCCCCTCCAAGGGCCTGGACTCAGGCAGGAAGGCCACATAGTGGGGCCGCAAGAAGCGCGGAGCATTGTCATTGGCATCTTGCAGGGTTAGGGTCAGCACAGTGAAGGCAAAGGCTCCTCCACTCTCTGCCTGCAGCACCAGACGCAGCCGTGGACTTGCCTCAAAGTCCAGCCCTTCTGCTGAGCGAACTGTGATGGCTCCTGGAGGGAGACAGTGCATCACTGACAGTCCCCTGCCTGCCTGGGAGCCTCCTTCTCTGAGGCCCCTTACTCAAGGCCAGTTTCTCCCCAAGGAGTCTGGCCCCTCACAATGTCCTCTGTCCCTTACCTGTACTAGGCTGCATGGAGAATGTTCCCTTTTCATTCCCACTGAGAATGCTGTAGGTGATTGGCCCATTTGAGCCCCCTGCATGGACAGCCTTGGGGGAGGTGACAGGAGTCCCTATAGAGAAGACAGTATTAGTTGGACTGTGAACACTAGACAGGAGGCATTTTTAGTGAATAATTCCAGCCTATCTAGGGATACAAAGCTGTGAGACAGGGTTGGGGACCAACCTGGGGGCGCGTTCTCACGAAGCATGGCTTCACTACTAGCTCGGGGAAAGCGGGGTCCACGCTCAGACTCCCCTTGCAGCCCAACGATGACCACGCCAGTGGCAGAGCGAGCTGGACGGCCAAGGTCGGTTGCCACGATGAAGAGGACACGATCCCGGGAGCCCAGGGCTATAGGAGAGCGGGCCACACGGATTTCACCAGTGTAAGAGTCCACGGTGGTGCCCGGAGGTGGTGTGCCCGCCAGGCGGTACAGGATGGAGGCATTGGCACCAGCATCACGGTCTTCAGCTCGCAGAGTGGCCAGAGCCAGTGTCGGGGTGCTGAGGCTGGAGCCTGGGCGGGGTAAGCGCAGCCTCAGGGGACTGGTGGGGAAGGTGGGGGCATGGTCATTGACATCACGCACGGTGATGGTAACAGGCACCGTGGTGCTCAGAGGCCCAGCAGCTGCACCATCCACTGCGCTGACCGAAAAGGCATAGCTGGGACACTGCTCTCTGTCTAGGGCTGCAACTGTGCGCAGCTCCCCAGAGCTGGGCTCCAGCAGGAAGGCGCCTGCTGCACCTGCACCCAGGTAGTATGTCACATGGCCATTGGGCCCAGCATCGGGGTCATCAGCCTGTAGCTGCAGCAGCAAGGTCCCCGCAGGCGCATCCTCTGGCACCTCCACAGAGTAGGCAGGCACAGGGAAGGCTGGGGCATGGTCGTTGGCATCCAGCACTGTCACTGTCACAAGCAAAGTGGCACTGAGAGCTGGCTGGCCTCCATCCCTGGCCTCGATTCGCAGCTGGAATGCTGGCTCCACCTCCCGGTCCAGCGGCCTCATGGTGCCAAATTCCCCAGAGGCAAGGTCTAGAACAAAGGCTCCCGATGGGTCCCCATCTGCAGAGAAGGGCATGCATACATAAAACAGACATACATGTGTCAGCCCATGGAGAGGGGGTGATTTAATGGCAAAAGCAAAGAATGAGAGGAGGTGCAGACAGAGAAACTGGGAGGACGGGGCAGAGAAACCAAGCAGCTGTCCTCAGAGTGTGGTCCGGGGAAACTTGGAAGTCCCCTGAGACCCTTTCAGAGAGTACATAAGAACAAAACTATTTCCATAGCAATACTAAGACATTACTGGCTGTTTTCATTCTGGTCTCACAAATGTACAATCTAGCTCAGATGCTACATGACGTGATGATGTTATCACTTGGATGGTTAATGTTTGTATATGTATTCTTGTGTTTTCTAGAATATTCTCAGTAGAAAGTTTAGAACCTAAATATGTGTTTTCAGAGATTCGTTTAATTTTTGCTGGTTTATCTTCAGTTACACCTCATATAATTTTTGCACCCTCCTTACTGTCCAACAAATTGTTATTTGAAACCCTAACATCTCCTTGTACCTATGTAGAAATATGGCAAACGGGATAGAGAAAGAGCTGGGGAGGCACAGAAAGAGACACTCAGAAATACAGCTGCACACATGAAAGAAAACATGGGAGACATGAAGAGAAGGAAAGATCAGACCAAGTAACTGAATCTGACATAGGCCAACAAGGAGTAAGAACTGGGCAAGCAGGTGGTGGCTTAGGGGCTGTGGGGCAGCTCTTACCTAGGATGCGATACTGCAGCTGCCCATTGGCTCCCACATCTGGGTCAGAGGCACGAAGCATGGTAAGGGTCTGGGGGTCCTGGCCTTCAGGAACTTCCAGGGAGAGGTGGGCGCTCCCAAAAGTTGGGGCATGGTCATTCTCATCTTCCACAGTCACTCGCACGGTGACATGGGTCACAAGTGGGGGTGAACCCGTATCTCGGGCATACACTGTGAAGAGGCAAAATCAATGAGATCTAGCCTGTTCCTATACCGTGGAGTGTTTACACCTTTTCCCCAGATGCACACACAAACCAGAAAATATCCATCTCCCATACCTCAAGAGTACACAGAAACACAGATGTGTCAGGTGTTTTTTCTTCCTTTCTTGCTTGATGCATGCAAGATATATATTGAATTAGTGGTGGTGTGACAGAAAAAAATGATTCAAATGATCAGGTTCAAGTGCCAAATCTGCCATTTTCAAGCTGTGTTAACTTGAGCAAGTCACTTAAACGCTCTGGTGTTGACTATTGACATACTCTGTTAAGTGGCTGCAGTACAATTCAGGGGAAGCCTGGAGGGCACAGCTGTGACATTATGCATTTGAGAGTGTGTGATTACTGTGGTGCCAACATAGAAGTCAGTTCACTTTGCACTTTACCAAATCCTTGGCTACCCAAAAAGATCCCAAAATATAACAGAAGCTGTGCTGTAAGAGGTGGAAACTTCCAGAAGATACTTTGGGAATTCTGCTGGTACAACACTGGTGTTCCTATCACCTCAGGAATTTGGGGTTCTGTCAATGTGTACCTGTCAGGTTGATCTCCTCCTGCTCCTCCCGATCCAAGGCCCGAAGAGTTTTGAGGATTCCAGTGTCTGGGTCCAAGGAGAAGTTTTCACCAGCAATGCCTCCATAAGTCACTTGCCCATTGGCCCCTGAGAAGCAGCAGGGAAGGAGAAGGGAAGGTAAACAAGTTTCCGTGCCTCATTCCATCCCTCTCAACTCATGCCCCCCAATTCTTACCCAGATCAGGGTCAGATGCCTGCAGAGTGAGCAGAGATGTGCCAGGCGGGCTGTTCTCACGCAAGAGAACGCTATACTCCTGCTGCTCGAAAGCAGGTGCCTCATCGTTGACATCGATGATACTGACAGTCAGGAGCTGCGTGGCCGAGCGCGGCGGGGAGCCGTGGTCCGAGGCCACCACCGTCAGAAAGTACTCAGCTCTCTGCTCTCGGTCCAGCGACCTCACCACGGACAGCGCCCCTAGGTGAGTCGCAGGGCGGGTTGGATGAGAGCTTCAGCACTCCCTCCACTTCAGCACCCTCTTCACCCCTAGCCCTGAGCCCAACTCTCACCAGTGCTGGCTTGTAGCCGGAAGTAGCCGTCCCCACCAGCTGCCAGGCGGTAGGACACGCGTGCAGCCTCGCCTAGGTCCGGGTCCCGGGCTACCACATGCAGCGCCGTGGGCCCTGGCGGCTGATCCTCCGGAATGAGCACCCGCGAGGGCGACGCGAAGACAGGAGCGTTGTCGTTCTCATCCGTGACAAAGACGCGGGCAGAAACACGTGCTGCGCGGCGACGAGTGGCATTGGCTGGCCGGTCAGCGGCTTCCACGAGGAGCAACAGGGCGGGTGTGACCTCTCGGTCCAGGCCTCGCGGGGCGCTGAGCGCGCCTGTGCGCGCGTCCAGGCGAAGCGCGGGCACTGGCGGCTCCTGGCGCAGCAGGCGGTAGCGCACTTCGCTGTTGGGGCCCGGGCCGTCAGCGTCCGACGCCCGGAAGGTGTAGAGCGTCGCACCGGGCTCGGGATTCTCGGGAAGCGCCAGCGCCAGTGGGTCGCGCGCAAAGGCCGGGGCGTGTTCGTTCTCGTCCTGCACGCGTACCTGCACTCGCAGCAGCCGCGCGCCCGCGCCTCCCGGGCCCTCGGCTCGCACAGTGAGCGCGCGCCACGCCGGGCCTGCCTCGAAGTCCAGAGGCCGCGCCAGGTACAAGCGCCCTGAGGCTGCGTCCAGCGCGAAGGTGCCCTCTGGGTCGGCTCCACCCACCAGCGTGTAGGTGAGTGTGCCCACCGCAGCTGGCTCTGGCGGTGCCACTGAGCCCAACAGGGAGCCGGGTAGCAGACCCTCAGCAGCTGTCACCGAGAGCACCACAGGCACGGGCGCCGCGGGGTCTGGCTCTGAGAGATCCGGAGGGGGCTCAGGAGAACGAGCCGAGGGAAGTACCTGTAGTGGACCAGGGAGAGTGGGCAGAATCAGGGGGACCGTGCAAAAGGGAATCTAAGCTGGCCGACTGGATAGCTGGACTGGTAGTCTCACTAGAAGGTACCAGGAACCCTTAAGGGGGGCGGAAGGAGGTGTGTGGTGGGGAGGCGGCTCTTGCAAAGGACAGGCATTGGTAGCTGGGAAGCAGACAGGTGGAGCCATACCTGCACCAGCAGCTGGAGGCTGGAGCTCCGAGGGGGGCTGCCTTGGTCATGAGCACTCAGTGTCAGCACATAATGGGGACGCTCTGTCCGGAGCAGGGGTGCTGCAGTATACAGCTCCCCGGAGTGAGGGTGCAGAGAGAAGAGCTCTGAACCAGGACCTGGGCAGGCAGAGGATGGTGAGGGTTTGCATTGGAGAACCAAGCAAGTCATGGGGGCATGCTATCACCCATCAACTCCCTTCTTTCCACTCCCTACCAGTTAATGTGTACAGTAC
This sequence comes from Scalopus aquaticus, assembly GCA_004024925.1. NCBI lineage: Eukaryota > Metazoa > Chordata > Mammalia > Eulipotyphla > Talpidae > Scalopus > Scalopus aquaticus. The sequence goes on from PVIJ01001690.1 coordinate 172,762, forward strand.
GGTCCCGTTCTCCCCCTCATCCGGATCCTTGGCCTGCAGAGTTGTCACCAGTGTTCCTGGAGGCACACGGTCTGGTACCTGTGGGGACAGACAACTCACTTACAGTTGTCTCCTTCCATTCTGGAGACAACTCAGGTGTGAGTTCCCCTCACCCGTGTGTAGCAGAGTCCCTTTATTGCTCTCATGTGTATTCAAGAGGCAGTCTATCCTTTACCCACACCTATATCACTCTGGGGAGGCCCCATCCCCTCTCCTGCTTCTTGAGGGCAGGGTCCTGATGCTTCTCTTACCTGTATAGGGAGGCCGCCGCCAACAACCCCTAAGGCCTGCAGGAAGGTGGGGCTGTGATCATTGAGGTCAAGCACTGCGATATGCACGGTGCCTGTGCTACTTCGGGGTGGGCTACCCCCATCCTGCACCTGCACCAGGAGCTGGTAGCTGCTCTGCTGCTCGCGGTCCAGGGTTTGGAGTGTGGTCACCTCTCCTGGGAGTGCAGGATAAGGATTATGTGTGGGATAGCTGGGGTGCAGAACCCTGTTTGTGGCCTAGAGGCTGGGGTTTGGGGTGGGGTGGGGGGAATGCCAGGGTTAAACTCCAGGTTCAGTCCTGGTCCTCATAGCCAGGTTCATGGGATGCTGACTGGATGTTCATCAATCTGAGGATGGAGCTAAGGGGTCTCAGAATTTGAGTAGCAGTGCTCACCAGTCTGGGGGTGGATGCGGAAGGCCTTGCTGTCTTCTGACAGCTGTCGCAGGCTGTAGGTCAGACGTCCATTAGGTCCCGAGTCTCGGTCAGTGGCAAGGACCCGGCCCACGCTGGTCCCTGGGGGCTGATTCTCAGCCACAGTCAGGAAGGTGGGCTCCTCAGACAAGCGAGGATTGTGGTCATTCTGATCGAGGATGCTGACCCTCACAGTGGCGGTGCCTGTCTGCTGCCCCAACTCAGCTTTGGACCCAGACACTGCCATTACCTTCAATGTGTACAATTCCTGGGCCTCACGGTCCAGTGCTGCTCGCACCCACAGCCATCCACTCTGTGGCTCTAGGCCAAAGAGGCTACTTGACCCATCTGCTGCAAGGTGGTAGGTGACGGGGCCCCCATCTGGTGCTCGAGCCTGCACTTGCAGAACCTGAGTTCCAGGGGTGGTGCCTGAGGGCAGGTCCACACGGTACGTAGGGCTGTCAAAGTAGGGAGCCAGTCCACGGGCCCCCGAGTCCTGTACTACTACCCGCAACCTAAAGTGGCTGGTGCGGGGTGGAGAGCCCCCATCCCGGGCCTCCAGCTGCAGATCATGGGCTTGTCCCCCTGGGGGACCCAGAGGTCCCATAAGCCTTACATTTCCTGTTGTGGGGTCCACAGAGAAGGCCCCACCACCCCCAGCAAGCAGTGTGAAAGTAACTCGACTATTAATGCCTGAGTCGGGGTCCAGAGCCCGCAAGGTATAGATGGGAGTCCCTGGGGCAATGCTTGGTGGCAGCAACACCGTGTCTCCAGGTGCAGGGAACGCAGGGGAGTTGTCATTTACATCATCCAGCAGGACACGCACCCGAGCTACAGCGAAAGCTGGGGGCACTCCACTGCCTGCCCGCACCTCCAGCTCTAGTACTGGTCCCAGCAGCTCCCGATCCAAAGGGCGAAGCGTTTGCAACAGTCCTGAGGCCCCATCTAGGGCGAAGAGTCCTTGGGGATCCCCACCTGATAAGGTGAGGGTTACAGGCCCCAATCGACCTAGGAGGGAGGAGAGAGGGATCAGGAAAGAGAGTGGGACCTACTGAATTGGGGCTCAGACTCTGACCCCAAGAAGGGTTAGGCAGTGCCCATACCTGTGCCTTTCAAAGTATCAGGGGGAGGGGCGGTGTTGACAGGAAAGTTAGGGGATATGAGGGTGATATATTCATGTGCCTGGGGGTAAAGCAGAGTGCCTGCCCAAGGAAGTACTGGAGTTTGGAACCAGAGTGTTTTATATTGGAGCTAGCTGCAGTGTGATACTCTAAGGTACCCTGAGCTAGAGCTTGTTGGGGTATCTGGGTATAAGACCACATGGGGTAACGCTCAGTGATACCTGGGGGGTTGTGTGCCTGGACTATGCCCACGCTGGTGCCTGGTGCCACATCCTCTGACACAGAAAAGACATACTGTAGTTGCTCAAATACAGGTGGTATAGGGGTTCCAGGCACAATGCTGACATTGACCCGGGCACTGGGCTCTGCCTGCAGGCCACCTCCATCCTGAGCCCCGATCTCCAGCTGCACCACAGAGTTGGCCCGTCTAGCCAAAGGCCAGGCTACTGTCAACAGCCCTAGAAGGAGGGACAGAAGCGGACATGTATAAGGAAACAGAATAGAGCAGAAAGTTATGGGAGGAGGAGAGTACATTATTCATGCGGGTGGGGAGGGAGGCTGAGAACGGAAAGATCCTCACCTGAATTTTCATCCAAGGCAAAGAGTGGGGGGCTATTGCCAGCCAGGATGTGGTAGGACAGTCGTCCATGGGGCCCTTGGTCAGGGTCATGGGCATGTACCCGCAGCACAGCTGTGCCTGGTGTGCTCTGGGCGCTCAGGCTGGCAGCATACTCCCGGGGGTAAAACTGGGGCGGGTTGTCATTCTCATCAGACACAAACACCTTCACGTAGACCATGGACTTGAGGCCTCCCTAGTAACACATTCAGCCGTAAGCCAGGTGGGCCTTGTCTGGCCCTAGTGAACGCTCTACAGCCGAGGTCCCACCCTGCCCATAGTCTGCCCACTCACCCCATCCACAGCTGTCACTGTGAAGTCAAAGCTTGAGGGCCCCTGGTCGCGGTCCAGGGTCCGGGTTGTGCACACGTCACCGGTATGTGCATCGATGCGGAATGGGGGAGACCCTGAGGCTCCGAGTCCGGCACCCAAGGAATAGGACAGAATGCCAAATGGGCCACTGTCTGCATCTGTGGCCGTCACCTGGGAAAAGGCTGGGGTGAGTGATGCCCATCTTTCCGATGAGAAGAGCCAGTGCTGATATGCAATTAGAAGGAGCAGGCGCTGGGACAGCTCGTGTCGAGTCGGACTGGCAGGCACACAGCGGGGTCTAGTGACAAGTAACATGGCCCAAAACCCAAGCCAGCTAAGACCTCACCTCCTGGCTTAGGTTTCTGTGAGTCTCTGATCACAATATTTTGTGAACTGGTCGATACACAGCCTTGTTTTATGTGCGTTTAAACACACCTTATTTAACACACGTGGTCGATTCATTAACATTGAACTCATGTAGCTCAAATCTGAACGAGGCTTACCTAGCCATGTGGGGTCTGAAGGTACATCACAGCCTTCTTGTGCTTAGGAACATCAGACAGCACTTCAGGTCTTTGGGATCATTTTAAACAGCAAAATCACTAACAAAAAGCACAAAAGTGCAAACCTGTGGCACTGAATAGACCATGAAATGAACCCTTGTGAACAGAGTGAGTGGAAATAGCAGGGCAGCCACTGCCTGGTCCACCCTGAGCCGGGGGTGGGCACACTGGGCCACTTGAATTTTCCGTCAGTCCACGCACACTGGAAATGACAGCAAAACCTCCGCGGGCATTGACTTTGAGCTTATGGACTGACAGATACAGAATTTACAAGTACAGAATCTGCAAATAAGGAGGACCAAGTATACTTACAAAGAAGAATGCTAAGGGCAGTGACTGATTCCAAGTGGACCACAGGGAATAAGTACCCCCGCCAGACTTAGAGGCACTCCAAGCAGCGAAATGGCTGACTAACAGAACTAGAGACTGCTCTTGTGAGTCTCTTCTTGATTGAGTTTGCTCATCACAGAGGGGATCTGACCGATATTGGTATCTGATCATTAGTGTGGTCAAGGTCGGCTCTGTCAATGGTTCCTGCACTGTTAGCACCCTTTCACCTCGCAAGCCAACCTCACTGGGAGTGAGCGAGGGAGAGCTGCAGGTCTATGGGGACAGCATTTAAGTTCTCAAGTCATTGGGGCATCCCAAAAAGTCAGAAGAGGAAGACTTTCTAGGTTAATTCTTGGGCACCTCACAGACCAGTTCAGGAAAAGCTGTAATACAGGACATTGCTGCCCGAAGCCTCTGAACACTGTGGAGTCTGGTCAGCAGGAGACAGCATTCTGAGAGCTCCTGAGCCTAGGGCAGGGCCAGGCACAGAGTACATAGGCTGTGTCTATTTGCTCTTTGAGCAGAGAAACGATCTGCCTGCCCGGCCTTACTTTGAAAGACGTTGCTTTCAAACCAAGTCGTACACAGTGGGTGCACATCAGGCCCTCAATAGTGGGCTAGCTGGTGCCGCCGGCGTAGTCTGTGACAAAGTGCTCTTTGTGGACACAAGGGCCTCAAGGTCATGATATGCTGTAAGAGGAAGCTAGAGAGTTCCCCTTTCTGAGTCAGAAATTGTTGCTCAGAGAGAAAGTTGGCCAAGGACTCCGATTGTTGCCCAGGCCCTTGACAGAAGTGATTTGTGCCATTGTTTACCCTCCGGAGAGACAAGACCCTGCCATGGCTGAACCCTGGAAACAGATCCCACCCCAACTCTTTACTGTGGCTGTGGGCCCAGATGTCCTGGGAGACAAACCCCTCCTGCATCAATCTCAGGGGAGGGGGGCGGTCACAGCACAGCTGCAGCACCATCCCCAGAAGCTGTTAAAGACCTCTGCCCTCTGACTTGCTGCAGGAAGAGAGCAATAAATAGTGGTCAGGGGAAGTTGTCAGGAAGTGCCCCTAAAAGGCTCAGGGGGCCAGTGACTGGAAATGACCAAGGAGAGGTGAATTTCCTAGCCCGAGCAGCTCAAGCTGAGGTTGCACAGTCTCCATTCTCAGCAGGATCTCAGCCCTGCTTCATAGTCTAACCTTGGTCAGCTTCCTTTTCTTTTCCCCTCCCTGCCCCAAAGCTGTAACTAGCCTCATCTCGCTCCTTTTGTCCCCACCTCACCCCTCTCCACTCACATCAGATGCACAATTTCAGGGAGAAAATAAAGACCTCGATCAGTGAACTTTCTGAATTTCTTACCAGACCACAAACCCACCACATCTGATCCATCCTGATCTCTGTCCCATTATTTCTAGATGCTACTGTCTCCTACTTTTTCTCCCATTGCTTCCCTTCAAACCTTTTATCTTCCCCTGCCTTTTCTTACCCACTGTAACACTCTGAATTTCTCCTGGGCCTCTCCTCACTCTACACTCTTCCAGGACCTTCTCTTCCACTTCTGTAGCATAATCTGTACTTTGACCCAGACTACTGCTCTGAGCTCCAAACTTGTACGTCCAGATGTATCTCCACCTGGATGTCCCACGGGCACCTTAAATCCAGTCTGTCCAGAACTGAACTCGTGATCACTCCAAACCCTTTTCTAATGACTCTTCCATCCACACAGTTGCTCAAGCCAGAAATCTGTGCTTGCCTTTTCCTCTCCCGGTATATCAATCAACCAGGGACTAAGGAAATCCTCATCTCTCCGATCTGTCTGTCCCTCTCCTTCACCACTCTCACTGTCCTGACCTAGGCCAGAGTCATCTCCCCAGACTGTTGCAGTTCCCTTCACAGAGTTGTCTGACCCTCTGACCCAACCCCTACCTCAAGACTTCTCAGCCACTGCACGATTAACAAACATTTAACCAGATGAGTCTCTGCCGTGCTGCTGTCCACCCACCAGACGCAATTGCATGCCCCCAGTTGTGAATCACTGCTCTGACTGACTACCAAAAGCATCTTTTGAGAAAACAAATATGATCATATTATCCCTCTACTCAAAAATCTTATGTTTCCTAAAGAAGAAAGTTCAACCCCCTTGTCTTAGCTTGACTCTGCCCTATCTGGCCCACCTGCATAGTCTCGTCTCCACCTTCAACTCCAGAGACACTGAGCCACTTGTAGGCCCTTGAACAAGTCAGGCTCTCGCTCTCCTCCATGCACGCCACCTCACAATCTCCTGCTCAAGTCTCAGTTCAAGGCCCCTTCCCTTCGGGAAAAGCGTTGTAATGTCTGTCTGTCACTCACACATATACCTGTCAGGGAACAATTCTCATTACAGTAATTTTCTTACTGCTTCTTTGCACCAAAACATCCTCTCTAGATACTTCATCAAGTGTGTGTGTGTTGGGTGTGTGTGTGTGTGTGTGTGTGTGTGTGTGTGTGTGTGTGTGTGTGTCACTCATTTATTACTATATTCCATATCCTTAATACAATGACTGGCATGTGGCCCATACTGACAAATGTAGACTGGATGTGACAGTTATGAACATCCAATGGTTATTTTTACCCCTGCTTCCCCTTGGTTACTAACAATCAAACTCCAGGAAACTACCTACAAAGCTGCCCTCTCGCTTCAGGCGCTGAGCAAGGACAGAAGACATGTGGAAGCCAGAACCTACTGGTCCCTAGTCAAGAGGGAGACACTAGAGAGGGGGTGGGCGCCGGACAGCAGGAGGCAGGCAGATACTCAAAGTCGCGTCAGTCAGACCGGGGCACTGGCCTGGAGCCCTAAGATGCTCAGAGGTCTGGTGGGTTTTTGCCACATGAAGACTTGAAGCACTGACCTCCCAAGAGGCCGCCCTGCCTCCTGTCTTCTCTCCTGCATCCATGTTCTCTGGTGCAGCCAAGGCAGTTTTTCTAAAAATATGTCAGATTTGCCTAGAGCTCCTTAATGACTCTTTAGAAATTTTAAGATAAATTCAAATTTTGTCACCTGTCCCTGTCCACTGTCTTGTCTCTTCTCTCAACTCTTTCATCAGCACAGTGGAGGCCAATCTGAAGAATGCAGCCCGCCCCCCACCCCCACCTCCGCAGCACATCATGGTCTGCAGGTTTCTCTGCAGGCCTGGAGTTCCTGTCCACTTCCCCAGCACTCATTATCCATCTGGTAAAGTCTGGTTGGTTCTCCAAAGGCCCCTCCTCTACACTTCTACAGCGCCTCAAAAGCCACTGGTGCAGCACTAGTTCCTAGTGCGTGGGAATAGGACTGTTTTCTTTGTTCCCAGGGTGCAACTCTCTGCTGGGCTCACAGTATGTTAATTCTCAAATGTATCAATTACCTGCTGATCTAATCTATCCTTTACCCTTAAAGCAAGTTAGTTTCCTTAAAGAAAAACAATAGGGGGGATAGGAAGGGATAAACAGGTGGAACACAGAGCATTTTTTGGGCACTGAAATAATGACTCTGTGTAATTTTGTAATGAACGCTACCATCTATTTCCATTATTCATGACTGTATACATTTGTCCAAACCCAAAGGACGTACTACACCAAGAGTGGTCCCTAATATAAACTGTGGGCTTTGGGTGATATGGATGTGTCAGTGCAGGTTCATCAGTTGGATCCAATGCAGCACTCTGGTGAGGGATGTTGAGGGTAGGGAGGCTATGAATGAGTAGGGACCGGGGCCTATGTATCCTCTATACCCTCCACTCAATTTTGCTATGGATCTAAAACTGCTCCAAAAAATCTAAAAAAAAAATTAAAACAAAAACAAAACCAATCTGATCACACCCCTTTCTGGCTCAAAGAAATGCAAGGACCTCCTCTGCCTTGTAAGTGAAGTCCTAACCCCTCAGAGCTTGGTGTCCAAAGACTTCTGCATCCTGGCCTCAACCTGCCTCTCCGGGTTCATGCTCTCTCCATCTTTTCCACCTGACTTGCAGGTCCTCTGTGGCTCTTAGAGTCTGTCCAGCACTCTTACCTCTTCCTCCAAAAAGCCTTCCTGCTCTGAGCAATGGGATCTCACTAGATAGTTCTTGTTATTGCTCATCTTTGTGCCTGAGTCCAAGTGTTCCATCAAGGCTCAGCTCCAAGGTCAGGATGGCGGCTTCCTCCAGCATAGCACAGCCCTGGACCAGGCTTGGAGGGCTCTGTAAATGCTGGCAATTCCCTTGGGGAACTGGAACTGCACGGCTGTGCACAATCCCCATCCCTAATCTGGCAGAACAACTTTGAAATTTTAGAGAGTCTCTCTCACTTCCTGACACCATTAGACACTTGCTCTAGATGCAATCTTAATTCCCCTGGTTGCCAAGATTACCTGGCCCAGCTCTCACACTTTGCTTTCTTCATTTTCTCATTAACCCTCACTCTTTGCACAGACTTTGGAGCTCAGAAGATATGTCCAAACCCTCTGGCAGAAGTCACCATTAACAGCTGCACCTGCAAAACTTGGTTCCTGCTCTGAGATCCCTTGTGACCCTCTGATCCACTCCTTCCCACAACAGCATCTTGCTGTGTTTAAGGCTTACCCACCTGCAGGAAGCAGGTTCCAGTCTGGGTGCTCTCCAGCAGCGAGGCATTGTAGAATGTTCTCTCGAACTGGGGCTCATTATCATTCACATCTTGCAGGGCCACGCTAACTGTGGCGGAGGAGGCAAGGGGGGGCAAGCCTCCATCTGTGGCCACCACGATCAGCTGTGGCTGAGGTTCCAACTCATAGTCCAGTGAGGCAGCTGTGCTGATGATGCCTGAGGTGGGGTCAATGGAAAACAAGCGAGTGTGGGCTCCAGGGGCCAGGCTGTAAGTGACCTGACCATTGGTGCCCTGGTCTGGGTCCCGTGCCATCACCCGCACCACAAAGCTGCCAGGCAGTGCCACCTCAGGCAGGGGCTCAGGTCGGTAGAGCTGACGGTCAAAGGCGGGTGCGTTGTCATTGACATCAGTAACATGTAGCACAAAGGTAGCTTCAGCCCGCAGTGGGGGCGAACCTGAGTCGGTGGCAGTGACCCTCAAGTTATAGGCATCCCGCTCCTCCCGATCCAGCCGCCGTGCCACACACACTAGGTAGATGACACTGTCCTGGGTGCTTAGGGCAAAGTGGCCCTCTCCGCCCTCCAGGGACACATTGACATGGGCAAAGTCACCATCATCTGGGTCTGACACAGAGATGCGAGCAACGAGCTGGCCAGGCGGTGCGGCCTCAGACACTCGGGGGGAGCCATCCGCACTCAGGAAGATGACAGTCATAGAAGGCTGATTGTCATTGGCATCTCGCACATGCACAGTGACAAAAGCTGAGCCCAGCTCAGGGTGAGAGCCACCGTCCCGCGCCTGCACCACCAATTCATGAACCCGCCGTTGCTCGAAGTCCAGTGGCCTCTCCAGTCGCAGCAGCCCCGTGTGTGCGTCAATGGAGAAGGGTCCGTCCCCCTCGCTCTGCCTCCGGTTGATCTCATATGTCACAGCCCCATTGGTACCGGCATCAGCATCGGATGCATACACCTGCAAGACGGGACTGCCAGGGGCCAGGCTCTCAGACACCACCGCGTGGTAGCGACTCTGATTGAAAGCCGGGGCATGATCATTGATGTCCAGCAGGGTCACATCCAGCAGGGCCTGGGCCCTCCGGGGTGGTGAACCACCATCATAGGCCTCCAGCTGCAGCATGTAGTGTGAGCGGTTCTCTCGGTCCAGCTCCCCAGTAATTACCAGCTCGGGTACTGGGGTCCCATCTGGCCCGGGGCGTGTCTCCAGTCGGAAGGTCTCTCCAGCTCCATCACCAGAGAGCGAATAGCCTTGGGTTCCGAGGCGGCCGGCATCTGCATCGCTGGCAGGCTCCAGCGGGTAGCGCGTGCCGAGAGCTGTATGCTCAGGTATCTGCAGGGTAGCCCGGACCCGCGGGAAGGCTGGAGCATGGTCGTTGATGTCAGCCACTCGCACGGTAACTTCTACAGTGGCACCGTCAGGAGTGACTGCAGTGAAACGGTATCGATCCCGCCGCTCTCGATCCAAGACGCGGGCTGTACGGACCACCCCGCTGTGTTCATCGATGGCCAGGTCTGTGCCCACACCGCTGCCCTCCTGGGCAGAAATGAAGTACATGGGAGGGGCTGCCGTGCCTGCCGGAAGCCCTGCGCTGATGTCCCCGATCAGGGTACCCGCTGGCTGCTCCTCATCAATTTGCAGATCCAAGGTCCCAGCCTGACCCCAGGCACCTGGCACGCTGGACCCCAGCAGTAGCAGCAGCAGCACTGGCAGCAGGGGGAAGGGCCTGGGGCTCAGCATGCCAGTGCAGGAAGGCACAATGCCCAGCTCCTTCTGCATGACAGGGGCAGTCCACTTGTGGTTTGGGCGCCAGCCCCAAGCCAGGCTCTGTGCCCAGCTTGATCTCAGGCTTTGGATCAGGTCCAACTTGGGCCCTGGCTCCAGCTCAGGCTCCCTGACCTGGGAGAAAAGCAGAAGGAAAAGGTCATGACGGGGAAAATCAACAGTTCCGGGAGACTTGGGGTCTTGGCCACACCAACACTCAGTCGTCCCCAGCAGGGGCTGTGTGCTGCCTCACTCTCCTCTCCGACTCAGGATTCCCTTGGGACCCATCCCACCCTAACCCTGCCTACTCCCTGCACCCTTCCCTTTAGCAGATTGTTTTTGCTTCCTACTTTTCAGGGCTGAAAGCCCTCAGACTTCCTTCCTTCCATCTCTAGAATTAAAACCATGTCCACCCTTTCTCTTCTTGTGTTTCTTCTCATCCAGGACTAATAACACTGGTCAACAGAGAGATCATAACTGGCTTAAAAAGGCCCTAATCTGTAGTATTTTGGTGCGCTGAACATGAATATAGCCCTGAAAATTATTTATTAGCTCTTGTTTTGAAGATATTTTATATAATTCATTTTATGTTTCACCATGTAAATTTATCCAGTAGGACTGCAACAACATCCTAAATCAGCCTAGAGTGATGTAATATTGCATCACATTGCATAATACCATCATGCACACATCATCCAGAGTTGATTGCATCATTTTGTGATGCAATGCACTACTACTGCCAGGCGGCTGCTGAAGTAAGCTGACGTTAGCAGTGCACTATAGAAAGCCCTGTTGGAAAGGTTGGGTATTGAAAATATTTCAGACTTTGTGTGAGACTGTTTAAGCTACTGTTCCATGGAACTGTTATTGTTTTATCCATTTAGGCACAATACAGAACAGTCATTCCTCAAAAGTGCATTAATTGCATGGACAATTTCTGCTCTATTTGTGGGGAAGTGACATTTGCCAACCAGAAGAAAAGTATCACTTCTCAAGTGAAGAAGGCTTCTCATCTTTACTTCGGATGCAAGGTTGGTGACCAAGACAAACCTTGGGCCCTGCATAAATGCTGTGCTACATGTACAACACAGCTTTGACAGTGGTTAAATGACAAAAGACAATCAATGCCGTTTGCAGTCCCCATGGTGTGGAGAGAGCCAAGCAACCACATAAAAGACTGCTACTTCTGCTTGGTTCCTCCTCTTTCCGGCAGAATAACAAAGCAAAAGAAGTCGAGAATAGTCCACCCAAACATTCTGTCTGCATTGAGACGACCAGTTCAACAACTTGCTGCAGGATGATGCAAAACAAGCATGGAATGCTTTTCGCCTAGTGTCTGGGCAGAATGTTTGGGCAGAAAACTACAGTGAACTAGTAGAAGACACGTTGATGCAGTATCAGAAACTTGGCTGCAATATGTCTCTAAAGATCCACTTCCTTCATTCCCATCTGGATTTCTTCCCTGAAAACTGTGGTATGGTTAGTGATGAACATGGCAAATGTTTTCATCAAGGTATCGCATCAATGGAACAAAAATACCAGGGAAAATGGTCCGCTACAATGCTGGCTGACTACTACTGGGCACTCCCCAGAGATGCTCCTGAACAGCTGTACAAGAGACAAGCAAAGAAATCTAAGAAGTAGTCTATGACTTGATTTTTTACAGGTATTAACCGTAGGCCTATTACTATTGGCATGCATTTCATGATGTAACCATCAATTTATTGCAGATTATAAAAAAACACTAGAGCCAAAATTAGAATTTGACTGTTATATTCGTGTTGAGCACATATAAATTGATAGGAAATGACTAATTTTATTTCAGCGATACGACTTTTGTAAAAATTTTTTGACCGGTGTAATCATCTGAACAACCATGTACTTAGTAATCTTACTTGAATCATCAAGCTCCTCCTTTGCTGGAGCCCTTATCAGCACTGTAAAATGCTCAAGGCTCCCCTATATTATATATACATTCCCTTAGCTCCATGCCCTGTCCAGTCAACAAGAGATTGCACACCTACTATGTGGAGGCACTGGGGACACATCAGTGAGTTAAGGAAACAGTCCATGCCTGCCTGAGGCTTACAGTCCAGGATTTGAATAAGTAATTACAGGTAGATAAGAGTGGGAAAGGAGCACTGTTCATCCCCTCCCTCTCTGTGCAGTGAGGCTTCTCTCCTGGGATGATGCTCTTACTGGGCTCCCAGTGATCACTGTTCTACACCCAAGTGTCTACGGACACTTTTTTATCCTCCTCTTCCTGGATGATTCTGAAACTCTGAATCACTAATCATTGGCTTTTGAAGCCACGTCCTCTAGGGGTCACATGGAGACACTCCACCTCTTGCTTCCCTTGTGTTTCTCTGCCTGCTCCTTGGTTTCTTCCACAAGTTCTTCTTTCTCCAACTGTCTCTTAAAAATTGGTGTTTTACAGGATTCAACCCTATGCTGCGTCTTTCCCTGTGCTCCTCTACCCGGTGATCTTAACCATTCCCTCACCTTCAACTCAGACATATCAATCATGGTTAATGTGCCATCTATTCATGGTGACTTTCCAATATCCAGCTGCAGCTCTGGAAAGCTCTACAAACATCTAGCCATACACTGAAATTCCTTCAGAATGCAATCCTGACCTTCCCCTCCAGCCGATTTTTTCCTTCTTTCCCTTCCCTTTGAACAGAACCACCACTTGGAAGCCCTTCTTGCTTTTTCAGTCTTGATTTCCACTTAGGTCCTCAAAACCTGACCATCTCAACTAGACCTGTCTCAAGTATGCCCTTTCCTCTTTGTAGGCACTGCTCCTGTGCCAGTTCAAGCACAGTCATCTCCCTTTTCATTCTGGCAACAGCCCCTTACTGGTCCCCCTGCCTCCTGGGTTGGGCCCTCTATGCATGTCTGCCTAATCAGAGCTAGCCACACACTCACCAAACACTGCCATTGAAAGGCTTGCACTGGTTCTTGTTGCTGATGGGAGAAAACTGCTCCTCTGAAGGAAAATAATGCAGGTTCACATACACACAGACTTGAGCCTGCAGTGCCAAGGGGTTTGTGGAAACTGGATATAGAACTCCTGGCCTACAAGATAAAGGCCAATCTCCTAGTCAATCTTCCTGATTCAAGCCCTGCCCACTTCTCCAGTGTTCCCACCTTTACTCTCCCATACCACACCTTGCATTCCGTCACTATCTCCTTTACCACGCTCCCTCCCAAACGCTTCCTCCTGGGCACTGGTCCCTTGTCCTGCGATAGCCTCTAAAAATCCTCTCCAAGTTACTGTTTCTTATGGTATCCCCCTCAACCCCCTGAAGAGTCAACTGTACCCTCTATTGGACTCCCCCAGTTTTTGCTGCACTCTGACAACAAACTGTCATGTTACATGTAACTGTCATCCCTGATTTATTCATGTGTCATCCCCCTGCTCCCCACCCCCTGCCCTTCAATGAACTGCAGGCTCCTTGAGGGGAGCAACATGAAGGTCTAGTTTCTGATTCTCTAGCGTTTAGTAGAGGCAGAGTGTGTGCAGCAATCAATGCTGAGTGAATGGTGAAAGGCTCAGAGTTCCATACCAGCAAACTCACACACTGACAGAGAAACATCACAGACATGCCGGGTCAGATGACACACACACGCATGTGAGCCCTTGCTCCTGAGGCACCAGGGTCAGCCTTGTGGTTTCTATAGAAACCACCCCTGTCAGTGGCTATAGAAGTATTCCTCTGGGTGTTGGTAGATTCTTGCTGCTTTAGGATTTCCTGTCCTAGGGAGAAGAGTGTCTGATTCCCCTCTTATACTTCCACCCCCACCTGTCCCATCTCTCTAAGTGCAGGGACTTTGGAGTTTGAGTTGAGTCTGTGTCTCAGACTGAGGGTTATTTTCATGATCTCTATAATGGCTTTGGTAATACCTACCTTTTGGAATGTTGTTAGAACTAGAGGCAATGGAGTAAGGAGCCCAGAGCTGGGCACCTGGTAGATGCTTTCTCATCAGTTTCCAACACCATCCCCCTCAGGTCCCTCACCCCAACTTCAGAATTCTGGAGTTCTTGTGTACACTAGGAGCCTCTTCCCGGGGCTCAGGTCTGAGGAAGCCAAGAAGCTGCCACTTGGAAGAACAGGTCAGAGGATCAGAACTAAGAGATTGGAGTGAGCACAGACTTGTCTCAAGGAACAGGGAGGTTCAGCATACGGAGATGGCATGGGGGCTCAGGTCAGGGATCAGGGCCGAGAGGTTGGGCTAAGGGTCAAGGGTTAAAAGCTGAGCCTGTTCACTGATCTGTCAGTGAAAACAGATATGGCTAGGGGGAAGGAAGACACTGGACGGCGGGGTCAGTGTACTTATTGTACTCTGCCCCACAGTGATCTGTTACCTGCTCAGGGACGGAACGTCAGCTATATGCGGGCCAGGACTGTTTGCTATTCACCTTTGTGTGAAGCACAAAAATACGGCATATAGTACCTGCTCAAGACATTTTCTGTGTGAAAGGATTTAAGGATGGTATGAGATGAACACTCAGGCGCCTGATCAGCCTTAAAGAGGAGGAATTCAGGCCCAAGCACATGCCCCTGTTCTCAACCTGTGTAGACCTCGGTGTACCCCTCGTCACCTAACCTGGATCTCCATCCAGTGCATCCGCAATACACTCTCCCAGTGGACACACAAAGGTGCACACTCACAAAGTCACAGACACACACAGTAGGCACACAGACGCAGCCACCAGCACAGACAGGCACACTCAACACATACATACACACACGCAGCGGGGCCACTTTAAAACCCGTACAGCCAGTGCGCACACACAGATACTCTTGCTCACAGGTGCAGAGAATCCTGTTTACACACTCACAGGGAGCTCCCCGGCCCTCACCCATACAGGAATCCACACACAGACACAGACACAGGCTTTCTCACGGCGCTTACACAGACAGGCCCGTTCACACCCACAAACACCCCCTCCCAAGCCAGCCCACACATAACTTATATATACACGCAGGCACACTCACACACACAGACCTACTTCACACAGGCCCAGATTCACCCAGGCCGGCAAGTCCGCACACTAGCAGACCCACCCACATGCAGGCACGCTCTCACACATGCTGCCGGGGTGCTCGTGGTCAGCTCTGCGGCTGCAGCTGTGACCTCTATGTCCCTGGGGTCTCTGTCTGGACTGTTCTCATCACTTCCTGCTCCAGGGCTTCCAGTTCCAAACTCGAACTCCAGACTCTCTCTGGAGACTGTCTCATCCTCTCTCCAGCTCCTTCTCAGCACCATCTCTCCCATCTGTCCGGAGTTTCTCACTGCCTCTTCCCCAAGCCTTGCTCCTCCTCCCTGTTTTGTCTCTTTCCTTCTCCAGGTCTGTCCCTTCCCTCCCCTTCCCCCATATCTGGCCTAAACCATCCATCTTGTCTCACTGCCCAGTCTGCCCTGCCCCCAGCCCAGATCTGTCTTCTTTCTTACCCTCAGTCTGTCACATCTCCTCTCCCACCCAGGTCTACCCTGC